>QEPC01009174.1:628477-694413 GCA_003113815.1 Sphenodon punctatus | reverse complement strand
TCTGTCCCCGGCCAAATCCAACACAAGATGGAGGCACTCAACACCTGGTGGAGCCTGCACTGGATACCTCCTAAAAGACAGTGCATCCTTGATAACAATAGCTATACCCCCCCACCCTCCGTCCCTCCAACCGAGGCTGATGCGGCACAGAGAGCCCAGCCGAAACAAGATCGCCCAGAATAGGGCCCAATTCATTGTCCAGCCAGGTCTCTGTAAAAATTATTTTTAGTGTCTCACTCCGGGATTAGCTCCTGGATGGTAGATTTAAAAAACCCCAGCCCCCACTAAAAATAATAACCCCCTACCCATCTCCCTCGCCAAAAGCCTGGTGGAACAACCAGGTCTTGCATTGACGTCACTATGGAGGTCACTATGGAGAGGACATTCTCAGTGGCTGCCCCGAGGTTGTGGAACTCCCTCCCAGAAGAGGCCCAGGTGACATCCTGACCTTCCTTCCTTCAGACGTCAATGCAAGACCTGGCTGTTCCACCAGGCTTTTGGCGAGGGAGATGGGTAGGGGGTTATTATTTTTAGTGGGGGCTGGGGTTTTTTAAATCTACCATCCAGGAGCTAATCCTGGAGTGAGACGCTAACCTCACGTGTATTACAGAGACCTGGATGGACAATGAATTGGGCCCTATTCTGGGTGATCTTGTTTCGGCTGGGCTCTCTGTGCAGCATCAGCCTCGGTTGGAGGGACGGGGGGTGAGGGGGTATAGCTATTGTTATCAAGGATGCACTGTCTTTTAAGAGGTATCCAGTGCAGGCTCCACCAGGTGTTGAGTGCCTCCATCTTGTGTTGGATTTGGCCGGGGACAGATTAGGGGTGCTGCTGGTGTACTGTGCACCCAATTGTCTGAAGGCATCTCTACATGCTCTTGCTGATTTGGTGTCTGATGTGATCCTCCAGACCCCAAAACTAGTGGTCCTGGGGGATTTTAACATCCACACTGACACCAATCTTGGAGGAGCAAGACATGAGTTCATGGCCTCCATGACATCCATGAGCCTGTCCCAAATCATCTGTGGCCCCTGTCAGGGTCCGCTCAGCTCGTAGACGTTAATAATGGGATTCCCCGTAGGCTGGGGGTGCCGCTGTCAGCAGTGTTAGGGGGGTGGAGCTGCCCCTCACGCTGGCATGCTCTCCTGACCCCGCCCCTCTCGCTGGCAAGTAAAGCATAATGAATGACTCTGAGGCAGGTGAGGGGCCCCACCCAGAGTCCACCTGATGTAAATCAAGCAAAGGGCTACAAAGAGAACCGGCGGGGCCATGAGCCACCGCCGGTAATCATTTCTGAGAGACTGGCCCCCTTGTTTATCTGGAGCATCGTGTTGCATCCCTGTGGAGTGAAAGTTCTGTGAGCCTGCGTTTTCCCTGTGTTATTCCCCCCTTGTCCCTGGAGTCAGTGGTGAGTGCCTGGTTTATATTAGTCCTGTCCTGTGTGTATTAGAGCGATAGCAGAGTGAGTTTCTGGTGTGTGGGTATCCCCGTTCCTCCTGCCCTTAAAGTCTAGGTTCTGTGTTCCCTATTGCAAACCCTTGCCTTAGTGTACAAGTCCTACCCTTCACCTGCTTGTGATATCCCTGACCCCTTCCTACCCCATTCCTTCCCCCATACCCTGGGAATTCCCTTTCCCCTCCTCCCTTTTTTCCCTCACCATCCCCCACTCACGTTGTGCCCTGGGACCTGTGGAGCTCCCCGAGTGTGTGTTTGGAAGTGTTGTATTGTCCCTGTCCTTAGGGGCAAAAGGCTTCATCTCTCTAAACAGTCCCAAAGATGATACGGGTTGCTCTCTGAACCTGAGAGAAAGCCCACACTCTATCCTGAGGGACACTTTACCCTACACGGGGAAGTTAACACAGAGAGGAAGTCGCCCCTTGTATATTTGTATAGATTTATCGGTGAGGGAGATGCACGTGGGCTCAGCTACCCCTTTTCCCTTCCTTTCCTCCCTCTTCTCCCCTACCCCCATGACAGCCCCACACATGACAAGGGACATACACTGGATTTGGTTTTCTGCACCGGCCTTGAGGCGCATGTCAAGCCCTAATGGGGTGCAGGACTTATTAGATCTGTCCGCCCCTGGAGACTTATGGAACCAGATCGGTTTCGGAATGCTCTGGGGGAGTTCCCCCTGGACCTTGACACCCGCTCGGTCGATGATCTCGTAGTCTTCTGGAACACCTTGTTGGCCGAGACCATTGACAGAGTGGCTCCCAGGCATCCACTGCCCTCCCGAGTCTCCCGCAGGTCTCCTTGGTTTACTGAGGACCTGCGGTGCGTGAAGCNGCATACCGGATTTAATCCGGGAATCCGGTTTTTAGAGAACCGGTAACCGGTAAATCCGGTAGCCGGTAATGGGCCCGGGGTCCCACCTCTACTACAAACACTCGTTGGGAGGAACTGCTCTTGCTGCTGCTGTGAGTGCGCAATCAGGCTGGATATTTAAACTGCACTCCTGGTAGGTTGTGGGCCTGGGGGAATGCGTGAGTCGTAAAATTGTGAATTCCCCTGTATGTCTAAAAACGGCCTCTGTCCCATGCATGTGCTCACAGGCTATGAGACCATCTCCAAGAAGTAGGATAATCCCTGGGCCCGCTGGATCTAGTAGTTATCTCTCTATACTGCAGATTCCCAGACAAAGAATTGCCTTTACACATTTGAGAATTCAGGTAATGGATACAGAGGTACTTCAAGTACGGTACAGGGGGACGGATTACTCAGCGCGTGTGCGTGTGCGTGTGTGCGTGTGCAGTAAGGTTCAAATAGAGGACCTTCCGCATTATCTGTTATTTTGTTCAATTTATAATGAAATTAGGAAGAAACTATACAGAGCCTTAAATATTGATAGGGGTTGGTCTACACAGAAACAACTTGTATATTTATTGAGCGATGTTGATGAGAAGACGACACTGGCAATAGCCTATTTTGCTGCCAGTGCAGCTAAACTCCATATACAATTTTGTCAACAGAATAGTAAATAAATGGAATTAACCTAGGGATCAAGTTGTCGTTATCAACGTACCCCGAGAAGAATAAGGTGCATTAATTTAGAGGTCAAACTAACTCTGAGAAGAGTTAGGTTCTAAACTTCAGGGGCCAAACTGCTGCCAGCATCAAGTTCCGGGAAGAGAGAGGTGATAAAAACTAGAGAGTGAGGGATTTGTCATTATGACTTCTGCTTGGATGACTTTATCTGTGTAAATTTTGTGTAATTTTATTTCTCTATTGATGATAATTGACGAGGCATGTTGGATTGGGGCTTGTAATTCTTCAAGGAATGTATTCATGCTGTGTTTTCCTGTCTTTAAAGATAGCAATTTATTACCAAAATTAACTGCTGGATGAATGTGATAGAGACTCCTCTATGCTGGGTTCGATGTTTTATTATGATTTTATATAATTTTGGGTAATTTTCTTTATTGGTATATGTACTTTTTTTTTTTTTTTTAAAGTTAATACTAATTGATATGGCATTGGCTGAAACAATAAATTTATTTATCCTGAAGTAGGATAAGAGGATGGAATTCTTCTCCCAGACCCCACAGAGAAGCCCAGTTCATATCTCAACTAGTTAGTAGGGATGGGCGAACGCGGTTCGGAAGTTTGGAGTTTGGACCGAACTCGACCAGTTCAGTCGACCGAACTGAACTTCCAAACCAAACTCGATTTTCAAACCGAACTGAACCGAATTTCCTAACTCGGCTCTGTTTGCCCATCCCTAAAAGATAATATTCCATTTAGTTCAATGGGGTTTGAATTTCCAAACTTTGTTCGGAAGTTCGGACCAAACTCGAATAGTTTGGTCGACCGAACCGAATTTCCTAACCGAACTGAACTGAACTGAATTTTTGAACTCAGTTCTGTTCGCCCATCCCTACTAGTTAGACGTCTAAGAATTAAATCCTTTGGGATCCAAAGGTGCAAAACATTTTTAAAAAAATCAATTACTGTAGAGCAGGGTAAACAATCAGAAAGCATGTTAAGATTGAACACTGAGCCCACAACACACAATCCACTTACTCCTTGCAGGGGCTTCATTGAGATTCCTCTGGAGTAAGTGGTTTGTGGGTCATGGGATGGATGACTTTATAATTCCTTAGTCACTGGCTTTGCATTTCTTTTTTCATTATTCTTCCTTTAGTCAATTATCACACATAAGACACTCTTACTCTCATTCATCCTCCTCATAACCTGAACCTCTGAAGTTTTTTCTGTGCTACATTAATGTGACAGTATGTGGTATGGCAGAGATCTGGCCCTTGCTAGACTCAACATTCACAAGGTTAATGCCAATAAGCTTCAACAGCAGGGCAGGGCCTGGCCTATATAATCACAGCTGTGTCACTTCTAGGGAGGGCAGTTGTGAGGAATATTCAGAGCTTCTTCCCTAAGGAAGCCAAAAACTCACCTGAAGGTCCAGGCTATGGTTATAGCCAAGCTATAGCTTTCATTCGGGCTATAGCACTGAGACTGTGCTTGTGACCTTGGTCAATGACCTCCACTGTGAATTAGACCAGGGTCGTTTGACTCTGTTGATTCTGTTCTGCCTTTGATACCGTTGACCATGAGTTGCTAGTAACTCATCTGAGAGACTGAACTGGGGTTGGCGGAGCTGTTCTTGAATGGTTCCGCTCGTTCCTGGCTGGAAGAACTCAGAGAGTGGTGCACGGGGAACATTTTTCATCTCCTCGGGACCTCATGTGGAGTCCCACAGGGTTTCATCTTGTCCCCTCTCTTGTTCAACGTGTATATGCAGCCATTGGATGAGGTCATGCAGAACTCTGGAGTTCGGTGTCATCAATATGTGGATGACACCCCCAGCTCTCTCTCTCCTTTTCATCAGACCCAGGCCCCACGGTCTTGGTGCTTACAAGTTGTCTGGTGGCTGTGGGAGACTGGATGAGGGCGAGTAGACTGAACCTGAATCCCGACAAGACGGAGGTGATGCTAGTGGGGAAGGCAGTGGTTGTGGTGGCCCCTATCATCGACGAGGTTCATCCCCCCACTGGTTCCCCAGATTTGGAGCCTGGGAGTGCTCCTTGACTTGTAGCTTCACCTAGATTCCCAGGTTGGGGCCGTAGCGAGGAGCGCTTTCTGTTAATTACAACTGGGGTGTCAGCTTCAGCCATATGTTTCAGTCTCTGACCTGGCCACTATCATCCATGGTTTCAGTACCTTAAGACTGGACTATTGTAATACACTCTACGTGGGGCTGCCCATGGTGATGGTCTGGAGACTGCAGCTGGTGCAGAATGCCGCGGCCTGTCTCCTTACTGGGGCAGGCCACAGGGAGCACATGACACCTGTGCTCCGGGCTCTGCGCTGGCTGCCTATAAAGCTAGGTTCTAGGTGCTGGTTTTGACCTTCAAAGCCCTTCATGGCCTGGGCCCTGCCTATCTGCGGGATCACCTCACTCCCCATGTGCCCGTGCAACCCCTGAGATTGTCTGTGGGGGCCTTTTTGGAGGTTCCCCGAGTGAGACGGGTGGCCACTGATGTGAGATCTTTTTCAGTGGCTACCCCTGTGCTGTGGAATTAACTCCTGGAGGAGGCTCGGTTGGCCCCCACCCTCCTGTCATTTCGATGTTTGTGTAAGACTTGGCTGTTCCTCCAGGCTTTTGGTGAGGGGCAGGGTTTGGGAGGGAGGGTGAGTTTTTATTATTTGTTTTTAAATTTGTTGATTTATTTTAAAATGTTTTATTGTTGAATTTTTTGTGGTGTTCGCCGCCCTGAGTTGCCTTTGGGCAGGAGGGGCGGGATATAAGTTTTAATTTTTTTTAAAAAAAAATGTGTTTAATTGACGTCCCTCTCCCCACTGTGGGGAGGCTGCGTTTTCCCTCTTTTGTTTTTGCCCCTTTTTGTTGATATTTTATATATTATATATTTTATATTATAAGTCGCCCTGGGCTGCCTTTGGTAGGAGGGGCGAGGTAATAAATAAATAAAATAAAGTTCAGGTGCTAAGTGTGTTACCCTCACTGCGCACTGGCCAGGGCTGAAGGGGATCAAAAGCCCGTGCGAGTAAGGAGTATAGGTGCCATTAAGGTTGAGGGCCTTGCATGCCCCTACCCCCGCCTGACACCTCTCCCAGGGTAACAACCCCTGGCGTCCACCATGCCCTGCTTATACGCCAGGTGTCACCTCCCCATCTCTTATTGAGATGACTCCATTCAAAACCTAAACTGGCTAAAAACCACCTACTAACCATTCTGGACCCCCACCACCAAAACAGGGACAGTCAGGTTACTGAAATGTCCCTACACCCACCAACTCTTGCTCGAACATGCTTCCCAGCTCCTCATGTAGTCTGGATACATATCGCAAATTTCCCTCGGGAGACAAATGAACCCCATCTTGCAGGTATAATCCTGGTATCATTTGGGTCAATTCCATATGTCTAATGCACCTACCCCCCAATGAGACCCACAATTTATTTATCTTCCTGTTCACATTCCTACGGGCCTTGTCCATTACCTTTGGTTTAACTTCGTGACCCCATCTCAATCTCGGGACTACGTGGGTCCATACCACTCTTGCTGACAGAAACATTCGTCTTAAAGAAAGGAAATCTGATTTTATGCGGATCGCCAAACCAAGTGCCGTAATTACGCCCAAATCATTCTCCCATAGGTGCACTATTATGATGTCAGGGCAAGGATCGCCCCAGACATGTGACAATGTGGGCACTAGCTGCTCCCACTTCATTCCACCTCGGCCCATCCACCATATCACTGCCTGAGCAGAATGTCCCAGTTGAGGTCCCATGGGCAAATGTGCTGCAGCCTCTCCAGTCCGGCAAACCAGACTGTGACCCACTATCCATACGACCTTCCTGCTCCCGGAACAATGCATAGAGCCTGAATGAAATGCAAACAAATATACAGTTAGTTGGGTGTGAGCCGTATATATCGCCTGAATGCCTGAGATCGCCAATGCCCTATTGCCCTTATCTCCTGGTCGGGTATGACCGCCTCTGCAGCTGTGGTTGCTGCACCTTTTCTGAATGAGTGAGAGCCAATATTAGGCATGGACCAGCCACCTTCTTAAGGATTGCGGTAAATTGGTACCGCGTAAGTGGCGATCCATTCTCATGCACAAACAGATTCCCATTGCACTTAGCCCAGGCTGAAAGAAAAACCCGGCTGCCTTCACCGGGCAGAGCTCGCTGAGCCTGGTCTGCTTCAAGCTCACAATTAGGCACCTGCCTCGCTGGTCAGTCTTTGAATGACAAAGCTTAAATCTTATCAACCTCGTGTCGTATTGTATATCCCTTATATCAATAGCCCTTCCCGATTTGTCCCATCTAGACTCGGCCACCATTTCACTAACACTAAAAAAACACCAAAAGGTCAACTTATATACAGTCGTGAACAACAAAACCTCATACTGCCTCATACAGATCCGTAGCAAGACCTCGCACAGGGTTCGCAATAACGGAACAGTAATGGGGGCTCTTGTGTCACCTTGGGGCCCATTCTCCCTAACCCAACTCTCAGACAATCTCCTGGCAAAGAAATCCTCATCTGGCGATGGAAATCCATGCATTCGGCTCACAAAGGACAAAGCTGCGACCTTATTTGCTATCATCCTACCCAACAAACCCCTACCACGCAGATGCATCACAAATTACAGCAACTCATCTTCTTGAATGGGAAAGCGCAGGGGCCATCCCCGAGTTTCCCTAAACAGCTGAAACTCCCTAAAAGCTCTCCCATATGCAACCGGCGTGCAAGGAGCTAAGGATCCCTGAACAATCCTCTGAAGTTCTACCCTCCAACGTTCCAGACTCCCTGGGAGAATGGCTCTGGATTGAGCTCTTCTGCAGGTGCAAGTTCTCAGAATCATCCCATCTGGAATCGAGAGAGGGCATCAGCTATGTTGTTACTAACCCCGGGAACATGCTGTGCCATGAAAAGGATCTTATGCTTCAAGCAGCACAATACAAATACCCTAACCAGCCCCATAACTCTGGCGGACCTTGAAGACAGGGAGTTGATTACATGAACTATGGCCATGTTGTCGCACCAAAAAACCACAGATTGATTCACAGACTCAGTGGTCCACAGCTGCACAGCTAACACAATTGGGAATCATTCCAAGAAGGTTAAATTCCGTGTTACTCCCTCTGACACCCATTGCTCAGGCCACGCAGCAACGCACCATCGCCCGTTAAAATATACTCCAAATCCTACGCCCCCAGCCAAGTCTGAATGAACCTGGAGGTTCACTTCCAAATGCCACTTACCCCACCAAAAACTGACCCCATTAAAACTCTTAAAAAAGGTATCCCTTGTCCTTAAATCTCCCTTCATGTCCCGAGTAACCCTGACATGGTGGTATTGCGCTGGGTTGCCCGCAAGTGGGGCGTACATTCTGGACAAAAAGGCTCGCCCCAGGGCCACCACCCGACATGCAAAGTTAAGGCTGCCTTAATAGAGATTGTAATGCCCTCACAGTAACCTTTTTTGCTCCCAGTGCTGCCTCTACCTTCTCTCTTAAAGTAGTTTGTCCTCGGGTAATCATGATTGCATGTGAACTGTATCAATTTCAATACCCAAATACCTCAATCTGGTAGCTGGCCCCTTTGTTTTCTCAGGCGCCAGTGGTATCCCCAACTCCTCAGCTAACTCCTGGAACCTCTGTAACAGCTCCTCACACTCTCCTGAGTCTGGTGATGCAATTAACAAAAAATCATTGCGGTATTTTGCAATATCGCCCCAACCCATATGCTGCTTAAAAACCCACTCAACGAGCATGCTAAATAGCTCAAACACCAAGCACAAAATCGAACAACCCATGGGCATGACTCTATCATAATAGTATTGGCCCTCGAATTTCATGCCCAAAAGGCAGAAGCTACTTGGATGTACCAGGAGCAACCTGAATGCTGATTTTACATCACACTGTGCAAGCCGGGCACCCCTACCCAGCCGTCTAACCCTCTCTATAGCTTTGTCGAAAGGGGTATACCAGATGGAAGAGAGTTCTTTGGGTATTGTGTCATTAACTGAGCTTCCTCTGGGATACGATGGATGGTGTATTAACCGGAACTCTCCCTGCACTTTCTCGGGCACTACCCCCAAAGGAGAAACCATAAATTGATCCATGGGGAGGCAGTGGAAAGGACCCGCTATGCAGCCTTCCTTAACTTCTTTAGAGATCTTTTCCCTCACTATGTCCTACAATCCGTGGACCAATCTAAGGTTTCGAGCCTCCTTAACCTGTCTAACCGAGTCTGCCAGCATAACAAAACCCGACCTAAAACCATTTAAAACATAATTAACCTCCCCCAAATCTGGGTGTCGGAAAAGTGTTTCCTGCAATCTCTCAATTTTGACTGGGGTTGTGCCCCTTTCCAGTCCCCCCCCCCCCTTGTTGACTTCCCAAGTTTCCTTTACCTGGTCCTCCGGTTCGCTGGTTTCTCCTTTTTTCCAAATGACTTTCCCTGTAATAATCGGAAAATGAGTGGGGGAACCCCCGCAAACAGAGCATGCATGGAAGAATTTACAAGATCCCCATGTACACTTGCCATTTCAGTTATACTCCCAGCAGGTGGATCCTCCTGGCCTCCTACCTTCCCCTCTCTGTGGGTTGTTTGCCGGGGCCACACCACCCTTCACTAAGACGTGACCACTGTCCGTCGTGGGTGCATTGGTTGTATCAACCATGCAGTCCAGCCAGAGGTCCTGAGCATGCATATCCCAACGCAAGCCCAGTGTAAAGGCCCATTGGCTGGTGGCGAGTGAGACTTGTTTGCAGCAGACATTGGAAGTAGGGGATAGATATGAAGGGCAGATGCCGGCCCTAGGAGTTATGAGCAAAGGCTGGCTGCCGGGGACCTCCAACAGCGTGGCCCCCTGAGTACGCCAGCCCAAGGTCAATGCACAAGGACCCAGATGCTGTGGTGGAACGGAGCATGGGTAAAGGCCCTCGTCATATCGGTGCCAAGCCCCAGAGGGGCTGATCCCATATGCCCTCTTTATAATTTCTGTATGGTTCTTTGGTTTGTGCCTTCTTTGTTTATATTGTCTCACTCTTGCTGGTATATAAATGTATCTTGTTTAAAACTCCTTTGCCCTTGTGGTGTATTTTACTATTTGGCCTCCGTTTGGAATGGTATACATTTATTCCTAGTGGTTATTTTTACTGTTCCTTAATATCTTGTTGCTTGTGCATACTCTTTATAATGTCAGCATACTTCAACAACTCCGTTGCCTGTTTGGGGTATACCTGCAACGTAACCCCCCCAATAAATGGAAGAAGCTGAAGTCCAATTTGCCCAGTTTTTATCAGCCTTGGGCCTTCTAAATGTTGTCTCCTCCTTTTTCTCCTCCTGCTCAGCAGGATCCACAATGGGTTCACTGAACAGGAGGGTGAAAATATAAATAAATTCACCCCTCCATATTCTTTTCCTCGTTGAGTTGGCTAGGTGTTCTCCCATTGGGGCCGACAGCTTGGAATACCCCCCCCCCGAGGGGGAAGTGGGCCAGCATCACAGCCCAGGCTCTGTACATACCCATGGCTGGGTGTTAGTTGCCTCCCTCTCTCGCCCCTTTGACTCTGGGGCTGCGCATACACCTGCGCGGGGCCCCGAGAATAAGAGTGCAGCCCCTTCGGGAGATCTATAGCCATGACCTTTACCCATGCCCCGTTCCAACACAGCATCTAGGTCCCTGTGCATTGACCTTGGGCTGGCGTACTCAGGGGGCCATGCTGTTGGAGCTCCCCGGCAGCCAGCCTTTGCTCATAACTCCTAGGGCCGGCATCTGCCCTTCATATCTATCCCCTACTCCCAATGTCTGCTGCAAACGAGTCTCACTCGCCACCAGCCAATGGGCATTTACGGGAGGTTCCCACTACTCCCAGCCTCCCACAGTTGGGGTCCCATAATCCTCACCCCTTTTCATAGCCCAGTCGGGTCCCCATGCCTCCGTCACCCGGCATTCATGCGCCCCGAGCCTCCGTTCAGCTGTTGTCCATCTCCTGCTTGAGGGCCTGTATGCGGTTCCACATTTCTGTGTTAGAGGCCTCCTCCTCCTCTTTCCCCTCTGCATGCCAGGTTTTGTCAGTCACTGGCTCCTCACCTGCATCGGAGACAAGTTCCAGCCCCCCATGGGGGACCCTGGGGGGGGTGCTCCGAGAGAAGTGGAGACCTTCCGCCTGTGCACCAGCTGCCCAGGCTGAAACCTGGGGCCCATCGAAAAGGGGGGGGGTCCTCTGCTGTGGGAAGATGGCCCTTCACCGCCCTTGTGGCCTGACTAGCCCATTGTGCTGACTCTGCCGGGCCCCCCTCTTCACTTAACGACCTATACCAGGTCAGTTTGGAAATGGTCCGGCCTCCCCTTTGCAATGGTGATGGTGGGACTGCCCCATGGCTCCCCACATCTCCAGCTCCGCTGGTGCTCTCCCCCTCTCGGGCCCCAAGGGGGTCATGAATTGGGCCCTCACTGCGCAGTGATGCCACCAGGGCCTCGCAGGCCCTCAGGCGGCTAGTCATCTGGTTCCTGTTGGCTTTTCCCCATTGATGATCCCCGCTGGGGGGGCTCACTGGACTCTTCTGGTGGTACCCGCAGCGCACCCTTCTTTCATCTCCCCATTGACGCGCCTTCTCAATTCAGCCTTCCTTCGGTAATAGCAGCAGCACTGCCTGGCTGCTGCTGTCTCTGTGGAATACAGGGGTGAATGTGCCTGTTTTGAGGGAACGTGTGGGCAGCAGTGCTCCCTACTCCCCCCCACAAGGGGAGGAGCCTGCTCCTGCCCCGTCCAATTACGTGCACTCCTTCACGCACATGACACCTGGACAGCCAATCCCCTGGTTCCTAGGCCAACACAGGGGTTTTCTTTCTTCCCCCTCCCATCGAGCGGCCCCCTCCACACACTCTCTGGGAAATTGGGGCACGGCAATCCCCTCCCTCCCCCCGCCGCTATGGCGCAGTGGAGGGCCTTATTTACTGATTTGGATATTTTGGCTTGGTTATTTGGCTGCTTAGCTATTTTATTATTTTGGCACTCTTTACACAAGTGCACATCTGCGGTAGCTGAAATGAAGTAACAGAACAACCACGTATCCAAACAACTGAAGAACCGAAAAAGCAGCTATGTGACTACCTTCTGTTTCAGTTACAGACACTAGTCAGATGCTTAGATAGCTATACAGAAATGCAAACAATGTCCATGAATACAAAATTATCTATTTGATTCATCACAAGCATGTATCCTAAATGGACTCTGAAAGAAGGGATCAAAAAAACCCTGAACTCTTCTGTATTATGCCTGCTGGGGCTGCTAAAGACCACTCACCAGCCCACAGTTTAAAACACTTGCCAAGAAAGCAGTGATTCCTATTCAACCTTCCCCCAACTTAACACTGAACTTACTGTAGGAACCCAAGGGTTGTAGGAAAGTATAACAGTAAGAAGCTGTTTATACCCTTTAACATTATAACTCAGCTTTTGTCATAAATCTCCCTTCTTCGTTGCACATACCTCCAGCATGAACTCATGCTCCTTTTTGATTTTCCTCTTTATTACCCTTAGCAAACTGAGTGATGTGTGAGTTCCTGTCATGGTGCTGACTATTACAAAGTGCAAAGGTAATTTACATCCCAGTGCTAGCGATGTGACCAAAAGTGCCGGCCTGGGGATGGTGCTCCATTCTAGCAGGCCTGCCTCTCTGTTTTATAGATGTAGAAGGGTAGTTTTTGGTTTGTTTGTCTTTAAAGAAACAAACTATAAATGTTGCCATATTCTCATGGGTAAATTCTCATGGTGGAAAAGAAGATTTGTCTCCCTTCGTTCCCATGATAAATCAGCATCTATTCTGCAATGAGAGGAGAAGCAGGGCCAGCCTTAGTGTAAGTGGGGCCCAGGGTGGGGGGGAAATGTGGAGCACCTATCTTCCAGCGGAAGTGAGGGAGAAGCAGAGGCCCCACCTCTCCCTCTCTCTGTGGGTACCCCCCTGCCTGTCAGTCTCTTGGCCAGGGGAAATGAGGGAGAGGTGGGGCCTCTGCCTCTCTCTCCCTCATTTCTCCTGGCTGAGACTGTGACAGGCAGTGGGGGGGGGCACGGAGTGTGGGTGAGGCGGGGCCTCTGCCTCTCCCTCACTCCTGCTGGCTCCCTCTGCTGCCTGTCAGTTGGAGTCGGTCGGGGTCCCCAGTTGCCGGCCACGGTCAGGCCGGGAGCTGGGGATCCCAAATGTGCTCCCCTCCGGATCGGGGCCCGGGGTGGTTGCCCCGAGCCAGCCCGTGGTAGGGCTGGCTGTGAGGAGAAGCGTCAGCATCTATGGGTAAAAACAGATGTGACAATAGCATGCTGCAGCCTGCTTTGTCCCGGACCTCACCTGCACATGTGTAGGTGACACCATACGTTAGCCTGGGATTGCCCTGGGCCATATAGCTAGCCTGGGCTGTGACCTCGGAAAAAAACTTATTTGGAGGACTATCTGAATATGGGACTAATATCTGCAGGTACAAAATTGCCTATTTGTTTCACTGCTAGTAGGAACTAGGGATGGGGAAACGCAGTTCGGAGTTCGGCCCGAACTCGGCCTGTTCAGATGACCGAACCCAAACCCGAACACGAATTGACTGAACCAAACTCAATTCTGAACGTCGAAATGACCAAACAGTTTGGTCAGTTCGGATCGCGTTCGGGTGGCAAAAAAAGTGTCACTGTAGGAGTAGGCCTGTGTACTTGCATGTTCCGCAGGGTTACATCCTGTCTCTGTTATTATTTAATGTGTACATGCAGCCCTTGGGGAGGTCGTGAGGGGGTTTGGGGTGCGGTGTCACCAGTATGCTGATGATACTCAGCTGTACCTCTCTTTTTCAGCTGACCCAGACCCTGCCGTCTCGTTGCTATCCCAATGTTTGGAGGCCGTGGCGGAATGGATGTGACTGAGCAGTCTGAAACTCAACCCCGATAAGACGGAGGTGATGTTGGTGGGGAGAGCGAGGGAGGTAGTGGCCCCTCTGGTTGGGGGGGTTCACCCTCCTATAACTCAGCAGGTTCAGCGTCTGGGGGTGATACTGGACGCAGATCTTCGACTGGAGCAGCAGGTGGAGGCAGTCGCTAAGGCTGCCTTCCGCCAGCTGTATCTGGTGCGGAGGCTGCGTCCGTTCGTCTCTGGCCCCGACCTGGCCTCCCTCATCCATGCCTTCGTCACCTCGAGGCTAGACTACTGTAATGCGCTCTACATGGGGCTTCCCTTGTTCCTGGTTCTAGCATTTAGAATAGTTAATAGCAGTTAGATTTAGTGTAGATAGATATATAATATTAGTTAAAAAAATTAAATAAAAAACCCCATATAAAAACCAAATAAAAACAAAAAAAATATTAAAAACAAACAAAAAAACCCATATAAAAACATTTCCCAAACAGCCGAACCCAAACCAAACAGCCGAACCCGAACCTGGCGAACGAACCAAATGGATGAACTGAACGGACGAACCAAACGCAGCCGAACCAAATGACCAAACCCGAACCGTGAACTGTTAGCCCATCCCTGGTAGGAACTCTCTGCTAGACCCTCCAGCATTTTTCTTTACAGAACAGCCAAGACTCCCTGTAACTGTAGCTTACACATTGCTCTGTGCTTTAAGCTGTTTCATGCTTGGGTACAAACTAGGGTTGAGATCTCCAATGGGCAGTATTGAATTGCATAATTTTGCATGGATTCACTTATATAAACTTATTCCCATTTGAAACAAGCCATTGCCTAACATGGAGTCAAGGTGGCAACAGGAAGGAAACTGGGGCAAGGGTTTCACATTACTAACCTCAACCTTTCAGTTTGCAAGTTTGCAACACAGATCAGAGGTACAACTATGTTGGAATGGGCCCCAGTACAGAAGACGGAATGGGACCCCCTCTACCCACTGCCCCCAATGGCAGGGGATGCAGCTGCATCAGAGGGTGTGCCCCTGCCTGCTCCCCCCAGGCTTGTGGACCCGGTGCAGCTGCACCATATGTTCCTGATTTCATGACATTTGACATCCAGGTTACACGCCAATCTTTACACATGGCAAAGACCCCCAATTCCCAGGCTACACAGGGGAAACCCAGAGGGGTGACAGCGACACACTGAATCCATCTGGGGGGAAAGCCTTCCTCAAGCACGGACTCTGAATAAATGGGATCAGGGAAGAAACAAATTATCTCACCTGGCACTCTTCCTCAAGGCAGAAATACACCCTATAGCTGCTGACAGATACACTAGCCCTTCCCTCAGCCTTCCCCACAATCCCTGGAGTGATAGGGTAAAGGCAAGGCCAGCTTTAGAGTAGGCAGTAGGGCTGATGCGGCAGCAGCTTTTACCGCGCCGCGATTCCGTTCCGCCATTTCGGAATTGCCCGCGCCACACCGCGACTTTTCTGCGGATATTCCGCTAATTCCGCCGGAATTCTGCAAATCGCGGAATTGCAGAAAAATTGCGGAAATTGCGGGAAACCGCTATTCCGCTATTTTGTGGCGCTGGCGGAATTGCGGAAATAGCTAAAATGTCATGTTTCCACGATTCCACCAAGTTGCGGAATTAAATAAGCGGAACCGCGGAATGAAACCGCGGAATGAAAGCCTCTGCCATGCCGTTCCACTAATTGCAGAAACACTGTTTCCACCGGAAATAGCTACCGCTGCGATATTCCGCTACAGCCCTAGTAGGCAGGGGGCATAGCTAGATTGAAATGGGCCTTGGGCAGAAGGTGGAATGGGTCCCCTTTGTCCTGCCCTCGCACGATATGCACACGCATTCCACGTGAATTGTGGGCCCCTGCACATATTATAGCTATGCCTCTTGGGTTAGGCGGCACAGGTGGATATCTAGGGCAGAAATTTAAGAGAGGTTGCAACGTGAATCAGTTGTGCTCTCTTCCCTGCCTACTATGCAAACCCCCAGCTCAGGGGTACTCCTCATTCATTGATTAAGTTCACTGTGGGGGGGTGCGCACTGGGATGGGGAGGGCTGCTGCATTCTTTTTGTTGTTGTTGTTGTTGTTGTTGTTTATTAAACGTTTATTGTT
Organism: Sphenodon punctatus; assembly: GCA_003113815.1. Taxonomy (NCBI): domain Eukaryota; kingdom Metazoa; phylum Chordata; class Lepidosauria; order Sphenodontia; family Sphenodontidae; genus Sphenodon; species Sphenodon punctatus. The sequence continues at coordinate 678,392 of QEPC01009174.1, read as the reverse complement.
TTTTCTTTGGAATTACAAAACATCCAGAGTCACTGACCTCTAGCCTATCTCAGTAACAGGAATATAATAAAGATTTGTCAGTGTTACATGTTTCCAAAAGGGCTTCTGCATTCTTGCTGGACAGCTGATTAGTGGGGAACCAGGAGCACTCTCTCCCTCAACTACAAGCCTCCAGCTTAAGGAGTATGGAGGTGAGTGGAAATAGGGGAGTGATAATTTAATATTTTGCCAAGGGCAGCTAAACATGCAAAGTTGACCCTTTGTTTTCTTTCATGCAGTGGTTCCCAGATTATTATTATTATTTGCCAGCGTGACTCATTTTTGAGATTTATCTATAATCCAGTGACCCTCAAACATAAGCAAACCCATGTAAAGTATATGACACCCCCCACCCCCATCACAATACATAGTTTGGTAACCTTCGCTTTAACCAGGGACCTGTCATGTTCACTGTATTTTCCCAATTGGCAGCAATAGGGAAAATAGGGATAGGCGAACAGATCGCAGTTCGGGTTCAGCCATTTGGTTCGGCTGTGTTCGGTTCGTCCGTTCGGTTCGGCTGCGTTCGGTTCGTCCATTCATTTCAGCAGTTCGGTTAGTTTTCCGGGTTCGGCCGTTCAGTTCAGCACTTCGGGAAATGGTATCGGTGGGTTTTTTGTTTTTTATATGGTTTTTTGGTTTTTTATTGGGTTTTATATGGTTTTCTTTTGTTTTTTATTTGGTTTTTTTGTTTTTATATGTTTTTTTTTAATCTAATATTATATGTATCTATCTACACTAGATCTAACTGCTATTAACTATTCTAAATGCTATGAACTAAATGGATTATCTAATAAGTACACAGGCCTACTCCTACAAACACTAAAACTAAATCACTAACGCTATCTCTATCACTAAACTAGCTCCTACAACTACTGTCCCTAACCTATCTATCTATCTCTATATATCTATATCTCTCTATCTCTATATATATGGGATGGGGGAGGGGAATCACAAACACAAGGTTTCAGTTTAAGGTTTAAGTTTCATTTCAGTACAAAACTGAAATGAAACTTAAAGCAATCTAATAATCCTACTCAGCCCCTGCTGGTCAGGAACAGTGACTAGCTCAGAAAATGTTGGGAAGGGGGGAGGCCTGGAAGTCTGCTCCTCAGTGACTAGTACTACCCCTCCCTGTCACCTTACAGTGAACCTTTTTTTGCCACCCGAACGTGATCCGAACTGACCAAACTGTTTGGCCATTTCGCCGTTCGGTGTTCTGTTCAGTATGTTCATATTCGGGTTCGGGTTTGCGTTCGGTCATCTGAACAGGCGGAGTTCGAGCCGAACTCTGAACTTCCGAACCGTGTTCGCCCATCTCTAAGGGAAAATGAAGTGAACACGAGTCCCCTGGCTTTTACCAATACTGTACTTGATTTTGAATTTGTTCCCTGTGACAGTCTTGATGAGAACGTTGACTTCGGTTAGTTTAACTTTGATTACTGCCATTACTTAGACTTCGCAAAGTTCAACCTCTTTTACTACAATCAGTAAGACTTTGAGGTGGAAGTGCAAAAAAACAAGGCTTGAACCACCACCCTTGGGAAGGACTGAAACGAGCAATCGCAGCAAATGCTATTTCCACCAAAAACAGGTCGTTCACCTTCATTTGCATGATGAGGAAACTTTCCAGATTTTCACTATTTTTCTCTACCTATGGCACCTCGAGCCACCTTGCCTAGCCTTGTCTTGCTGACTGCCTTAATGCTGCAATTGCTCCCTGCTTAAATTGTGCCAATTTACGGCACTTAAAAGAGCCATCAATAGATGTAAAGTGCTGTAAATGAACGAAAATGCTGTAATTGTTGAAAATGCTGTAAACTGATGAAAAATGACCAAAAAACCCCAAACCAACAGAAATTGACAGGAAATGCAACAAACAAAAAATCACAAGAGCTGATCTCACAATAGTGGCAGTGTAGAATGAATGAAGAGTGAGGAAATACCGAAAAACACTCGTGGAAAGTAGGTATTTCCCGATGGTATGGGAACACTTGCACTCACCTTAGCTCTATGCTTGGGGGCCCTGGGAGGAGTGGTTGACTCCACAGTCCACCACTATACTCTAGCCAGTGCAGGCTCTCCTGTGTTGGTTAAGCCGCATGCTTCTATTCTTCAAGAGGCCCCTGGACTCCAGTTCTGTTCGTGTCTCCTGGCTTCCTGATTGGCTGGTTGGCAGCAGCAGGAAGCCAGGCATATCCTCAGTCAATTCCTCTTCTCTGCTACCTATTCCTGACTCTCTGTTTGCAAACTTGATTTCTAGGCCTTTTCTCATTGGGTGGACCCTGCTCTACTCTGACATCTGACCTGATTAGAGATGAAATGGTTATCTGGAAGATTTGCAGGATCCGAACCACCTTTACATTCCAATCCTACAAGCCTTTCAGCTGGTATCCACGTAGGCCATTTTTAGACGGACAGGGAGGGGTGGGTGGGTGTGTTTGTGCGGTGGGTGGAGGTGGGTGCATGTCCCTTTACATAGACACGTATCCACCTCCACCCATCTCCATCCACAGGGCCTCCTCTGGTTTTCCGGAGGGCTCTATGGGTGGAGGTGGGTGTTGCGTTTGATTGTGTATGCATCCACACCCATCCCACTCGGTGTTCACATGGGCAAACACGGAGCAGACACCCATCCCCACCCACTGCCGGCCACCACCGCCTCCCCCTTGCACACCTGCCTGAACACCGATCGCGGAGGGGGGAGCATCCATGTAAAAATGGCCTTAGATAGTTCCAGCCTCAGGAGGCACGGGGGAGCGGCAGGCTTTGACGCTTCATGGACCCCAGTTTGGGAACCACTGACTTACTGCAGTAGCAGCTGTGGCAGGCAGTGACTGAGGCTCTCCTGGGGCTGGTTGAATGGTAACCGAGTGATGCAGAACTGGTGGCTTATTTTGTGATGGCCATGGGCTATCACAATAAAAAATGCATTCTATTCTGTAATTCCCTGCACAAGCCTCCTGTTCCTGCTGCTCTGCTCCCTGCAGTGCAACTGCCTCGCCACTCCGGATCTGGCTCTTTGATGCTGGGGAGCCCCTGCTCCACCCAACTCACACTGGCAATGGCAGCTGCTCCCAACTCTACCCCTTGGGTGTCTTGCTCTCTCTCACCTGGCCTCGTCATCTGACCCCACTCCCTGGGTCAGCACCCTTTAAAGGGCCAGAAAACCTCACTGTCCGCACGGTTACAATAGGGTTCTGGGGGGCCTGAGTCCACCTGAATAGGTCCCAAAAGTGAGCTGGAAGTGACCAAAAAGGTCTCTTCTGGATTTGAAGTGGGGGCCTCTTTGGGTGATCCCAGAAACAATGCATGAGCCCAGGGCACCTTCAACAGGCACGGGCCAGCTCTGGGAAAGCTGCTGTTGCATCCCACAGCCCACTACCACCACTGCACCACTCAGTTTGCAGTTAGCCCCATGACAGCCTCCATTACCACTGCCTGCTACAGCTGCTCTTGCGGTAAGTGAAAACCCTATCACACTAGCCTGCATGCTGCCCCTGATCCCCCATGCCACCCCCTCCCCCAGTCAATTTCTAACCACCTTCTAATTCAAAGGTAGACAGCCCCTTGGCTAACTACAGGCTATCTATCTTCATACAATCAGATTAGCCAGTGGCTGGCAAATCAACTATTTTTTCCAGCTCTAGACCTTATTTGCTCTGGACCGCACCCAACCACACTCCATCCCAGTCCTGGTCCTGACCCTCTTTTGGCCTTGGTCCTGCCCTACTTTCAATCAGACCAACCCACACCTGACATGGCCAAGGTTGTCTAGAGAGGTAAATTGTCAAAGCAAGTTACCACCACTGGCAATCATGAGCAATTGTCAGTTACTTAAACATATTGGCCACAATCCCAAACCCCTCCACGTGGAATTCACACAGGATCCGTGTGGGTCCTGCGTGGCACAATGCATTCCCAATGGATACGCACGTGGGTTGCGTGTGTGGGTTGTGTGTGGGATCCGCAGGGTATGGAATCAGGCCCACTGTGTAACATCAATTAACATATTCCCAAATACTGAATTACCAACTCATAAATGGCCTAGTAATAACCAATCGGCAAATGCAAATTTTCCATCACAAATGTGGCCTGAAACCTGCACTGAAATTTACACATGCAATTTTGAAAAATGCATCTTGTGATGAATGTTAATTTCTGCTCTATTCCAAATAGTTATCAATTGCAGGCCTGAACGTGTTTGTATTTATGATGTCCAATGTATAAAAAAGGGTTTTTGTTTTTTTTAAACAATGCTCATTTAGATCCCTCCAAACGAGATAGTTAAGTGATTTATTTATCTTGGTAGCCAGCCAGACAGAAATATTTAAATCCTGCTTTGGGAAGCAAGAATTATCTAATCACTCACTCGCTTTTATAATAAAACATTTATCATGGAACATTAATCCATTAGTGCTTATTTTCCATCCCATCCGTTTGCTCGCACCTTGCTTTGAACGTGGTTGAGGTTGGCTGTGATTTTTACTTTTATCATCTATCATAGTTACATGATGGGTTACACTAACACTGATTTTTTTTTATTTTTTTTTAAATCCCAAACACACCACCTGCACTTTTCTTGAACTTGTCACCCAGATGTTCTGCGTAAGCCTCCACTGCTAGCAAAATAGTGCATGTGTGAGTTCTGAAATTAGTCTTTCATCGTTATGTACCAGGGCTTTGTGGCTGCAAGGAAGCATGTGGAAACAGCTAAGAATAATTACCTGTAAGAGAAAAACCTATGTTTAACTAGCTTTAAGAAAGAAAGAAAGAAAGAAAGAAAGGTCCCATGGTCGTGTGATACAACATCACTTGCAGAGCCAAGTATAAGTTCAAAGACTTGGCCTTGGAATGTGTCACTGACTCCTATTTTTATTGATCCTCATCAAGCTGGGTGTAGGTGGTTGGGAAGCAATGCAAAAATGCTCTCTTTGCTGTGGAAAGATACGAGAGAGGGGGTGGGGGTGTACTTAGGAAAGCCAGTGTCTTCCTATTGAAGTGTTAAGAACATAAGAAGTGCCATACCAATTCAGACCAATGGTCCATCTATCACTGCATCCTGTTCCCAGTTGTGGCCAACTGGACAACTTTGGTTGCTTTATTAAAAATCACAATGGGCCATGATGAAGTGATCCTACTGTTCACTCCTAGAAGTCAGATATCTCATGATCATCATGACTAATAGTTAGTTATGGGCCTTTCTTTTAAGAACATACCCAATTCTTTCTTGAACCTAGTTGCACTAGTGGACTATTGAAGTCTATTTGCTCATGCCTGAGAACAAACAGGATGCTATATAATAAATGTAGGCAAGAGCGGATCTTGAATGCGGTCAGTTGACTAATTTGGGCCAATGTTTGCACAGAAGGTTCATTTTGGACTCTGAGTGAAGCAAGCAAAGCCCCATGAATCCATGTGAGGACACAATTTAGCAGTGAGGCTAATGAATGTCTAGGGGGCACGTCTTCTATGGGCTTCCAGTGGTGTGTCTCTGTCGTTAGCAATTAGAATGCAACAGCATGGTGCTTACAGGTTTGAGCAGTCATGATCACATTACACCCATGCTGTGTTCTTTGCATTGATTCTCTGTAGAGTGGCAGATTGAATTTAAGAGTGTGCTGTTGGTTTTCAGGGCCCTCAATGGTTTAGACCCTGGGTTTAGGTTCCTGGTTTAGGAAATATACTTTTCATGTTACACTGCAGTCACAAAGTTTTGTGGCACGCTGAGAAAGGTAAGCTCTTGCCACACTGTTGGTGCTACAAAATAAGGGGGGGAGGGTATTTTAAGTTTATTTTATTTTATTTTATTTCTTCCTTACCTTTTCTTTCCTTTCCTTTCATAATTTCTATCCCGCCTCATCCAGCCTCACGGCAGCTCGGGTCACCTTACATCATTTAAAACAGATAAAAATATACAAAAATGGGGGGGAGGGGTTACAAAGACAATAAAAGAAATAATAAAAACATAAAACCATTTTTAAAAAAGAAAGAAAGGAGACCCACTGGCTAAAAATCCCACCCCCTATCCCTTTACCCCCCTCCCCCAAAGGCCTGGACTAAGCCAGGTTTTACAGGCCCGGCAGAAGGCCAACAAGCTGAGAACTAGGCGAGTCTCCTCTGAGAGGGAGTTCCACAGCCACAGTGTGACCACCGAGAATGCCCTCTCCATCGTGGCCCTCAGGCTTACCTGGGGGACCTTCAAGAAGGTGCCCCCGGTGGATCACAGAGATGGTTCCAGGGCCCAGGGCGTGAGGCAGTCTCTCAGGTAGGAGCGGCCCAGGCCATGTAGGCCTACAGGGGTTCATACCTACATTTATACTTGTCAGCACTTGGAGGGTTGGAAGGAACTGTTTGCTTTTGGCTACTTGAAGTTGTGCAAAGCAATGGGAGAGGGACCCAGAATTGGCCTCTTGTGCTTAAACTTATAATAAGCATGTAGCAGGGAACCTTGACAGGGTCCTTGCCTCATTAAGAAGTAATGGGGTGGCAGGGTGCTTGACCCTTTAAATGAAGTGGCCACTGTTAGGGGTGGCTTGAGAGCAGCTGAGGGCACAGGTGAGACGGGGTCACCTTCCCCCCCTCCGCCCCGGCAGCCTTAGGACATTATTCTCCTCTCTCACCTTCACTGCATATCTCACATCCTCTCTCTGGTGTACTCTACTCTTACTCTCTCTTTTGCCATTAATGGGACTTCCTCATGGGGAAAGAATGTAAAATTATGATCCCTACCTACAATGAGGAATGAATGAGGTCCAGTAAATATCATGTTGGATCAGTTGGCGACTGGGGGAAGGAGTCCAAAGTTCAAACTGGGCGGCCTTTAGCAAGCAAGCTATAGTTTGTCAGCCTCAGTTCTCTCTAAAATGAGGCACTAGGTTTGGTCAGCCAATGGGTGTAATGTTCAAGATGGGGAGGGATTTAGCAGTACCCCAGCACTGCTAAATTCCTCCTCTGGGGATAAGTAGAGTATGGGTGGAAAAAAATGAGACAATAGCCTGCTGGAGTCTGCATAGCCCTCACGCACATGTTTAGCGTGTAGACCCTAATAAACGGAAAGCCTCCTGTGTGTATTTCTTGTGCGTGAGGACAGCCCCCACTCACCCTCCTCTCATAACGTTTAGTGTGACAAGCCTAATACATGGGCAGGTATTCTTCCCCGCCACACTCCACCCACCAACTCACCCCCCACCTTTCTCAGTATCTCATCTCGTCATGACTCACAGCCACAGCAAACCATGGGAACAAGAAGCTGCCTCAACTGTTTCTTTCTTTCAGGCTATTATGACTCCGGCAGGAGACCCAGCGCCTGCTATCCCCGCCCGCCCACAGGGGTTCATACCTACATTTATACTTGCCTGCACTTGGAGGCTGGAAGTAACCTTTTGTTATGCACAGAATGCTGAGTATAGTGATGAAACTACATCGTTTATTGAGCGCCTATAGTGAAAACTGAAAGCAAAAGTAAAAAATTCAAAGCCAAAGAAATCAGTCTACGCAATCAATTTTCACATATTCTCAACCCAGTTTCTCCCATCCACGGCTCACTGGCAGGTAGCAACACAGTTTTATTGGAGTCTCGCCCGCCATGGGGTTAGAAATCCCTCCTGGTTTGCATAAAACCCACAGCCTCTTGTATATGTCCCCCTCCACCCACCCACCCACCCACACCCCGCAAAGGCTGGGGTATCCATGACTACTCTGGAACCTGGGTGGCCACAGCACCACAGCTTTTAACCAATGGGCAGGTCTGCTCCCCACATACATTCTTAGCACAGTGACTCTTACTACGTTGCAGATCCCCCCACCTGCCCATTTCTTAACATTTAGTGGTTCCCCCCACCCCAATTAAAAATGCCATGCTTTCGTGGTGGTAACAGCTGTATCATCTTTAGATGACTTGGCATGTGGCACTAACGTGCTTGTTACATGGATTAGCAGGGCCTATGCAATAACGCACACATAAACCCAGCATTAGCAATTTGCTGAAACTTTTTGCCAGTAGCAGACAAAATCTGTTCACGCACACGTGGCATGCAGCAAGCTCTGTAAGGACACATGGCCAATAGCTGCTCATGTGTGAGACCTAGTCAGCCGCCCAGCTCTTTAAGCTGTTCAAATATTTGGCACATGGCTCATCCAGCTGCCGCCCCCGCCCCCCAACCAGGATAGCATACTTTCCCTCATTGCTCCCCACTCACATGCTATTTCCCACCAGGTGACCTTTCCCTGTGTGGTCCCTATTGGCATTTGCAGATTAGCCAGCTACAGACCTAATCTCTGTGGTTTCCTATTGGCATTTGCAGGATGGTAGGGGCTGGGAATGTCAATAGGAAGAGTGGAGGTACATGCACATGCATACACGCTCTCTCTCACACACATGCATGCATTCAGGTGCAAGTGCATGGGAACAGGACTCCCTACCCCATTTTCAGTGCACATGCCACCACCACCACCCAGACCTTTCCAAAGCTCATCCCTATAATATGTATTTGGTTACATGGAACATTGGATTCATTTGAAAACATCTGTTTTATCTATAATAAATAATAATACAAATAAAATAATATAATTACCATTGTTATTACTATTATTATTACTATTGCTATTATTTTAATATAATACATACTATTATATATTGTATAGTACATTTATTATTTGGTACCTGCCGAATGGAGCTCAGAGCACTTCACAAAATCTATGCAATAAAATATAGTTTAAAAATGTAAAATCCATTTAAAATTTATTTCCATACATTCTGCCTGTCAGAATAAATGTACAGAATAATGAAAACAAGACAGAAAACAAGACTGAATTTTCACATGCAAATCCATGTGGGAACTGAGCTTAAATCTCCTGTCTTTATTAAAGGGAATATAAAACACGTTGCAAAAGGCAGATGAGACATCATCTTGGAATTATTACGGGAAAACATTTTTCTTCAAAAACGTTCTTCCTTCTTTCATTTAAGGTTTTTGAGAAAAAACAAGGGTACTCATCTAGATTCAGTGGTGGAACAGTATGGTGGGAAATTGGATTTGTTTGTAGAACAGTATAAATATAGATTCAAAATATAGGATAGAACAGAATATGAACATGTCTTGGTTTTGCAAGATTTACTTATTGAAAGAGATCTGTGGACAAACTGTAAATCCAAATTAAAACCTTGCGCTATAGATTCATTGGTGAAACAGTAAAGTGGAACACTGGATTCATTGGTGGACTTACAGATTCATAATATAGAATAGAATAGAATAGAATAGGGACCATTCCATATTCCTGAAAAGTGGTCGCTTAGACACTACGGGGGAAAGAAGCAGTTTTCTGTAGCGCTGCTGAGGAAACTTGAATAGCTCAAACAAACAATTGTTCATAAAAACAAAGGCAGAGAAACCAAAAAATGTTGAATCAAGAATGTTATAGAAGAATGAAACATTTTAGAAGAATTAAGATTTTTATAAACCTAAACATCATTTGCCAAAAGCATGACCTCAACGAGCTGATGGGCCCCTCTGCTGAGAAGCAGTTCCAAACTGGATGAGGAATTCTGAATCTTTGAGAGACCTAGGTGGGACCTGGCACCCTTCTAAGTTTCCATGCTGCTATCCTCACACCACTAACTCCAGATTTGTCCCACTGATGTCAGTGGAACTGCTCTGGAGTAAGTGGTCTCAGGATTACAGTGTAATGCTAGGTGTGATCCTCCCTTCATGGAATGGTCCATGTGTGCTTCGGTAGCCAAGGCTTGCTTAGTTCCAAAGCTGCCTGTGCTACTGGGCCATTCCCTGAATAGTGTTCCAGATTTCATCCACCGTCACATGGTCTTTCCCCCAGCAGCTTCCTCATCAAATCATGTCCTAGTTCCGCTGGGAGCTTGTTGCTATGGGATTGGTTCACACCCATTGCAGTGACAGTCCTGGCAACAAGGAAAGCCATCAGTTCAGACTGTTCTACCCTGTCCTGGTGTATACTGATAAATGGGCAGGTGGACACCCACCTGGTGTGGGCTAATGCGGACTAATGTCTCATTTGTTAACACCCTGTGATGCACACATCTAGGATAAAAGCTTGGTACAGGAGTGCAGCTCCGAAAAGAGAAATTCACCCTTGGATATTAGAGAAAATCAATTGTTTAACCCTTTTAAGTGCTAAAATATCAAGTCCAAAGAGTACCTGCTGAACAGGGAAACCACAATAGAGATGAAAAGCACATTTGTTAATTAAAGTGTGTTTAATTTTGTTCTTCATGGCATTTCTATGCAGCTGATTTATGTGAGCTTTTTGTCTGAGTATTAATTCATCCATAGCTCTTACAAATTCAACCATGCTCCAAAAAGCATGAAAATTGTAAGTTAAGGCTCCTGCCTTAACTTGAATGCCATGTAAGTAGTAAAGATGTTGTACACTACAGTCTCACATATTATACTCTTCTGTTATACCAAAGGGTTTTTTTATCCTGTAATTTACATGGTTTTTGAAAGGGGAATACACTAAATCCCCCTTTTAAAACAGTATCAACGTGGAAAAAACAGACTAGTTTTAGTTTAGTTTATTGTTTGGCCAATGGCCGTAACAAAAGAAAAAACAGACTGAATTTGATGGGACTTTCTGGGACTGTCTGGGACTTTCCAGGAATTTGAGACATTCCAGGATCTTTAAAAATGATCCCCACACCCTATCAAGCTGCTGCTAAACTTCACGGGGGGACCAGCGGCTGCCTCAGGCCTCCTAAGAGTGGCAAATATCCTTGTGGTGCTCCTCAATAGAGGGACCGGCCCACCTGCTGAAACTGTACCAGCATTCTGCACATGCATGACATAACTTTTCAAGTTCACACTCTCCATGGGAACTGTAAAACTTCCTAAATTAAAAACTACATGATGGATTTTAAAAATGGAAATTTAAGAAATGACTGGAATGCACACTTGAATTTTCTGACACTTTTACACTTTAAATGTACTTTTCTCTGTCAAAGTATGTATAACTTTAAACAAACTTTTCTCTGTCAACAGGAGACAGAAAAACACTTCTGTGTTCAGTTTTCACACTTATATTTCAGCTATTTCACAAGAGATCTGTTTGAAATTTGGACAGGATCTACCCCTCACCCAACTGATAAAATTTCACAGTGATATGATAAATCATCTCAATTCTATAATTAGTATAATTTGGGGTATTCTAACAGAGGGTGCAAGCCGCCATAATTATAGAAGAATTCCTGAAGTTTTATATTCATTCATTCATTCATAGTTGCATTTGTATGCTGTTCCCTCCTACTACAAGCATCTCAAGACAGCTAACAACATTTTAAAACAAATAATAAAATTCATTAAAATCAACATTTCCCACAATTAACCCTCCCCCCCCAAAAAAACCCAATAAAACCCCACCCTAAACCAACCCACCCATCACATCTCCCTCAGCAAAGGCCCGGAAGAACAGCCAGGTCTTACACTTTTTACAAAAAGAGGGGAGATCAGCGATCAGGCGGATCTCCAATGGGAGGGAATTCCACAGCCATGGTGCAGCCACCGAGAACATCCTCCTCATAGTCGACAACCAGGAAACCCAGGGGACCTCAAGAAAGGCACCCCCGGACGATCGCAGAAGTCATAAGAATATAAGAACATAATAAGTACCATACTGGGTCAGACCAATGATCCATTAGCCCAGCAGCCTGTCTCCGACAGTGGCCAATCATGGTGGCTTGGGAGAAGCACCCAACAGGTAACAATGGGGGATCCATTCCCTGTTGTTTTCCCCCAGCTCCCATCATGTTCCCTGAGCCTGTCTGGCTAATAGCTGCTAATGGACCTATCTTCCAGAAACTTGTCCAAACCTCTTTTAAACTCAGCTATAGTACTGGCCCTTACCACAGCCTCTGGCAGTAGATTCCACAACCCAATTATACGCTGAGTGAAAAAATATTTTCTTTTATTTGTTTTAAACTTGCCACCCATGAGTTTCATGGAGTGTCCCCTAGTTCTAGTACTAGCTGAGAGGGTAAATAACTGCTCCTTGTTTATTAGTTCCACACCACTCATGATTTTATAGACCTCTATCATATCTCCTCTCAGTCGTCTCTTCTCCAAACTGAAGAGCCCCAACCTACCAAGCCTCTCCTCATACGGGAGCCCTTCCATGCCCTTGATCATTTTTGTTGCCCTTCTCTGTACCTTTTCTAGTTCAGCTATGTCTTTTTTGAGATGGGGCGACCAGAACTGCACACAATATTCGAGGTGCGGTCGCACCATTGATTTGTATAGAGGCATTATGACATCCTCAGTTTTATTCTCTATCCCCTTCCGAATAATTCCTAACATTCTGTTTGCTTTTTTGACTGCTGCTGCGCACTGCGCTGTGGATTTCATTGTATTGTCCACAACCACCCCCAGATCCTTTTCCTGAGTGGTAACTCCTAGCTTAGTACCCAGCATTGTGTACGCATAGTTTGGATTATTTTTCCCTACGTGCATCACTTTGCACTTGTCCACATTAAATCTCATTTGCCATTTAGATGCCCAGGCACCCAGTGTCGTAAGATCCTGTTGCAGTTCCTCACAGTCTGCTCGTGTTTTAACTACCTTGAATAACTTGGTGTCGTCTGCAAATTTGATCACCTCACTCTTAACACCCTTTTCCAAATCATTAATGAATACATTAAACAGCACCGGTCCCAATACAGATCCCTGAGGCACACCACTTTTTACATCTCTCCATTGTGAAAACTGACCATTTAGTCCTACCCTTTGCTTTCTATCTTTTAACCAGTTTCTGATCCATAGTAAGACACTACCTCCTATCCCATGACTTTTTAATTTTCTCAAGAGTCTCTCATGAGGGACCTTATCAAATGCTTTCTGGAAATCCAGGTACACTATATCTACTGGGTCTCCCTTGTCCACATGCTTATTTACACCCTCAAAGAATTCCAACAGGTTAGTGAGGCATGATTTACCTTTGCTAAATTCATGTTGCCTCTTCCCCATTAAGCCATGTTTGTCAACATGCCCTGTAATTCTGTCCTTAATGATGGTTTCCACCATTTTGCCCGGCACAGACGTCAAGCTTACTGGTCTGTAGTTTCCAGGATCACCTCTGGATCCCTTTTTAAATATCGGGTTTACATTTGCCACCCTCCAGTCCTCAGGTACAGTGGCAGATTTTAGTGACAGGTTACAAATTACTAACTTGTACGTCTGCGATTTCATATTTGAGTTCCTTCAGAACTCTGCCGTGAATGCCATCTGGCCCTGGTGACTTGTTAGTATTCAGTTTGTCAGTTTTCCCTAGAACATCCTCCAACATCACATTGATTTGTAACAGCCCACAAAGCAAGGATCTGGCGTGGGTACCTTTCCCAAATCCTCCGCAGTGAAGACCGATGCAAAGAACTCATTCAGCTTCTCTGCAATGTCCTTATCCTTGCTGAATGCCCTTTTAACTCCCTTGTCATCTAATGGCCCAACTGACTTTCTAGCAGGCTTCTTGCTTCTGATGTATTTGAAAACGTTTTTGTTGCTTGTTTTTGCCTCTTTAGCAAGCCTCCCTTCAAAATTTCTTTTGGCCTGCCTTATTAACACTTTACATTTACGTTGCCAGTTTATGTTCTTTCGTATTATTTTCATTGGGACTAGCCTTCCATTTCTTAAATGATGCCTTTTGGGCTCTAATAGCCTCCTTCACCTCCCCGTTTAGCCACAGTGGAAGATTTTTGGCCTTCCTGCTTCCCTTTTTAACTTGCGAGATGCGTTTAATCTGGGCTTCCAGAAGGGTGCTTTTAAACAGCCTCCATGCTTCTTGCAAATTTGTAGCCCTTGCAACTGTGCTTTTTAGTTTCTTTTTCACTAGTTTCCTCATTTTGTCATAGTCTCCCTTTTTAAAGTTAAATGCTACTGCTGTACTTTTGTTTATCTTTCTCCCTACAGAAATTATGTCAAAAGTGATCATTATTGCCTAGTGGCTCCGCCAGTTACTCCTTGCACCAGGTCCTGCGTGCCACTCAGGATTAGATCTAGAATAGCTCCTCCTCCCGTTGGTTCCAGAACCAGCTGTTCTAGGAAGCAGTCATTTAGGGCATCCAGAAATTTAACCTCCATGTCGCGCCCCGAGGAAACATTTGCCTAATCAATATTAGGGTATTGAAGTCACCCATTATTATTATTATGTCGCCGACTTTAGTAGCCTGTCTCATCTTTCTCTTTTAGCATTGCTTTATCAGTCTCTCTGTCCTGTTCAGGAGGATGATAGTATAGCCCGACTGCAATACTCTTCCCCTTTATACCTGGAATTTCTATCCATAGAGATTCTAGGGAACAGTTTGCATCCTTTAAAATTTTAATTGTACTTGACTCAATGTTGTCTTTTACATGTCCCATTGGTTATCTTCGTTCCACCATGTCTCTGTGATACCTATAATGTCTAGATCTTCATTTAGTGCCATACACTCTAATTCTCCCATCTTACTTTTTAGGCTTCTAGCATTTGCATATAGACATTTATGTGTATTCTTTTTATTCTTCTTACTATGCACATTATAGGAGACTGTATCAGAAACCCTGGAATTGTTAATTGTTTGTTAAGTCAATCCAGAATCAAGAGGGTGAGGCTATCCTGAAGGTATGTGGGGTCCAGTCCGTTTAGGGCTTTAAAGGTCAACACCAACACCTTGAATTGGGCCTGGAAGACTATTGGAAGTCAGTGCAGAGAACGGAGCACTGGAGTAATGTGCTCGCATCGGCCCGTCCCCTTCAGGAGACGAGCCGCCACATTCTGCACCAGCTGCAGTCTCCAGACCATCACAAAGGATAGCCCCACATGGAGCAAGTTCGAGATAATAAAAGCATGGATGATTGTGGCCAGAGACATACGAGTCAGAGACATATGGCCTAAGCTGATGTACCAGGTGTAATTGATGAAATACACCCTTCGCCACAGCTCCCACCTGAACATCCAGGCAGATCTGTGGATCAAGGAGCACCCCCAGACTATGGACCTGGGATACCAGGGGAGGACGGACCCCATCAATGATGGGGCCATCACTCCCCCAGCTTTCCCCACAACCATCACCTCCGTCTTGTGTGGATTTAACTTCAAGCAGTTCACCCTCATCTAGTCCCCCACAGGTGACAAACACCGGGTAAGCACTGAGACTGACGGACCTGGATCTGATGAAAACAAGAGATATAGTTGGGTGTCATCAGCTATATGTATAAAGCTCTATTATTATGTGACTATTATAAACAGACCTATGCCAATCTGCAATAGACTTATCAAATGTTTATACTTAGTGGCACCATTACCTATTTTTAGCCTATTTGGGTTCATTTTTTAAATTAAAATCAGGGCTCTGCAGAGTTATGATGTGTTCTTTGACAAATATAATTCAGTCTTTTTTAGGAAAATAAGCTATGGGAGACATTGGATTCAGCCTTAGAAGATCTGTTAGATAACACCCCAATTTATTTATTTATTTATTTAGAGTTTTGCTACTCCACCCCTCCTGCTACAGGCAGCTCGGGGCGGCTTACAATTTTCAAAACAAACATTAAAACAATTAAAATACAACTAAAAGGAGGACAAAAAGAAAAACAACCCCTACCCAACAACCCACCCCCTCGCCCATCTCCCCTGCCAAATGCCTGGCGGAACATCCAAGTCTTACAATTTCTCTGAAAAGAGGGGAGATCCAGGGCCAAACGGCCGCCACTGGAAGGGAGTTCCACAGCCATGGTGCGGCCGCCGAGAACGCCCTCCCCTGCGTGGCCCCACAGAAGACTCGGGGGACCTCGAGCAGGGAGCTCCCAGATGACCGCAGGGGTCGGTCCAGCACCTGGGGAGTGAGGCGGTCCCACAGATAGGTAGGGCCTAGACTGTTTAGGGCTTTATAGGCCAAAACCAACACCTTGAATCAGGCCTGGAAAACCACTGGCAACCAGTGCAGAGAGCAGAGCACTGGTGTGATATGCTCCCAGCGGCCCAGTCCTACCAGAAAATGGGCTGCTGCATTCTGCACCAGCTGCATTTTCCGAGCCGTCACCATGGGTAGCCACATGTAGAGCACGTTACAATAGTCCAATCTGGAGGTGATGAAAGCATGGATGATGGTGGCCAGGTCAGAACCTGAGACAAACTAATGCAGTTTTTGTTATTAGCAGGAGATTTTAATGTGATGATTGGCAGAGGAAATTAGGGTAGGGAGATTTTGGAGAAAGAGGATTATATTAATACCATTGCCAAGAGAACGTCTAAGGATTTGGTAATGAATAACTCAGACAAGAAACTAGTATCTATTCTGCATAGATTTAATATGGTGGTTATCAATGGCAGGTCTCATAGGGATGAATATGGATATTATATGCATTTATCACAAGGCCAGAGTGTAATAGACTATATGATTATGGGTAGGCAGAACTGGATGCTCAACTTAGATTTTGCTGTGATTGTCAGAGGAGAGAGTGATAATCAACCTTTTGAAATGTTAGGTTGGCCTAATTCCCCTCTGTGTAATATCTATGATAAGGGTGAAAATATGGTAGAGTCAAATAGGGATGGGCGAACAGAACTGAGTTCAGAAGTTTGGTTCGGTTCGGAAATTCGGTTCGGTTCGGACGTTCGATTCGGTCGACCGAACTGGTCGAGTTCGGTCCGAACTGCATTCGCCCATCCCTAGAGTCAAATTCAATGGTCCCCAAATTAAGAATTTATTTATTTATTTATTTATTTCATTATATTTATATGCCACCCCCCATACCTACAGCATCTCGGGACGGCTTCCAACATAATACAAAACAATTTTTAAAGATAAAAAAAATCTACAATATCATTGCTAACACAGATTTAAAACACCCCCCACAAAAATTAACCCACCCACCCCACCCTCCCCTCCGAAGGCCTGGGCAAACAGCCAGGTCTTACAGACACGTTGAAAGGCCAACAGGCCTGGGACCAGGTGAGCCTCCTCCAGGAGGGAGTTCCATAACCGCGGCTCGGCCACTGAGAATGCCCTCTCCATTGTGGCCCCCCGTCTTACACGGGGGGCCTCCAGAAAGGCGGACCTGGTGGACTGAAGGGATTGCTCTGAGGCACGGAGGGCGAGGCAGTCCCCGAGATATGCGGGGCCCAGACCATCTAAGAAGACTTAGATGGAATCCTTCAATTAGTATGAAGTTTAAAGGCTAAACATATATCCCCTGAAATGTTGCGATTGAGGCATAGTTTTCTTCATAATAAAGGGATAGCCTCTATAATTGATTCTGTAGATAAAATAATGGTGGTATTAAGAATGGAGGTAGCTATAAGTAAGGAACCAATTGTAAAAATAGAACCCTTGTAAAAATTAACTCTTGTAAAAATAGAAAGATCTGGTTTGATGAAGAAGGTAGACAAATGAAGGAGGACTTGGGCAGGTTAGCAAGATTGACAAGCTTCACAGGTTCTCAGTTCATGCCATGGAACTAGTGAGGAGGAAATCTATTGTGATGTCCCTGTAATGATGTCCAGATGCAGAGAAAATGGAGAAATTTTAAATATTTGCAACCGAATATGACCACCTGTTTCAATAGAAGAGGCTAAATCTTTAATTCAGTTATCTCACATTAACAAGGCTCCTGGGGAGGATTTTATTCCAGCTGATATGTTTAAAGAGAATATTGATTGGTGGGTCTGACCTGTGTTGGCAAAACTGTTTACAATTATAAATCTGGGATGTTCCCAGCAAGATGGGCCTTAAGTATTATAGTGCCACTGTTTAAGAAGGGGGATAGGTCCAATCCTGGTAATTATCACCCAATTTCATTATTAGACACTGC
Organism: Sphenodon punctatus; assembly: GCA_003113815.1. Classification (NCBI taxonomy): domain Eukaryota; kingdom Metazoa; phylum Chordata; class Lepidosauria; order Sphenodontia; family Sphenodontidae; genus Sphenodon; species Sphenodon punctatus. The sequence goes on along the minus strand of QEPC01009174.1, from coordinate 660,543 downwards.
ATTCAAAGTTTACTCCCGGTATTTATTGAGGAGGTTGGTTAGAATGGACGATAAGATAAATTGGTTTAAAGAGGAACAAGCAGGTTTTTGGTTAGGCCACTCCACCTTGGATGGGTGTTTTACTTAATTTTATTTATTTATTTATTTATTTAAATTTATACCATGCCCTATTCGGAAGGCTCAGGGTAGCTGACAACAACAAAAACACAAGAAGAAAAATAATTAAAAATACAAAGCAATACAATTAAATCCCCTAAAAATCCCAACCCTCACTCCAAAACCCCACCCATCCAGCCTCTATCCCTGCCTGTCAAAAGCTCTGCCAAAAAGAAATGTTTTATACCGTCTCCTGAGTACGCTCAAGCTCGGGGACCGCCGGGGAGAGGGAGTTCCATAGTACTGGGGCATCAACTGAGAACACCTCTCGACGGACCCCTCTTGTACGGACAAGACTAGTCGTTGGTACCTGCAAGAGGGCGCTCCCAGCCAACCGCAGGGGTCATAGTGGAGAATGAAAGGAAAGGTAGTCTTTTAGATGTGGGCCCCAGGCCATTTAGGGCTTTAAAGGTCAAAACCAATACCTTGAATTTTGCCTGGAAAACTATAGGAAGTCAGTGCAGACTATTTCATGAATGTTAGACCCCTTGTCTCTCCCTCTGTTCCCCTTCCTAAGTCTCTCCCCCAGCTCCTGTCTCTCAGATTGTAAGCCCTAGGGGCAGGGACCATGTCTATTTTATTACTTTGTAAAGTGCCAGGTACACTGCTGGCGCTATATAAATGTTTGTTAATAATAATAATAAGACATAAAGATTGCCAAAAGGGTAAATCTAAAATGATGTGGCATCTCAACTGACACATTGGAGTAGGATGCTCATGACAAGAAAAAGTGGCAAATAAATGACGATTAATGTCAGTATAAAGCTTGATGCAAGTCGTGTCCTGTTGGCCAAAGAAAAGAGAGCAAAAAAAATCAAGGCAAGAACAACCCCTAGGTCAATCTGGCAGCCCGTGTCTTGTGTGTGAAAAATATTTCTCACGTAAATGGACTTTGCAGTCATATGAGCGCCCCTAATTTGGTTTAATTAATTGAGGGTGGATTTATGCTTGCCACCACTGACAACATTGAACAAAAAGCAGTATCCAACAATTTGATAATTGAGAATTCTATTAACATGTGACTGGTTTATTTAGTTATTTACATATTTTTCTCACCCGTTCCCTTAAGGCTCAGAGTGGGTTACACAATATATAAACAAATTTAACAAAATATGCACAGCAAACCCATATATTAAAATACATAAATAAAACCAGATAAAATTCCTCCCACTCGCAATATTTCAAACCTGCCCTTGCCTGCCAAACACCTTGCCAGACATAAAGATCTTACATTGCCTCAGGAAGATGAGCAGGCTTGGGTTTAGATGAACCTCCAAGGGGAGGGAGTTCCATAATTGTGGGTTAGCCACTAAGAATGTCTCACTGCGTGCCCTTGGAGAAACTTGGCAGGCAGTTGGTACCTGCAAGAGTGTGCTCCCAGCTGACCTCAGAGACCATCATGGCACAGAAGCAAGAGGTAGTCTTTCAGATAGTTTGGGTTCAAGCCATTTAGGGTTTTATGGGCCCAAACCAACTTGAAATTGAACTGTGCCTGGAAAGCTAGCAGCCACTGCAAGTGTAATGTACTCCCGACAACCCACCCTTGACAGAAGGCAGACCGCCATTGGTCACGGTCACAAGGGGAAAGGTATGCTATTTGATTGAATGAATTAATTTTAACAATATTGACTATTAAATACTGAATTCTTATTTTACAAATATCAAGTGCTGAGTAATGAACTAAAGAAATTTAGTAATGAATTACAGAAATGAAATCAAATATTGAACTAACTGAACTCAAGGTTTGGACTTGTTAACAACTGAAATAAATTTAACTATTTCAGCTTTGTTAAGAAATTGAACTAACTGAATTTAACAGAAGTCAAAGCTCACGAAAGCATGTAAATTTAGAAAAATCAAATATGAAGTTTCATTAATGGAAATGACTCTTTGAACTTAATTAGTGAATCAAAAAAGACCATTTCATTTCTGCGCTGCTCTTCACTTATTATTCTCTCATTATCACAGATTCATCTGAGGAGGGAAAAGATCTAAATTTACATCTTGGTAGGAGGAAGAACGAGAATACTGATATTGTTTTCAGTAATAGGAAACACTTGGATATTACAGTGATGTGGGGCATATAAAATAAATCCTTGCTAGGTGCGTAATTTGTTGTGATTTTACACTCTTTCATTTGAATGGCTTATTGGGAAATGGGTGAAGAGAAAGTATTGCACCCAATGGTCTGAGGTTGTAATGAAGAGTGAGGACAGCAGGGTGTTGCTGCAGTATAAGTTTAAAATTTGAAGCAGAATACAGGAAGGCTGTATCACAACAGAACTCGGATTGCACATTACGGCTTGCCCAACAGGCACATTTCAGCTGACTCTTCGTTCTTCCTTTCTTTCACTTATAACTAGGGTTGCCATCCTGTGTATATTTTTCCAGGCCACTTATGAAAAATACATGTTGCAGGGCTTGCATCGTACCAGTGGCCTGGAAAAATATACATAGGTGGAAACTTGTGTTTTTCTTAAGTGGCCTGGAAAAATATACCTAAGGTGGCAACCCTACTTATAACTTTGTCATTCATACTTTAAACTCCCCCCTCCCCCACTTCTCGAGAATTAATTTTAAAATGTCATGATTCTCATCTGGTGCACAAACAAATTACCAGAACTTAATTCTCTACATAAACCAGAATCCAATTTACCTACCTAGTATCTTATTTTTGTACTGTAACTATTGTGAGGGCTGGGCTACATGTCCTAAATTGTCTCCTTCTAGTGATATTCTGGTGTAGGGCCACACAGAGGGTATTTTCAGACGTGACAGGGCCAGTACTGGCCCCGTCATGGAATCACCAATTGATCCCCTGCCAGGATCAAAACGGCACGGCCAACAGACGTGCCAGCTGATCCCGGCAGTGAATCGGGGGAGGGGGCAGGGCTGCGCGGCCAACGTGTGGCCATACAGCCCCGCTCCCTAGGCCGACCACCCTCTGGGAGATAGGCGGGCACCATGGCCAATGCGGCCGTAGCGCCTGCCCCCCCCAAGGGCATTGACCATGTCCCAGAATCAGCAGCGGACACGGCTGCTGATTCTGAGCCGTGGTCAGGGGACAGACGTGACGATCCCATTGATCACGGACGGGAATCTCATTGACCATGCAAATGGTCATGGTCCGGGCAGGAGGGCCGTTTGCGTGGTCAATGAGATTCCCGCCCGTGATTCACGGGAGTGAACATCTGGCGGGAATCACCTGTCGGGCCAACAGACGTTACAGTCCCTTGTTCACCATGTGGGTATTCACCGTGGTTGAGCATGGGATCGTAACTTCTGAAAATACCCAGAGACTAGCAAAGCTACTCATGGAGTCAAATCTGTTTACACATAGAGCAGAGGCTCATGCAGTAAGATCATGTTCAATCCCTGGTGTGTTGGCCAAAAGCCAGATTGTCACATGAGCAAGTCATCAGCTGGGATTTTATAGGCTCTATTTTGTAGAGCAGATGCGTATTTGTTTTCTCTATCTCATGGGGGTAATGCAACATTATCCAGGATCTTTTGAGGTCAAGATGCTGGCAAATATGAACTCTATCATCGTTCTCTCTTTAAATGTATTTTAATAATTATTATGATGTACATTTAGTATTCAAATATAGTGTTAGTTGTATTGATAGCATGTGGCATGGGCTGTCCCTGAACACTGTACTGAATGTTGGAAAACATCCTGCATTTAAATCCCTCCCCCCTCAAAAAATAATAAAATAAAATAAAAACCCACCCATGCAGCATTTTTAACTCGGTAAGACCTGTCATGTTGTTTGACAGAAGGGTTAGTTTTCAGATAGTGAAATTTCAGTTGCCAGGTGCCAGAAGCAGTTTATCAGACACTCATAAAATAAAGATCAAAAAGCCCATCAGGCTTCCACTGCATCTGGGATCTAGAAGGGAACACTTACAGAATCTTCTCCTTTAAACAGCTCTCACTTAAAGAGCTCACTGTTTATAATAACAAGGAGAGGAGAAAGGGGTCAGGTCAAAATCAGCAGAACAGCAGGTGGTGATGTAAAGCTTTCTCCGCCCCCCCCCCCCTTTCGTGCAGTTAAAAGTTATGTGAAATAGTAGTTGAAATGTATTCATATGAGCCTGTTGCACATTTCCTCCTCCTCTTTGTAATTTTAGAGATTTGGTTTTAGGCATTAGATTACAAATCACAGATGTCTTCCTCATATTTTCTGTTCTATTTGCACTGGGATATTCCCCAAAGGATTTCGTTCCTTGTTTTAGATTTGGTTGAAAGTCCTTGTTTAATTAGTTTATCTATTACTGAAATCATTCTTAGTGAGCCCTACATTTCTCCAAAACTCCAGGGATTTCTGATTAGCATTTTAGTTCATGCCCATGGTACATGGAATGGTACATGGTGACAAGCTTGGATACGGATCAGAATTATATTATTATTAATTTCATTATTTGATAGGCATTACATTTTACGGAACTCAGAGGAAGCATGAGGTAAACGTTTGGCCCCCAACCGCTTTAATGGCAAAATTCCTGTTGACTTCAATGTGGCCAAAATATCAGCTGCTTTGGAAATTAGCACAAAGGAAGCTTCCTGCCTGAAGGAGGGCTGAGTGGTCAACTTGTTAGGAAAAGGAAGGGGAAGATCTAGGTCATGCATCTGACTCGTGGACCAGCCACTGCCCGCAAGCACACATTTTCATTTCCATGCCCTTCCATTGAATGTACTCCTTCAGGGCAGAGGCTGCAATGACATTGCAGATCCAGGAGTTGGTAATTAGCCAAATGAAAATCACCACAGACTGTACTTGACTGCTTCCTGTTCCAGTATCACATGATGATTTGACCAACTGATTAATGACTAATGTTTATTTGTTTTTGGTGGCAATATCTGCAAGTCCAGCGATCATTATTTTAAAATTAAAAATAAAATAAAACCAAAGCCAGTGTTCCAGAGTCGGCACTGGCTGCCAATAGCGTGGGCACAATTTAAGGTGCTGGTTTTTAACCTATAAAGTCCTAAACAGCTTGGGCCCCTGGGATCTAAAAGACCGCCTCTCCCTCTGTCCCATCATGACCTCTGAGCTCAGCCGAGGGTGCCTTTTGCAAGTGCCAACTGCCCGCAAAGTTGTTACAAGGGCCTGTGGGGGTTCTTGGTTGCTGCCCCACAGTTATGGAACCCCCTCCCCTTGGAGGGGGGGTCCGCCTAAGTCCGAACCTGTTTGTCTTCGGGAGGAGATGCAAGACTCTTTTCTTTGGCCAGGCATTTGGTAGGCAGGAATAGGGTTGGGTGGGATTGGGTAGAAGGGACTGGGAAGGGGGATTGATAGGTGGTGGGGTGGGTGGGGCAGTTGGGATGCTGTTGGGTTTTGGGGGGATTTTAATGTATTTTATTGTATTATATTTTAATGCTATTAACTGCCCTGAGTCTATGGAGAAGGGCGAGATAAAAACGTAATAAATAATTTCCCAAATCATACATTTTTAGCAAGAACTTGCTGTTAAATAGCGCCCACAGTACTTTTACGAGATACACATGGCTAGTTGCACCTGTCACACTTTCACTTACAGAATATAATCATAGTCCAAGACTGAACTCCTCATCTACCCACACCCTAGACCTTCTCTTCCTCTTCCCTTTCAATTTCCATTGATGGTGTCATCATCCAGCCTGTCCCTCAAGCATGTGACTTGGAACTCCTCCCTCCATCCCTCAGGCATCTTTGACTCCTCCCTCTTCCTCAGATACAGTCTGTTAACCTCCTCTGCCTAACATGGCTAAATCAGGACCTACCTTACCGTTTTGACTGCCAAACCCCTAGTCCATGGTCTAATCATCTCTTACCTTGAATACAGCAGTCTTCTTCTGACTGGCTTTCCCCACTTTCGCCTTGACCCTCTCTCCTTCTGTTCAACACTTTGCTGCCAAGTTCATCTACCTTGCCAGCCTCTTTGATCATGTTCAACCCCTCCCCTCCTCCCTCCACTGGCTCCCTCTCTCCTGTCACATTCAGTACAAGCTCTTTATCTTTTCTTTCAAGGCTCTTCATGGCTTTGCTCCCCTCTGTCTTTCTGAACTTGTTTCACACTACATTTTCACCTGGGAACTTCAGTCCTTCTCTGACCCCACCCTCACCTGCCCCCACATCTCTTGCTTCCAAAACGTCTTTTTCCCTTTTCCCACCCTGTCCTCTGTGCCCAGAACTCCCTCCCTGAATTCATTCTGTTCCCTCCCAACCTTCAGATCTCTCCTAAGAACATACCTCTTCCACCAGGTTTCCTTAGCTGCTCATCCCCATAGACTGCTCAGGGGCATAGCAAGACTGGGGAGGGCATAGGCTCAGCCCACAATTATGGGCCCCTCCCAAGAGTAACTCAGAAGTAAAATAAATAAATAAAATTAAATAAAGGCCCCCGATTCCTTGTGGGGCCGGCAGGCTGGTTGTGTTGCACCTGTCTCATCAGTCTCCTCTGGGTGCGTTTGTGACCCCACGTCTGGTCAACTCCTCCACTCTGCCCTCCTCTCAGCACTCGTCTCTACTTCCCTCACCCTGGGTGTGGGCGGCCCCCCCAGCTCCGGCTCTCAGGCTCTGAGTTCAGGCAGGCAGACTGAGGCAGACTCCTCCACAAGGGTGAACTCTGGGAGTCAGTTGAGCCCTGAAGGCTGCCCTCCCTCTCTCACTCTCTAGCCTTTCTTCTCTCAGAGGGGGTCTGTGATGCTTAAATTATCATTGGGCATTTTTACACACACCTTAAGGTTCCAGATTTTTAAATCTTCTGGGTTTAAAAGTCCACAAGTAAGTTCCGGATGCATTTTTCACACGCACACTACACTGAGGCAGTTCCTGGATGCATTCTTCACACAAACACTGCCCTGAGGCAGCCTAAAATAGCCACAGCTTGTAGACGTGACAGGCTGCCATGGAAACCAAGTGACCACAGCTGCCTGGAGCATAGCAGTTTACCAGGAGAACTTTTTACACACAAATGTTCTGGGAGAAGTTCTATGCAGAAGTTCAAAGAACCAGATGTTGAAGATCTGGGTGAGTGATTTAGACACACAGAAAGTTCAGGATGTAACAGCAAACATGCAGGATAAATGTGTGTGTAAAAACACTATTGTTAATAAACCTGTATGAGATGCTGTGATGAAAGACCCTAGAAGTGCAAAATACCAAAGACTTGATTCTGCCATGTGCCAAGACTGCAGTGTTCAATGTCTTTTGGCCTCAGTAGGAAAAGAGGATGCTTAGTACTTTGTAGGATCAGTCCTCATCTCACCAGTGAGAGAGACTGCATGAACAATGCACTAGACACTGTGAAGGGATGTTTGTGCAACTGACTACATTCCTTTTTCTCCAACGTTTGGAATCTAAGGGTTGGCATTCAGAGACCGAGAGGGGGAAGGCAGCCTTCAGGGCTCGGTTGACTTCTGGAACTCTGCTAAGTACCCACAGTCAGGACTGCAACCAGCCTGAGGGAGCCTGCCCTGAGTCTCCTCCAAGAAGCCGCCATCTGGACTAGGGATGCTCTGTCAAGCCGAGGGGGGCCAGGCTGATGCAGGAAACTCCTGGACACTCTTCTCCCTGCTCCCTCTCATCAAGTCATGACTGCTTGAGTCTGACTGGGGTGGGCCCAGCCAGCTGAGTCTAGCCCGGTCTCATTCTCTCAGATTCTGTCCTGCGTGTGACTTGTCCTGAGTCACTCTGGACAGGTTGCACGCAGGGCAGAGCAGACGCAGCAACAATCCAAGAGAGTAAGGCCACTTTTAGACAAGCGGCACGCGATTGCGCATGGCGATCATGCATACTTTGAAATGGCCGCCTTTATTAATTACACGAGACGGAAGCGGGGTATTATGCGCATATTATGGTGGTGGTGCATTTTTAAAGTCTGCGAATTAAATACCTCGATTGTGAGGTATTTCATTTGCGGACTTTAAAAATGCGCAATCGTGCGCCGCTCGTCTAAAAGCAGCCTGAGAGGGGCCGACCTAGCCTCAGCCATCTGGACCTGTCCCAAGCAGACTCAAGTGGTTGTGGCGAGATGAGAGGGAGCAAGGAGAGGAGACGACAGTGTGAAGTGTGCCTGCCATGTTCTTTCAGGCAGTTTCCCGCCGCCACACACTGAAGTGTCTGAATTCAGCCCCAGTGCACCTTGTGACCCACCCCCGGCCCAACTCCCGCGAGAGTCCCCATGCCGGACCTACCCTCAGCGACGGCCACCAGAGGAAACCTAGCCTTGAACTGTCTGGCCAGTTTGGGGCCCTCGGTGGGCCCTGGGCACAACTGAGCCCCCTCCATGCCCCGATAACGATGCCACTGAGACTGCTCACTTATGCTTTCTCTCCTGTCCTTTCATTCAGGGTCTCTCCCTGTATCATGCGCACCTGTGTGACTTCTCAACTTTGAATGTAACTCTGGGTGAAAATAAATGTGCGACCGCCATGGTCACTCTGGTGCCTGGCTGTGTATGGAAGATGGCAGCTGCTACCCTTAGGGCCAGGTCAGGGCACACAACAAACACACACCAGGTCATCCAGCAAGTCCACCCCTGCTGGGGGAATAGAACAAATGTGCAGCCCTAGAGTGTCCCCAGTGGCCTGTCCCCCACCATGATGGGCAGTCATGGTGGCTAGCCATGGTGACCCCTGATCACTGGAAACAGACATGCTGGGCCACTATGGCCTGCCTGGGTGGCCCTTGGCTCGGGCTGTGCACCTGGGATCTTGTGTGGGAATGATTCCAGGCCAGTTGATGATCCGGGCCATGGCAGCAAAAGGTCTAACATCTGGCAGCCCAGAAACAGATGTCCCAGTGAGTTCCCGGTCCAGGCAAGCCATAGCGGGCGAGCATTATATTTATTTTCACTCTATTTCTCTCCCTATGTTCTCCTTTCCCTTGTCTCTTTATTAGATTGTAAGCCCCTTGGGCAAGGACCTGTCTCTAATTAATGACTGTTCAGTGCCAGGTGCATAGCTGGTGCTAGAGAAATAATTAACAATAGCCACGGATGCCTCAAAATATTTTGTGATATTATATTTTGCGTCATGAAATCTCTCTTTTCTAGCCCAGTTTCCAGTGGATGGGAAGGTTTATTGTGATGTGGGCGTCCTTGTCCTCTCAATCACTTTTCATCCTAGAGGCGAACTTCAGCCAAATTTACTAGAGAGGTAGAAGGCCCAAAGATAAGCAAAGATCCAAATTTTTGTAACAAATGGTGTACCTGGAGCGGAAAGATAACCCCATTTTTAGTCAAAGGATCCCACCAAGTTAAAATGAGCATTGTTGCCACCGTAGGAAATCAGGCTTCATGAAGTTGGGTGCTTGCTGTAACAAACGACTTGTTTACTCCAAACATGCCTTAGGTCCTCCAGATGCTTTTGACATCCACTCCAGCAAAGCTTAATTGGCCTGTGCTGCAGTGTACACATTCTGTGTGGCAACCAGTATAATTTGCATTATTTTGAAATGCTGTAATATTGACTTGTTATCTTTGCCTTATAGCTGTGATTCCGCAGAGGTTTTCACTGTATTTCCAGCAGTTGTTTCCCAGGCAGTGTTTTTTTCCCTTCCCAATTGTAACGAGGTGTTATTATTTAAACTCTATTAACTTACACAGGCTTGCTGTCTGAAGAGAGCTGAATTTTATTTTCTTTAAGACTGGGGCCAGATTGCAATCAAGTGGTTTCTCTAGTGAGTATCCTAACAAATTTATCACCCTATTTCATAGCTTGAGATAAATGCCACAGCTCAGATCTAGCCAAACCCTTTCTTTTTCTAAGATTCAATAAAGACATATTTGTTATTCTCCCACCAATTAGCTATATTAAGAACTTTTTTTAAAAAAAAATAATGCTGGATTGTTCCCCCCCCCCCCATACACGTTTGTTAGCTGTATTCACAGAAATAAGATTGATGTGTATTTGGATTACATTGTGGGTTATATTAGGCTCCTGGGTTTTCATGAAGGCCTATAGATAACAGCTTGTATAATTTATTTGTTACACCAGGGCTGGCCTTCAGCATATTCAGAGTGTCCATACGTGCTGGACCACACAAATGGGGAGGTTTACGTTCCTGGATGCTGTCTCCAGAGAGCAAAGGGAAAAAAGGGCTGGCAAACTAGCTCGAACTCCACCTCCCAGCTGTCAAAACCCTCCCACACACAACCATGGCAAAAGCTTCTCACCCCTGCCTAGCCTCCCAAGATATACAGATTATAGAAGTCATCCTGAGATACCAAAAACTGAGTGATTTGGATCATATCTTTTGTTGGATCCATGTCGGTCAGTATGTTTGAAAGTATGCAAACTTTCAGATTACAAAGAGCACCTCTGTATGCATCTGAAACTCTTTTACCCCTGAAAATCTCGATCGTTATGGTTAGCCAAGAATGACCACTTGCTAGTGCCATCACTGCTCCAAGTCCATAAAACAAAGGCACATAGAGAGACAATCTTGGTAGCTACTCCACAACTCTGGAATGCCCTTCTCTTGGATGCTTGTCAAAGTGTGAGAATTTTTCAGAGACAATGCAGGGCATGAAATTTCAGATCAAACTCCAGGAGTCAAAAAATAAAATAAAATTCAGCCACCAGACTTTAGCCTGATATTAAACCGTTCTTGCCCCACTACACCCCTGAATCAGTCGCCAGCCTGAGTTTTCTGGGCACCAATGGCTCTCAGGCGCCTGAAAATTTCATGCCCTGGACAATGTATACCTGTAGCTGGTTGACCATAAGTTCCTGCAGCAATAGAGGGGAAGGGGAGGAAATTAGTCCTTGTGGTAAACAACCCCCTGAGAATCAGACCAGAGATAGGGAAGTACCAGGCCCTTTAAGAGGGATCAAAGGCTTAAGGAGCTAAATGGGAACAAGAAATTGGCCCCACTTGGAAGCTACTGGGTAGCTGAGGGAAGTATAAAGGTTGAGAGAGGGGGTTCAAAGGCTAAACTACCAAGGAAGGGCTCATGACAGAGGGCCTGGAAGTTCTGGCAGGGTCGGCCACAGCTAGTTAAGCCTGAAGGGTGGCAGCTCTGTGCCATCAGAGCCAGGACAGTGCAGAGCACCAGGAGGGGAGTGCAGAGAACTAAGGGAGGCAAAAGAGAAGGGGGAACCAGAAGAAAGGTATGTCTTCTCAGAGCTGCATGGAAGAAGAAAGTGTGTGAGAACAATTTAGCAGATTATGTGCTTTACTGTGAACTGTGTTTCAGGGACTGGGTATGTACACTGTAAAAGTAAATGTGAAGATGGGTGAGCAGAACCAGAGACTGAATTATTGGGACCAGATCCTCTTGAATATCTATGGCTAGGGGTGGGACTATCGGTATCCAATTAATCCAATAATGCAGATAATGGGCGGTATTGGATTAATCTGATAATACCGATAATTGTCGGTATTGGCAATATCGGATTTTTAACATTGCCGGTTTTATTGGATTTTTAACATCAACATCATTTAACAATGGCTGAAATATTAATGATCCGATAAAACCGGCAATGTAAAAAATCCGAAATTGCCAATACCAATAAATCCAATATTGGGAGATCTGATACTGATAAATCCAATACCCGAGAATCCCCATGGAGTCCCACCCCTACCTATGGTCATCGGTTGGAATGTTACAAAGCTTGCAAAGTCTCACCAATAGAAATTGGTCCAAAAAGGTATCATTTAGACCACTTCATCTCTAACTCTTATATTTGGAATCAACATGGCAACCATTCTCTTTCATCTTTGGGACCAATATAGCAATCGCCCGCTCTCTAAGATACTAGAATAATACAATAGTCACATTAGATCAGAGCTTTCCAAAGCGTGTGTCAGAACCCCAAGTGATCCACAGGTATAAAACAGGGATGTCATTACCATCTTCCTCCTACTCTTCACCTGTCTTAATTATATTGTAAACTCTTCAGTTGTCAACTCTACAACGAGAAAAGATTTTATTCTCGTGAGAACTGAGAACCCTTAGCGAGATCTTGTGGGTTTTTTAAAAAAAACTGCGTATGTGCAGAATGGCTGCAGGGGTTCTTCTGCACACGGCACAACTCTTTTCCTAAATGGCACTGGCAACGTTGCCACCATTTTGGAAAAGGGAGTCTGTGCAGAATGGCTGCCCTTTTACAAAATGACAGCAATGCTGTCAGCACCATTTTGGAAAAGGGAGTCTGTGCATGTGCAGAATGGCTGCCCTTTTACAAAATGGCAGCAACGCTGTCAGCACCATTTTGGAAAAGGGCCTCGAATGTGCAGAACGGCCCCAGCGGCCACTTTTCACATGCACAGCAGTTTTTACAATTTTCTCAAGAATCTCATAGAGAACAGCCAATTCTCAACACATTCTTGATTGGGAAAATCTTGCTGAGAGCCCAATTCTCAATGAGATTCTCAAGAACAGCAAGATCGAGTTTGAGCCCTACTCTTCAGCATTGACATTGCCTTTTATTTTGTGTTTCCTCTAGGCCCAAGACTTCCAAACTGTGGGTTGGGACCTCAAGATGGGTTGGGACCCCAAGATGGGTTGGGATCACAATTGGATTAAAAACTGATATATTTTGAGTGTTGCTGTCTGGGGATCATGGGATTATAGTTAAGTCTCAAAATGAAGTCATACTGGCAAAAGGTTTGGGAACCACTATTCCAGCAATGACCATACACTATTACGACAAGCATCAAGGTAGTGCTGTTCTTTTCTTATTGTGAAAGCAAACATTAAATTGTGGGGGGGAAACATCTTGGAATGTTTATTGTCTGTTTGGGTTACATTAACAAACTTCCTTCTGAAAAGCTGTGGTAGATAATAGTTCAGCTTATGCAAGGTTCTGGCAGATGGAACCAGAGAAACTACAGGAGGGTTTGCTCTCTGGATTTCTCTCTGATTAGAAGCAAATCTTACAAGAGGGTTGTTCCGTGGGAACCAGGCACTGGTGGTGTACTCCAATTTCTAACAGAGGAGGTGGCCTGTATACAATTTTTGACCACATCTGTTCCAAGACTGGTGCATCTGTGTAAATAAAACGAGTTATCCTTACAATAAACCAAGACTCCAGATCCCCGTTTTCTCTTTCACTGGAAAGACTCTAGGCAGACAATAAAAAGCAGAAAAATGAGGACAAGCATATCACCCACTAGATTGGCAACTACCCAAATCATTGCAAAATTAGTGTGGTCATTTGCTAATTAGATAACACAGTCCTTCAGTAGCAGGCAGATAAACTGGTAAGAGAAAAAGATCAGAAATTCTAATTTAGAATTAGTAGCAATTTCCAAAATGTGGGAGAAAATTGGCGTGTGTGGTGAGTAGAATAAAAGCTCCAGAACTGTTTACCTCATTGCCCTGTTTCAGATACCTCCTTAGAAATACTATAATGCATGCAAAAAATTCCTGAGCAGATAGGCAGCTAGTGAGCTGAGACCACAGCCGATCAGTACTGACTCACATGGGGTGTTTTTAAATGAGATGCTACCACACATGGCCACCCAGGAGCCACTCATCCGAATGCCCATCTGATGGTGGAGCAGGGGGATGCATGTTCCTGTGAGCCACACAGCACCTACTCATGGCCACTCACAGAGCACTGCTGAGAAATCCGGAGTGCTCGGTGCGGGGTAAACCAAAAAAGGTCTGTCGCAATGGGTAGCCACACAGACCCTGCCCGTAGGAACTGGGGCAGCCAGCCACATCAGCATGGTCCATGGCAGGCGAGTGCATGGTGGCTGCCGCAGTAGCCATGCTGGTTGCTGCGCATTAGAATCCCACCCCATGCATTCCACCTGAGTGGCTGCTCTGCAGAAGTGCCATTCAGCGGCCATGGACACCCCCTGCCCTAAACCTTGCTCATTTAAAAACACACTGTATCCTTTTAGTCATCTGTTTGTTGGTTTTTGTCTTCCACCCAGATTGTAAACTCTTTGGAGCCAGGAATATATTTTTGTTATATGTTCATAAATTATTAATCATAATAAGGCCCAGATCCATGACTGGGGACTCTTACACACTACCACAAAAAGATATTTATATATATATATATATATATATATATATATATATATATATATATATATATATATATATATATATATATATATTTGCAGTTTTATACATGTGTACATTATACAATATTTTATATTTTAATATAATTATAATAATATTGTTCAATCAAACCACACATTCAGAAATTTTTCAGCCCCATTATAGAAATCACCTTTGTAAGCAGTCCTGACTATGAAATATATTCTTTCTACAGCTGGTCAGATTTTGGGGGTAGTCAAACATTTTCATCCACATCTGTTTTGTTTTGTTTTTAAAAAAAGAGAAAAGGTAACATTTTTTTTATCTTTTGGAAAAGATTAACTGTTTTGCTTGTTTGAGTTAGTTTTTATCTGCAGGTGATTCACTTGTTGCCTTTCATTTTGATTTTTTACACAATTTTGATACGCGTTATTGCACACGAAAGTCACAAAACCAAGTAAGCAGTGTTTAGTTCACCAACTTTTTTTGTACTAGTCAAAATAATGTAACAACAACAACAAACCTCTGGAATTTAGGATGCCAATGCTAGATTCCTTATGAGAGAGTCCTTTTCTGTGTATTTTAAAAATGAACGTCTCATCAGTAGATTTATGATTTAGCTCTTATCCGACCCTCTAGACTCTAGAGAAAATATTTTTAACCCGATTCTCAAACAACAACATATGGAAGTCCCCTCATGGGATTCCTTAATTGAGATGTTTGGGAGTGTCTAAAATGTACATATTTTTTGAATGATAGCGCCGTTAAATTGGAATTCATCCCAAACTTCTTTGGCGCCTGTCCTTCTATACCTTAGGTGATTTGACATATATTTCTCAAGTACCAGATGCCAATAAAAACTAACTGCTTCAACTTCTACCAATGGCTACAAAATTAATATTAGAGCTGCACAAATTCTTAATAAGAAAAACCCTTAGATCAGAAGTTTCCAAATTATGGGTCATAATGACTCAAAATGGATTCACGCCATCTGCCTACAGGGCCACAACCCTGATTAATATCTGCTATCCTTAGTCTATATTTGTTCCTATCTGTGGTTGTGGGATTTTATTTAAGGCCGTTTATAGATGAGATGCGCTCTCGCAAGTCCACCCATCCTCCACCCACCCGAGCGCCTATGTGAAGGTGGCATGCCTGGGCGTGTGCTCCTGTGGTCCATGCACCACCCACTCATGCCCATGCACAGAGCATAAGCGAAAAAATTCAGGATGCTCCACACAGGGGCAGACCAAACTCTCTGTGGGCAGGGGTACACAGTACACACTCATACCTGACCTGTTTGATTCCCTCCCCCCACTCACCAGACAATGCGTGGGCACTCCAAGTAGCGCTCACGGACTCGCCCCTCAGCCATGTCCATTTAAAAACAGCCTAAGTCTCATGATGGGGTAACACAGGCAAAGGTTTTGGGAACCACTCTTTTAGGTTAATCTAGCCCTAGTTTTAAGATATCTGTAAATTTTCCAGAACTAAAAAAGTAACTTAGTCACTTTTTACAATAAACATCAGAAGGATCTGTTTAAAAAAAAAAAAAAAAAGCACTAGCTGAACCTTCAGTCTTCAAAGGTAGCTTTGAAAAGGGACTTTATTGCTATTTAGCATTTTTTTGCAAAGCTGAAGTGACCCCAGTAAAAATGCCAAGGAGAGCATTCAGCACTGAAATAAACACATTTTAAATTGCCCTTTTTAATGTTCATTTTCCCTGCTATGAAATCTGCTGGCCTTTCCTAGTTTACTAAAGATATTACAGAAATGCACAGACTGTTACCATTTGTGTCTCTTAGGACATATGGAATTAATGATGCATGGAATGATGTAGTCTTGTATGGAATTACCCATGTGTTTCATGGAAGGGGGTGGGGGAATGCTTCCATGATGGATTCCTTCTAAGGTCCTGATGAGCCTACAAGAAGTCCCTGGAACCTACACAAAGCCTCGCTTAGGTCTAGATCATCAAACTACTTACTCAGATGTCCCATCAAAGGGACTTCTCTACAGTAAGGGGTCTAAGGATTGTTGTCAAAGGGTAAAAACAGACATGAAAGTGGCCTGCTGTGGCCCACTTGGACTGGACCTCACCTGCACCAGATGTGCTGCCAGATGTTGGCCTGGGATTACCCCAGCTATGTCGGCGGCTAGCCCAGGTCTAACTTTGGAATACCTCTGAGGTCACAGCCTGGGCTAAGGTCCAACCAGGCCAAAGCAGGAGACAACGGGTAATCAGATTTGTTCTCAGGCCACCCAGCTCGGGTCCACCATGGCCAGTGCCATGACTGGCTGTCATTGGCTGTGATGGCTGCCTGTCATGGCATGGGGGCAGGATGCTGGGAGCAGCACAGAGCCAGCTGCACATTCATGCTTCTCCCTGCCCTCCCCAGGGGCCTGGCTGCAGTCATATTTATTCGGCAGCCAGGAGCATGTCCAGCCCAGTTTTCTTCTCAGGCCATGTCAGGCCGCTGCTGTCAAGTGTGTTTTTACCCTAAGTCTTGTCTTTCAATGAGGTAATCAACACCAATATGCCTGTTGCCTTCTAGTGGTCAGTTCACACCCTCTAGAAACCATTTCCCCCTTAAATTGGATATTTTTCTTTGCACAGTATGTTAATTTTCTTAGGACCCTTTCACATGTTATATTTTCCAAGGAAAAGAGCAACAGATGGCAACACATCAAAATGGGTGGGGTGGGGGTGGGTTTTTTCCCCACATATAATTTTAAATTGTTTTAAAAAAAATTATATTGTTTTTATTGAATGTTGTTCACCACCCCGGACTGCCCTGAGGGCAGGAGGGGCGGGATATACATTTTAAATAAATAAATTAAATAAAATTAGCTGGAGTTTTACACACATATTTTGTCCAGTAATGGATGTATGATCAGCAATTACTCTTTTAGCTCCACCTGTACCTGCATTTCCAGATTATGTCCACAGTCCTAGGCAGAATTGTTTCTGAAAAGGCAATGAAAAACACTCCTGCTGAGGTCCTCTCCCATTTTTTCATATTTTGATGGTCATGGGAGGATCAGACATTCAGCACATGCTACTGGTTGCATTCACAGATTACGTTGGCTTTGGTTAGCAAGCCAAGTAGTCCATGGTTCCATCTTAAGATGGAGATGATAAGCACAGTAGAGACACCTGCCCAGCCATTGTTAGTGCTTTCACATAAACATAAGAATAAGCAGTTTGTGCTCGATATTTGCTTTAAAAAGTACATGTGAGCAAACAGCCATAAATTCAACCAAGAGCACCCTTTCCCATGTATGGTACCACCCTTCCAAGTGGGGGCCCCGTACGTGATAACTAGAGGAGCCTTAATAAGGTATTTAGGCTAAGAGAGCTGTACTAAGAGATCTCTAGCTTTAGCTCAGACAGCTTTACAAAGAGATCTCTAGGTAAGAAAGTCACTGTGGTTAACAGCACAGTACAGGGATCAGATTGTAGGGGGAAGCCCTGGTTCAAAACTTGCCTTAGGCATGCACTTGCTATCTTGCCAAACCTACCTCACAGGGCTGTTTATGAGGATTACTAGTTGAGTTTATTAGTTTAATGTTAGATATTAATCGTTAAAGTGAATAAATTGATTAATATAATGTTAATGGTTAGACGTTCATTGTTACAAGTTAATAAGTTAAAATGTGAGCCACTTGAGCCTATGGGAAAGGGTGGAATACAACGTGAAATGAAATAAAGAAAGAAGCACTCTTTCTGAGGCCATTGTATGAGTGAAACATTTGATGGATGAATTTCCTCACATATAATTCTGGGATTAACCGGTTGTCAGATTGGTTTTGCAGCTTACCTTCTGCATGACAACTGATACAGCTGGGCAAGTAAATTAAATGACAGGCAGTGTTTAACAAGCAGTCCACCAACTTTTAAGTGCGGAGCCTGCAAGATAACTTCTTTCTAGTCACCAAAGATAACTAAAGTTAGTAAATGCACTAACGCTGCTAGTCCGAACTAGAAACACTTCTTTGACACAGACAGAGGCAAGGGCTACAGAGCAGATAAGGAAATTATTTTCTTGGTGTCTTTTTTTAAATGAAGCCAAAGGAAAATGGTATGAAAGATAAAAAGGGAAGTGAAACATTTTATAGCTTTATTTTTGAATGACAGAAATCCACTGGATTAATATGAAATTGATGGCATGGCCTTGCTGAGGAGTGATATTATCTGAAGGACTCTTTATCAAGTAAAATATTCTTAGAATTTTAATTAAAAGTATTACTTCTAATTTTCACTGCATCCCACTCTTCTGTTTGACACAGTTTACCAGCAACCAGCTGTCATTTATTTTATTTTATTTATTTATTTATTTATATAAACTTATACCCCACTCCCTCCAGCCGTAAGGAAGTTTGGGGTGGCTCACGACATTTGAACAAGTGGATTTTGGTTAAGAGTGTGATATTTAACTATAGTGTGTGTTTTACTGTCTGTTCGCCCCTTAGCTAATGTGTTTATTTGACATAAATGTGGGTGGCAATGAGAAAATTAATCTCTTTTCATGCTGTGGGTGAGTCATTGCAGGGCCAGGCCCACAGCTGACCAGCAGTCCAACCACCAAGTCACGGGACCCTGTAGTGAGTTTGCAAGAAGCAACTCAGTTCAGGCACAAGTGTTGAATGGGAGAGGTCCAGAATTGAAAGGGTTAAGCTGAGGCCCTGTAGGGAGAGATCAGATGACTGGAAGTTAGGTTGATCACATGATCCAGGCTGGGTCTTAAAAGGAAGAGCCAAGCCCAGCCAGTCAGTCAGAGCTTGGAGACATCCTGGACAGTACAGAAATGGTAAGACACTATTTTTGAACTATTTATGACAATTTTGTACCTGTGGGAATCTCTATACTTAGAAATGGGTCCAGATTAATAGGTACATGAGTGTTTTGGCAAAGAGGATTGCCGCCTCTTGCAGTTTTGCCCTCACACTTCCATTTTGGACTATGAAAATTTTGGGATCAAAACTGTGAGAGGTGGAAACTCTATGTGAAGCTAAGCTGAATTTCCATTTTGCATTAAAAGTAAACAACTGTCAAAAGATAACTATAACCCTGATCCTGCAAGCTCTTAGGCATGTACTTTATGCATCTGGACCATTTATTTTACTTCATTGAAATTGCTGGTCTGTGTTTAAGAGAGAAAATATCTGTGTAACTGTTTGCAATCAGGGGCGGTGCACATTGAAGGGCACCACCGGAATTGCCCTTCCTGGCCTGATCCGCCTAAGCACACTCTTCATGCTTTTAAAAAGAAAGGAAAAAAACCAAAAAACATCCTCATCTGAGTCCCAAGGGCACCGAGGGGGTGGGGGCGGGAGCCACCAACCCTCTCCAGACTTGCTCCAAGTTCTCCCGTTCAGCAGTCAGCTGAGTGCTCACTGTTGCTGTTGTGCAGGCAGGAGCTGAGGGGGTGGGGGCCAGTGCTTCCTGCTGAGCCTGCTCCAAAACTTTACAAAAGCGATTTGAGCAGCTGGGCTTAGAGCCCATGCTGTCTGACTGGGGAAAAACATTTTTCTTTTCTCACCAGTGGGGGCAGTGTTCCACAGAGCCCTATGGACTGCTGTGAAAGACTCTGTCTGGACTGGAGACTCAAATGCCCAGGCAGTGTGCGTCTGTGCACAGCTGCTGCTATTGAGGACTCAGGCTGCCTGCCTGTACCCCACACCCTAGGGTGGGATTAAAAGAGAGCTCACCTCTTTTGGTGTGCTGGTGATCTGTGCCATTTTGGTGGAGAGAGAGTGCTGGCTTTGTTATCCCATGCTGCTGCTGGACTTGCATCAGACCAATCACTCACATCGGTGAGTTAGTTATTTTTAGTTATTTTGCTGGGAAACACTAGTGGAAAAGGGTCCTGGGGTCCTGCTGGGGTGGGGGGAGGATAGGGATGCTGGGGAGAGGATGGGGCTGCTTGGGTGAGGGGGGAGAGGATGGGGCTTCAACAGAGCTGTAACAGTGAAGCATGTTTTGGGGGACAAGTAGAATTCCTCACTGCTGCTTTTGTGGTGTGCTAAGACTTCACATAATATGGTTCAGTTGGTTTAAGATCTGGTTTGCTTTTACTTGTTCTGTGTTCGTGTTTGCATGTGCACTGCTAGTTTTCCCCGCTCCTCTCCCAAACCTGTCAAACATGTGCAAAGGCTGTGGCCATTTTCTGGTGTCCCCACTGGCCATGGCTACTTTTGGTTAAAATTGGTCTCTTTCTTGGCTGTTTTTGATGTAAACTGTCTGCTTTCTGTTTCTGGGGGACCTAGGGGCTTGGATGGAAAGGTTTCTAATCTTTGCTGAAATGTTCCTTGCATTTTAAAATGGCCCCGCCCTTTGTAGTTTGGTGGGATGTTGTGGCAGACTCTTTCACTGATGGCTAGTCCTTTCATGAATGCTCCGTGTTTAGTTGCAGCAGAAACTACCTCTTACATTGCAACAAAGCTGTGTAGCATGTTTTGGGGAACAAGTGGAAATCCCCACTGATGCTTTTATGGTGTGCTAAGGACTGCACATAACATTGTTGCCTTAAGATGGTTTGCTTTGCTTGCTCTGTGTTTGCATGATGCATTGCTGCTTTCCTTCTCCCCTCCCAAGCATGCGTAGAGAGGTCATTTTGTAAATGTGTGGATCTACTGGTCATGGCTACCCTTTAAAAAAAAAATTCCTTTCACTGTTTCACTGCTGCTCCCTGCTGGAAAGTAGTTTCTGGCTTCTCTGCTTGTGACTGTGTGATTTGAGCATCTTGCCTGGGGTTTTTGTTGAGAAACAGAAGTGCATTGTTTAAATTTTGATGCGGCTGGTTTGGTGGCAACAGAGGCCTGTAACTGGTCAAACTTTTTAAAAAAGACCTGTGTGCTTTGACAGGCATTTGTCTTCCAGGGATACGGTGTAAGTACTGGGTGTGTTGGTCTCGATGGGCCTGGTTTGGTGGCAATGCATCCCTGAAACGGGCCAAACTTTTTTTTTTAAAAAGCCTGTTTGCTTGGACAGGTATTTTGGCTGTTGGGGATAGGGTGTAGCTACTAGGGATGCTGGTTTGGATGGAGAGTGTTTGGTTGCTATACAGGTCTTCAACTGGTCTCCTTGTGAACAGAGGAGAAAATAGGTAGGAGCATGGCAGAAGAGAAGGCTGCAGACAACAACGAGTCCCCTTTTACCTGTCCCCCACTACACCCATCTCTTCCTCTTCCTCTTCTCATGCACCAAAACCAAACCCTTTCCCTCCTACTTTTTCTCTGTTGTCCTTCTCTTCTCTTCCCTTCTGAGAAGAAAATGAAAAGGATGCCATGAAAATTGAGAATTTGAGGGTTCAGGATAAAGGTAGGTGATGGCAATGTAATCTATTTTTGTAACCTGCTATGGTTAATTTGGACCCGGTGGGAAAGAGAAAGTAGATGGGACCCCAGTAAGAGGGCTCTCTATCCCCCAGTGGGAGTGCTTCACACAGCAGCAAGGAGTTCCCAGTGTTAACTAATGTAATGTCCATCTAATGTTAACCCTGGGAACTCCTTGCTGCTGGGTTAAGCAACGCCACTGACCTTCTGCTGCCCCTGGCTCCACCCCTAGGCTCACCGGCGGCAAAGCCACCGGCAGTAGGTTCAACCCACCCTCTGCCCCATCAGCCTTAAAAACCACCAGCCGCCACTGTTTACAATATAAGGTAATATACACAATATAATATTTATGTTATGATGGGGTTCTATATAGTGCTAGCAGCAAGCAAGAGCTGCTATATCCTAGTTGGCTCTCATTTTAGCAACATAATTAAATAACTGGATTTTGTTAAGGAATCCTTATTAGAGTAGCTTTATTTCACTGTTACAAAATATAGCTTCCTCTTCATAGATTTCTGAACTTCAAATAAATGGTAATGTAGCCATCATCTGTACATTGCACAGGAAATGTTTGGTTTTCCTTTCTCCTGCTTTGTAAGATTAAAGGCTTAAAAGTTTTCCCTTATTCCATATCTATTAAAAGGAAATACTAATTCTGGCTGCCTATAACATTCCAAAACCTATTTAAATAATATAGTCTAAAAGCTTAACTTGTACAGATGCCAGGGCTTATGCTTGAAATCTATAGAAATGAAGCCTACAGTAACAACTTCACTAAGGCCCCAATCCTGCAGATATTTTGAAAGCAATTGCATAAGCCCATGTTTGTTCAGCAGTCTGTAGGTGTGTGAGAAATTGTGTTACAGGCCCTATATTTAGAAATGCATCACAAGAAAAGATTAAGAAATATTTAAAAGTATAGATTTCCATTTGCTTGAACCATGTGCAGAACTGTCAACCCCAAATAGTTTTTTTTAATTGAATCTTCCCTCTCGCCCCCTGGCCCAAATCATGAGAATTATAGCAAATAATGCATTTGGGCTTCCTTCTATTTTTCTTTTGGTTTCTGAGCCAGTAGGGTACACTGTACTGATATTTTCAAGCTTTTCTTGCCAGTCAACAAGTCCAGAAGTGTGTTTTTTGAGGGGGATATGTTTTTGTTTATTTGCTTTTTTAAAGACAGTCTTGTGGGTTTTTTCCACAAGACTTATGATTTTAGACTATAAGAAATTCATTCAATCACGTGACATGGTTTAAAATTGCAGAATGAGCAATACAGTACACAACCCCTATAAATGGTAGAAAGCACTGGGAAAAGCCAGTGAGAGCTGCAGTGCTCACTGTCACTTCAGCAGGTGATAACAGATGAGATATTAGCCAACTGGAGTCTGGGGTTGCTCCGTGGAGTCCATGCGCAGCTGCCACTTGCAAGTTCCATGCAATGAGTGGGACAGACGGGAAGGTGTTTTTCCTGCCACACTCAGCTCCACCCCCACCCCAACACCGAGATGCGGTTGCTCCCCAGACCGCTCTAGACAGTATTTCCAGAACTCTATGGTTCTGGTGGACCTGCACACATGTGGAGCAGGAGGCGGCCACATGGGTGAACATTCGCATTTCCCCACATTCGGCAGGACAACACTGTGAGGGGGGGCTGTATGGCAGGTGAACATCTGGTGGCCCCTAATAGATGGACAGGTGGCCACCCATCCAGAGGGGGCTAATCCTGGAGAAAGTTCACCTGGCCCCAAGCCTTTTGACATTACGGCTAAGTTGTAAAACCTGGCTGTTCGCCCAGGCCTTTGGGGAGGGAAGGAGGGGGGGTCAGTGGGGTTTTATCTCCCCTTACCCTATTTATTGTTTTATTGTGATTCCCGGCCCTGTTTTAATACTAGTATTTTGGAATGTTTTAATTGTTGTTAGATGTATTTTATATGTGTGGTTGTTTTTTTTATTTGTAAGCCGCCCCGAGCTGTTTAAGGAGGGGCGGGGTAGAAATTTGATAAAATAAATAAATAAATAATCTTAGTACTGCTTCTCAAGAATCTATCAAAAACCACAGCAATCACACTCAGTGAAAACAGACAAAACAGTAACAAAGATACAGACAGAGGGAGAGAGGTTGCAAGCAGGGGCAACATGTCTCCCCCCATCAAGAGGCACTCAACAGCACTTGTGGATCATGAATAAAAAAAGAGGGCAACGATAACACTGTTTTGCTTTTCAAATACCAAAGAAAAATGTAAAGCCTGTAAAATTTACAGCACCTTAGCTTTGCCAATGTAAGGCCATAGGGCACATTTGTTCATAAACAAAGAGTTTTCTTTAAAACTCTAGTTCTATTTTTTTTAATATGAAATACTTGACCCATGTGTAGTTCATCAATGGACATTGTTCTGGCACACAAATAACAGCTGAATAGCTATGCATGAACTAAGCTTTCAGAAATACAAGGAAATTCCTTTCCTTCAATGGGAAGCAGAGAGTGGGACTAGGTGGTTGGTTTTCACAGTGGAGAGATGTAGCCGATGGTGTGCCCCAGGGATCTGTATTGGGACCAGTGCTGTTTAATGTATTCATTAATGATCTGGAAAAGGGCATTAAGAGAGATCAAATCTGCAGATGACACCAAGTTATTCAAGGTAGTTAAAACACGGGCAGACTGTGAAGAACTGCAATAGGATCTTACAAGACTGGGTGCCTGGGTATCTAAATGGCAGATGTGATTTAATGTGGACACGTGCAAAGTCATGCATGTAGGGAAAAATAATCCAAACTATGAGTACACAATGCTGGGTACTAAACTAGGAGTTACCACTCAGGAAAAGGATCTGGGAGTGATTGTGGACAGTACATGGAAATCCTCAGCCCAGTGTGCAGCAGCAGTCAAACAAGCAAACAGAATGTTAGGAATTATTCACAAAGGGATAGAAAATAAAACTGAGGATATCATAATGTCTCCATACAAATCAATGGTGCGACCGTACTTTTAATATTGTGTGCAGTTCTGGTCGCCCCATCTCAAAAAAGACATAGCTGAACTAGAAAAGGTACAGAGAAGGGCAACAAAAATGATGAAGGGCATGGAATAGCTTCCATACAAAGAGAGGCTTGATAAGCTGGGTCTCTTCAGCTTAGAGAAGAGAAGACTGAGAGGGGACATGATAGAGGTTTATAAAATGTGTGGAATGAGTAACTAGGGAATGGTTATTTACACTCTTGAATAGTACTAGAACTAGGGGACACTCCATGAAACTAGCTGCCGGCAGATTTAAAACAGATAAAAGGAAGTACTTTTTCACTCAACACATAATTAACGTAGGAATTTGTTGCCAGAGGACGTTGTCAGGGCCAGTAATATAGCTGGGTTTTAAAAAGAACTGGAAACGTTCTTGGAGAGTAGGTCCATTAATGGTTATTAACCAAGTAGCTTATGGTATGAACTTTTGACTGTCGGGAGCTGGGAGTGAACAACGGGAAATGGATTGCCCATTGTGACTGTTGGTTCCTCTCCCATGTGATCTAGATTGGCCACTGTCAGAGGACAGGATGCTGGGCTTGATGGACCATTGATCTGACTAAGTTTGGCACTACTTATGTTCTTATGTTCTGTAAATTATTCTTGAAAAGTTTTAATCTTTCACTAAAATTTCTGTCTCAAAGTTTCCCCTTAGAGTATAATCAGACTGTACTCTATTTAAATTGGTCTTTATGGATTTCCTCTTAAAACCGAATACAACGCTTGCGGTGAGGTAATGAGCGCAAGCAATTTACTCTTTTGTACCAATATTCTCTTTGCCTAAAAACATAAGAGGAACCATATTGACTGGTCAGACTAATGGTCCATCTACCCCAGCATCCTCTCTAACAGTGGAGAGCTTTGGTGCTTCAGAAATGTGCACACGCAGATCATATTGAAGTGATCCATTCCCTGATATCCAGTCCCCAGCAGTCAGAGATTTCATCCTCTGACAAACTTAAGAACATAAGTGCGATACTGGGTAGGACCAATGGACTATCTAGCTCAACGGGATGGCGAGGGGGGCAGGACGAGCCTTAAGATTTTCAGGGCCCAGAACAAAGATGAAATGCAGGGGCCCTAGTGGCCCCACCCCCTTGGGGGCAACCTCTGTGATGCCCTGAAGGTGGTCATGTTTGGGACCTCTGACTGAGAGGGAGTGGTGCCCCCACAACATATCCTGGTGAAAATCCAGACCACTGTGGGGTCCTCAGAAAGATCAGGGCCCAGGGCGGCTGCCCCAGGTTGCCCTGTGGTAAGGCCAGCCTGGGGGGTAGGGGGAACCTCAGGCCCGTGGGTGGGGCAAATGTGGCCTGCAAGTATTTATGTGGCCCCTTTCCAGTTCCTGGATCTGGTCCCTGGATCTAGTTTCTACCTCCAATTACTGAAAGACTGCGCTTCGAGGGTAAAAGGGTAGAAATTTATTTATCTATTTATTTACGTATTTTTATGCCGCACCCTCATGCACAGCATCTTGGGGCAGCTAACAACATTTAAAAACAAATAATATCATAAAATCTTTAAAATAACCCAACAGTAAACCCAATAAAAACCCATCCTAATCCAACCCACCCATCCTGTCTCCTTCGGCAAAGGACCTGAGGAACATCCAGGTCTTACGCTGTATATAGAAAGAGGGGAGGTATATGTCCAGGTGGACATCCAATGGGAGGGAGTTTAGGTGGCCCTCACAGACCCCAAGACATCCGCCGCATCGGCTGGCGTCACTTCCCGAAACTCCCCCCACAAAGCTGGACCAGACGGGGCCTCCATCACCTCATGCTCTTCCCCTACTGCCCCTAATCCAATGTCAAAGTGGGTCTGAATCCGAGCAATCTTGTCTGCGAAGTAGCTGACAAACTCCTCACAGCGGGCCTGGGACAAATCCCCATCCAGGCGGAGGGAGGCCGGACTAACCAACCACCGCACCACCTGAAACAGCTCCGCCGGGCATGGCTTCGCAGACGCTATGAGGACAGCAAGGAACTCCTTTCTTGCTGTCCTCACAGCCTCAACATAGGACCGCAAATGGGCCCTATGGAGAAGACAGTCGGAGTCAGATCGAGTCTGACGCCAGCATCGCTCCAGCCTCCTGCCTACACGCTTCATACACCGCAGCCCCTCAGTAAACCAAGGGGCCCTGCAGTGATGAAACTGAGGCAGAGGGCTTCTCGGACCCACCCTGTCAATGGTCTCCTCCAGCAAGTTGCTCCAATGCTAGACCAGCTCATCCACAGAGTGACCATCCAGGTCCAAGGTTAACTCCCTCAGGACCTCTTGGAACCGCTGGGGTTCCACCAGCCTCCAAGGGCAGACCATCCTAACTGGTCCCTTCCCCTTCTGGAGGGGATGCGCTAGAAGACCGGCCTGAAGGAGATAATGGTCCATCCGTGACAAGGGCACCGCCCCAACTTCCCCCACAACCAGACCCCCTGCCTCAAGGCCAAAACCGAAGATCAGGTCAAGGGTATGCCCCCCCATGTGGGTTGGGCAGATAACCTCCTCGGGTAAATCCATGGTTTCCATGGCGGCCATGAATTCTCGCTCCGCCCCGACAAGGCCGGCATTGGCGTGGATGTTGAAGTCTCCCAGAACCAAGGTCCTAGAGGAGCCCAGCACCACCTCTGAGGCCAGCTCTGCTAGAGCGGTAAGGGATGCCGCTGGACAGGAAGGGGCCAGGCATACCAACAGCATCCCTAGCTTGCCCCCGGCCAAATCAAACACCACGTGAAGGGCCTCAATACCCACAATCTCCTGGACTGGATACCTCCTAACAGGCCAGTCCTCTCTAAAAATAATAGCTACACCACCTCCCTGGCCATCCGTGCGGGGCTGATGCTGCAAGGCATACCCGGCCAGAACGAGATCAGTCAAAGTTGGACCTGCCAGCTCGTCCAGCCAGGTCTCCGTAATACATGCGAGGTCCACGGCCCCATCCGAGATCAAATCCCGGACAATTGGTGCCTTGTTCACAATGGACCTCGCATTAAGCAGCAACAGCCCCCTACGTGTGGACCTTGGACCCGGCTCCTCCCTCTCCCTCAGCAGGGGGATGGCGACCTGCACCTCCCTCAGGTACCTCGGTCCCCTAGGGGCTGTCTCTTATACACATCTAGATGTGTATAAGAGACAGCCCCAAACCTTGCTGCTCGCCCCGTGACCCCCCAAATAAACCTCCCCCTCACCCCCCTGGCCATCCTGCTGCCACCAGGGGTCGTTAGGGGCCATACCTCCCTCCTCACCACTCAACTTCCCTCTCTCACAGGGGCCGAGTCCACCCCCCCACCCCCAATAACCCTCCCAATGCTCCCCCTGCTGCCACCAGGGGCAGCCACTGGGATACCCTCCCCCCCAATACCGCTAACCATCCCTCCTATACCCCCACCCTTCCTCCCTAGCCCTGAACAAAAAAACCCACCACAGTATCCCCTACTGCCACAAAGTGCCCCAAAGTGCCGCGCCCTTTGGTCGCTGGGCTTTAAAGCCCTGGCTGCTTCCGGGTGGGGGAGGGGACAAGCCGGCCCTCGCTACCGGCTTCTGTGCTCCCCCCGCCGCCCAGCACTCACAGTAATCTTTTTTCTCTCCCCCACAGGTCCAGCGGAGTGAGGTGAAGTGGAGCAGCGGTGGCACAAGAACCCCCTCCTCACCGGTGGCAGGTGTCAGCAGCACAGCACAGCAGGGATGGAGACAAGTGGTAGGTGAATAACCCTAGCAGGGAGCCGCCGGCCGCTGGGCTTTAAAGCCCCAGCTGCTTCCGGGTGGGGGAGGGGACAAGCCGGCCCT
The DNA here is from genome assembly GCA_003113815.1 of Sphenodon punctatus. Lineage (NCBI taxonomy): Eukaryota > Metazoa > Chordata > Lepidosauria > Sphenodontia > Sphenodontidae > Sphenodon > Sphenodon punctatus. Next base: position 632,261 of record QEPC01009174.1, on the reverse strand, counting down.
CGCTACCGGCTTCTGTGCTCTCCCCCGACACTCTCAGTAGTCTTTTTTCTGTCCCCCACAGGTCCAGCGGAGTGAGGTGAAGTGGAGCAGCGGCGGTACCTAGGGTGCCGCAACCCTGACTCCACTGTAGTCAGTTGGAGTATAGTCACTGACATCAGCGGAGTCAGGATTGCACTCTTTGTCTTGTCTCGCATTTGGAACCAACACAGCAGGCATTTTGAAACCTTCCTGAAGTGATAATGAAAACGTTTACAGGAAGATGGGTCATGACTGCCCTCTTCACTGCCCTAAGATTACAATGCATGCATACTTCAATTCTAGAAAAAAAGATTTGCCAAATGCCTCTGCCTTAAGCCAGTTTGTCCATGTGATTTATTGTTCTATCGAAGATCTGATTTGTTATATTTTAAGGGATTGCTGTTGGCTCTTGCTGCTGGGAAGTTAAGAATTCAATGGGTGAAAGCAGCACTATAATAATCTATTGGGGGAAGGGATAATTTTTACTGTTTTAATATTTTTGCTCTGTTTCTTATATAATGAAAGCTGTTTTGATTAATGGTTTTGTATAGGTCTTATTTTTTCTTATGTTGAATGTAAGACCAAAGACTACTCTTCTGAATAAACTGAAACTGCAACTGGACAAGGTCTCCACCCCCCCGTTTCTTACCCTTACATTCATAAAGCCCATGAAACTATGGGACATGCAATAAAACTGCAAGAGTTGACAACCCTGCATAGGCTCTCTAAACTAGGACTTTATCTTGAGAGGAAAGGTGTTAAGAGGAAACAGGTTTTTCTTACGCTGTTCTATGGCTTGGATAGCTTAAATTGATCCAAATAAACTTCATGCTCACTTGTGGCCTGAGCTATCTATTTCCCACTGAAGTCAAAGAAAAGACTCCCATAGATTTTTTTTGTTTGTTTTTGGTGAGATTGATCAGGCCCTATAAGCCAGTTTTAGAAGATGTTGCTGATGTAGGATTGTAAGAGGTAGAGAGGGAGGAAAACTGGGGAAGAAATGTGAATAAAATTATTTATATTTAGATTGAGAGATAATCAGTGGCAAAATAGATGATCCCAGTGATAAAAATGTTGAAGAATGAATATGCAAGAGAGAGAGAGAACTTTAGAAGGGTTCCTGTCCATTTACACATCTCCCACTGTTGTTTTCATCACTGTAGCTCATGATAAAATACTCCCTTCCACTTCTGTCATTATCCCTTCCCAAATCCTTATGATATTGTCTCCTTTTATGGTCTTATGCTTTAAATTGCTCTGTCTGCTGGTAAAGAAAATGTCTAAATATATAACAGATATGCAAATGCACCTCAGGATGAATGTTTTATCAACTCAAATATCATCTTAGCCCTGTCACAAGTTCTGCCTCCCCCTGCACATGTGGTGTACAGCTGCAGCATTTTGGCACTAGTCTTGCTTGGAGGGTGAACCTGGTTGACTCCTGGGGCTCAACCTCAAGAAAAACAAATCTGAGCTTTTTAAAGATGTGTTATACTTAAATGTAGGGCTGAAAGAAGCAGCAAAATGTTTACTCATGGGTAATTTTTCCATTCTGGGAACCAGGATCAATTTCCAATACCAATAAGATTTCTCAATTGTTACAATACCACAAGATACCATCCCAATTTACCATGTACAATTCATTTACCACTTACCGCATTGCTGAGGATATTTTACTTCCTGGTTTGCTGTTTCCACATTTCTGAGCCAATTATGGCAAACGGCCGACTCCTTAACCTCCCCTCTCCCCCTGCCTGCTCAAGCATAGGTTGCTTTCCCACGAGCAGCCTTTTCACGAAAACTCCCTTCCCACGAGCAGCCTTTAGTGGTACCGGGAGCATGCGCTATTCAAATGTAGCGCAGCTCCCATCTTGTGGGAATGGAGGGAGTGCGGCTCTCCCGCCAGTAAGCTCACACATTGGACAGGGCAGTGAAATCCTACCCTGTCTGATACGCGAGCTTGTTGGCAGGAGAGCCGCACTTCCTCCTTTCCCATGAGATGGGAGCTGCGCTACATTTGAATAGTACATGCTCCTGCAGTGCCAAAGGCTGTGCAAAAAACGTTGTGGGAAAGCAGCCATAGGGTGTCTTTAGACATAAAGCCAATGGATATCTGAATGTGTGTTTTTACCTTGATATGAACACCGGTTTGGCCCTGTGTTCACCATCTGGTGCTGCTTACACACAGCTCATCTTGGGGCAAATTGGTGTTTTGCTCGCCACCCAATCTCCACATGCAAGCAATGCCACCTTGTTCCCCATGTTGTACCTGCTAACATGCCACGCAATATCATTAGACACAATGTTGGCCACGTGTTCAGCCAAAACATGCAAATTGTCCTTGTGATGCAATGGTGTTCAGATTGCGCGTTCAGTGGGTGGCCAAATTGGTGTTGGGATTGTTATGGTGCTGTTTACACACAACAGCCAAACACATGATTAGGGGTTTTGACACCCAATCTTAGTTTATGTCTAAAGACGCCCATAGTTTAAAAAATAACAGTGCTTCCATTCCAGGTGCCACCAATCAGAATTTTTGATGTATGTTGTTCCCTTCCCTTTGACCAATCTGCAGCTGGGTTCCAGATTTGTGAATGAAACTGCGTACCAGCCAATAAGTGACAAGGAAGTACACCGTGAAATGGAGTGCAGAGAAGACAGAATAAATGTGGTATTGTATCAGCATTACCTCTCAAGATTTGAAATTGATGGCAAAGCAGTAAATGATAAAGTGGTAAATGAAATGTCAATTAAGACATTATTGAGTACGAAGAGGTTCTTGATTTGACCACGATGTTATCAAGAACCGGGATTTCGATGGGAATTCCCATTTTTGTGAAATCTCATTTCAGCCCCAATGCAAAAGCAAAGAAGATCAACAAGGAAGCACAGATGATGCTAGAAATATGATTCCACTCTGTCATAGGCATGTGCTGTTCCCTCCAATGGCACTAGAAGCTGGCAAGTATATTGATAATCCAAAATCTTTATCATGTAATATTAGTCAATGAGGTTCAGGGTTGCTGTAGGGGACTGGAAAAGCACCTGTTTAAAAGTGTGGCTGTGCAAATGAGAGGTGAGGCAGTACAAACTTGGGGCTGGCTCAAGATTTTAAAACTTTAGGGGCTAGAAAAACTGGAGTAATTGTGGAGGGTCCTGGGCACAGGCAGTTTAGAGGGGACTGAGGAAAAGTCAGGAAGATCTTATGTAGGAGTATGGGATAAAGCGTTAGCAGGAAGTGTCACGGAGAAAGCTGCTACTGAGTCCCAAGCAGCTGGAATCATTGTGAAAAATGTTTGCAAGCTGAAGAAGTTATTTCACTCAATTTTGGAGGGGAGTACGAAAGAGTTGAATAATCAGTTTAATTACATAATTAAATAAACCAACAAAATCTTGGTCCATTAACGTCAATGGGAATTTTGCCATTAATTTCAATGACTGTGGTATTGCAGCAGTCCATCTAGCCCAGCATCCTGTCTCTGACAGTGGTCAGCTCTGGTAAGCTCAAGAGAAGTACATGATCAGGTCTTAGAAGTGTTAACTATGCTGATGACACTCAACTCTATCTCTCTACTCCCTCTCTCTCTCCCTCTGTTCAAGCTCGTCTCATCAACTGTCTCTCTGACATCTCTACCTGGATGTCTCAACGTCAACTCAAACTCAACATGGCTAAAACTGAACTCCTTATCTTCCCCCCTCATCCTTCCTCTCCTTCCTCACTGTCAATAACTATTGATGGAGTCACCATCCTGCCTGTCCCCCAAGC
>QEPC01009174.1:613343-623860 GCA_003113815.1 Sphenodon punctatus | reverse complement strand
GCTGCCCCCGGGCTTTTAGCCCCCGCTACTTCCGGGTGGGGGGGAGGGGACAGGACAGCCCACGTGGCTGCCCTCTGCGTTCCCCCCCAACTCACAGGTGTTTTCTTCTTGGTCCCCACAGGTATCCCGCGGGGACGAAGCAGCGGCGGCGGCGGCCCCAGCGGCGAGCGGCGGTGACAACAGCGGCGGCGGTGGTGATGGGAGCGGCGGCGAGGAGACAAGCCCCCCCCCCGCACCGGCAGCAAGCAGGTAGGTCCAGGTGGTGATGGCTCCCTGCAACCAAGGCTCTGCGGCTCCAGCCGCTGCCCCCGGGCTTTTAGCCCCCGCTACTTCCGGGTGGGGGGGGGAGTCATCTACTAGTCAACTAGTAGTCATCTATGGCTCTATCCACTAAGAATTTATCCAACTTCTGTTTGAAACTAATTATGCTGCTAGTTTTCACAGCCTCCTTTGGCAATGAGTTCCACAACTATATTATTCACTCTGTGAAACAGTACTTCCTTTTTTGTTTGTTTTAAATCTGCGGTCATCTAACTTCAGAGAGTGTCCCCTTGTTCTCTTATTGTGGGAAAGGGCAAACAACAGTTCCATATTTACTTACTTCATGCCACTCATAATTGTATAAACTTCTGTTGTATCCCCCATTAATTGCCACTCCTCCAAGTTAAACAACCCTAACTTGTTGAGCCTCTCCTCATGTAGAGGTCAACCCATCCCTTCTATCATCCTTGTTGGCCTTCTCTGAACCTTTTCCACTTCTATACTATCTTTCCTGAGTTGGGGCGACCAGAACTGCACACAATATTCAAGGTGGGGTCATACCAAAGATTTATGCTGCAGCAGCATTATGATACTTTCTCTTTTTATTCTCTATTCGTTTTGCAATGACTAGCATTCAGTTTGTCTCTTGTCTGCTGCTGCACACTGAGCTGATGTCTTCATAATGACTCCAAGATCCTTCTCATGAGTGTTTACACCCAGATTAGAACCCAGCATTGTGTATGTAAAGTGAGGATTATTTTTCCCTATGTGCATCACCTTGCACTAACCAACATTGAATTTAATTTGTCATTTTAATGCCCATAGTCGTGCAAAATCCCTCTGTAGTTCCTCAATCTGCCTGGGACCTGGGTCTTAATTGTCTTGAATAATTTGGTGTCATCTGAAAATTTAGCCACCTCTCTCTTTACCCCTTTTCCCAGATCATTAATGAATATGTTAAACAGTACTGGTCCCAGTACTGACCCTTGAGGCACCCCCACTGTCTACCTTTTTCCAACCTGAAAAACAACCATTTATTCTTACTCTTTATTTCCTATCTTTTAACTAGCTACCCATCCATGACAGGACTTTTCCTTTTATCCCATGACTACTTAGTTTGCTCAAGAGTCTCTCATGAGGGTCCTTGTCAAATGCTTTTTGAAAATTCAAATTTAGTGAGGGATGACTTCCCTTTGCTAAAGCCATCCCAGTTTTTACCCATCAAATCATGCTTGTCAATGCCTAGTAATTCTGTTTTTAACAATGATCTACACCGGTTTGCCTGATACTGATGTTAGGCTTACTGGTCTGTAGTTTCCAGGCTCTGGAGCCCTTCTTAAAAATTGGTGTTACGTTTGCTAAACTCCAATCTTCTGGCACAGAGGAGGATATTAGTGATACATTACATATTACTGATAGTAGTTCAGCAATTTCAAATATGAATTCCTTGCCCTTGGATGAATACCATCTGGTCCGGGTGACTTGCTATTGTTTAAATGGAATAGACCTCTTCTGGCGTGATGTTAATTTTGGTTAATTCCTCAGATTCATCACCAACAAAAAATAGTTCTGGTGTAGGTATCACCCCAGCATCCTCCATGGTAAAAACAGACACAAAGATTTACTTTCTCAGCAATAGCCATGTCATCTTCAAGCATCCCCTTTATTCCCTGATTATCTAGTGGACCAACTGCCTTTCTAGCAGGTTTTGAAGCTCTCATGTATTGGGGGGTGGGGGTGAAATGGTATTGGATTTTGCATCCTTAGCAACTTGTTCCTCAAATTCCCTTTTGGCCCTGCCTTATAATGATTTTACACTTTCTCTGCCAATGTCTATGCTCATTCCTAAGTATTTACCTCGTTTGGAATACTTTTCCCTTTTTTTTAAAGACAATGTTTTGGCTCTGATAGCCTCCATAATGTTACCATTCACCCATGTAGGTATTTGTTTTGTTTTCTTCCTGCCTTTTTTGATTTGTGATATACATTTAATTTTGACATCTAAGATATAGTCTCCATGCCTCTTGCAGGCCTTTGACCCCAATGACTTCCCCTTTTAGTTAACCCTTTAACTAACTTCCTCGTCCTTGCATAGTTCCCCTTCTTGAAGTTAAACACCCTTGTGGCAGACTTATTGGGTAATCTCTCTCCTAATACCATGTTGAATCTAATTATATTATGATCACTATTAGCAAGTGGCTCTGCTACCATTATTCCTTGCAACTTGGCCAAGGTCATTCAGTGACTTCCTGGCTAAGATGGAATTTAAATGTTGGCCCAAACCAAATACTTTATCCACCAGACTACACTGACTCTTAGTGTTCATTTTAGGGCATTAGGACTTCAGAATCCTGCACTTCCCATATATTACTAGATGGGAGTGAGGAGGTCCTAGTGTAGAAAAGCAAGTCTCACAATGGCCACTGTACCAGAGGATTGGAGGGTAGCAAATGTAACGCCAATATTTAAAAAGAGCTCCAGAGGTGATCCTGTTAACTACAGACCAGTGAGCCGGACGTCAATGCTGGGCAAACTGGTGGAAATGATTGTTAAGAACAAAGTTACTGAGTATATTGATAAACATGGCATAATGGAGAAGAGTCAACATAGATTTAGGAAAGGGAAATCATGCCTCACTAATCTATTGGAATGTCTTGAGGGTGTAAATAAGCATGTGGATAAGGGTGAGCCAGTCAATACAGTGTAACTAGACTTTCAGAAGGCATTTGATATGATCCCTCATGAAAGACTCTTGAGGAAATTAAAGAGTCATGGGATAAGAGGCAATGTCCTATCGTAGATTGGCAACTGGTTAAAAAATAGGAAGCAAAGAGTAGGAATAAATAGTCAGTTTTCACAGTGGAGAGAAGTAACTAGTGGAATGCCCCAGGGATCTGTACTGGGACTGGTGTTTAATATATTTATTAATAATATGGAGAAGGGAGTAATCAAACCTGCAGATGACAGTTATTCAAGGTAGTTAAAATACAAGCAGACTGTGAAGAATTGCAGGAAGATCTTGCGAAATTCAGTGACTGGACATCTAAATGGCAGATGAAATTTAATGTGGACAAGTGCAAAGTGATGCACATAGGGAAAAATAAACCAAACGATATGTATACAATGCTGGGTTCTAAATTAGGAGTTACCACTCAGGAATCTTGGAATCATTGTGGACAATACATTGAAATCCTCAGCTCAGTGTGTGGCTGCGATCAAAAAAAGCAAACAATGTTCGGAATCATTCAGAAAGGGATAGAGAATAAAACTGAAAATATCGCAATGCCTCTCAATAAATCTATGGTACGGTCACACCTTGAATATTGTGTGCAGTTCTGGGTTCCCCATCACAAAAAAGACATAGTAGAACTAGAAAAGGTATAGACAAGGGCAACAAAATTATCAATGGTATGGAATGGCTCCTGTATGAAGAATGGTTTGATAGGTTAGAGAAGAGATGACTGAGAGGGGATATGACAGAAGTTTATAAAATCCTGAGTGGTGTAGGACACATAAACAGGGAGTGGTTATTTACCCTCTTTAACAGTACCAGAACAAGGGGACACACCATGAAATTAAGTGGCAACAGATTTAAAATAAATAAGGAAGTATTTTTTTTTCACTCAGTGCACAATTAGCTTGTGGAATTTACTGCCAGAAGAAGTGGTCAAGGCTGTTAGGCCGTTTTTAGACGAGCGTGGCGGTGCCCACGCTTGTTTTCAAAAAAGCCGGCAGCCCGTTCCACACGTGACGCTGCCGCCGAATACGCGCATGTGCAGGCGATGCGCTTCCATTTCCGGCCGCGTATGACCAGCCTCGATCGCCGACCCGGTCCGTTCGCGCCCGGAAATGGATGCGCGTCGGCCGCGCGTGCGCGTATTCGGTGGCAGCGTCACGTGTGGAACGGGCTGCCGGCTTTTTTAAGAAACAAGCGCGGGCGCCGCCGTGCTCGTCTAAAAACAGCCTCAGTGTAGCTAGTTTTAAAAAGGGATTGAATAAGTTTCTGGAAGATAGGTCCATTAATGGCTATTACTCAAGTAGGTTTGTGGGACATAACCTTTTATTATTGGGGGCTGGAACAACAGGAAATGGATTTCCCATTGTGACCTGTTAGGTACTCCTCCCAAGATTGGCCACTGTCGGAGACAGGATTCTGGGCTTGATGGTTTGTTGGTCTGACCCAGTATGGTACTATTATTATTATTATTATTATTATTATTAACAAACATTTATATAGTGCCAGCAGTGTACCTGGCACTTTACAAAGTAATAAAATAGACAGGGTCCCTGCCCCTAGGGCTTACAATCTGAGAGACAGGAGCTGGGGGAGAGACTTAGGAAGGGGAACAGAGGGAGAGACAAGGGGTCTAACATTCATGAAGATGCGAGGTCTCAAGTGCACGTACTTGGCTTGGTTACGATGAGAATGACAGCAGGCAGGTCCATGTTGCAAGGATAAGGGTAAACCGATCGTAGGTATAGGAATAGTGGCTCAGCAGGATAAAGAGTCAGACAGAGCAGAGCGAAAGAGGTGAGTTTTAAGGAGAGATTTGAAGGTATGAAGGGAGGGGGCAAGGCGGATGTGGACAGGGAGGGAGTTCCAGGCATGGGGGGCAGCAAGTGAGAAGGGACGAAGGCGCTTAGGGGAGCAGGGAAGGCGTGGAAGGGTGAGAGAAGGGACAGAGGAGGAACGAAGTGCACGGGCTGGAGTATGAAGGGCGATAAGTGCAGAGAGGTAGGGGGGAGCAAGGTTGTGAAGAGCTTTATAGGTGAAGATATTCTATTATGTACTTCTATACTATTTATGTTCTTAGGGGCTGATCCCATGGCCTGCAGATCTCGCACGTGCCTTTGCAGGCACACCGTACTACGTGTGTGGGGGATCTGCAGGCCATGGGATCAGCCTCATAGTTTGGAAGGGATAGCATGTCCCTTAGGTAGGCCCAAGTTGGAATATGGTCACAACATGGAAATTGGAATGTTAAACTTGCCAAATAGTCTCTCCCCCTGCCCCCAACTCCTATCATCGCCTCGCTTCTATATTGACTGTTTACTTCTCATTGGATGCTTTTCCCCTACAGTACTTTACCGTCGGCAAGGTAACATGGGCAAATAGGTTGTACAAAACAAATCTGGAATTAGCGAGTCTTGTTTTATGAACATTTTGGTTTTGGGAGTGTAGATAACTCTATTAGGGGATTCCTTCCATCCCTATGATTCTGTTCTTAATCCTCTCCTCTTACATATAGTGGGATTCTAGGAGTCAGTCATGGAGTATAAGTCAAAGAGAAACATGGCCACCCAGTGGTCACCATGTGTTATATTACATGGCAAATACCTCAGAGAAAGAATAGAAGATGCTGCAATTGTTTTTTATAAATACACCGTCAGAACTTGGAAGTCTGGTCTTCTGATTTGTTATTTCATATGCATTTATTAAAACCAAAAGTGTACTGTTTTAAGTGGTTTGGGTTTTTTAGCAGCCCTGAGAAATATAGACTTGCATCACAGATTTATATGGTGGCCTTATGGTATTTTTTTCTGTTTCAATCCTTATCCCTTTATGAATAATTCCTAACATTGTTTGCCTTTTTACTGCTGTGCAAATAGAGCTGATATTTTCATTTATCTGTTCACAATGACTCCAAGATCCTTTCCCTGAGTGGTAGCAGATTACCTAAATTATTTATTTATCGATCAACATTTATCCCATCCTTCCCTCAGAGGCTCAGGGAAGCTTAGAGAAATATATAAAACCTATAACACATAAAAACAATTAAAAATAAACCCTAAACACCACCTTCCAACCATTTCCCTAATCCCTCCACCCCATCCTATCCAACCCTTTCCCAGCCCACCAAATGCGTGGCCAAACAAAAAGGTCTTAGATCTCTTCCAAATAGGGCTCAAATGAGAATAAATTTCATTCTCGTGAAAATCTTGTGAAAATCAAGAATCAGAATCGAGTGCTTGCAGACATCTTGACCCTGATTCAGGGGTGGCTGGTGGATTTTGAGGTTGGAGGGGCAGGAAGGCCAGCTACCTTGCTGGCGGCAAACCACCACCGGGCTTGCGAGCCTAGGGGTGGAGCCAGGGCAATGGTAGGCGGAGTCAGGGCAACGGTAGGCAGCATAACCCAGCAGCAAGGAGTTCCCAGGGTTAACATTGGATGGACATTACATTACTTAATCCAGCAATCCTGAGATTTAACTGTTAGTCTGGTGTTTAATAGGCCTTAAAATTCCCCCCCAAAACACACACACACACACACACACACACACACACACACATGCAGCAGAGGGCAAGAATACTGCTTCAGAAAGAAGGGACTTGCTGCATGTGACTTGGAGGGACCCCAATTTCTGCTTCAGAAGTCCCTTCTGAAGCAGTATTCTTGCTCTGTGTGTGTGTGTGTGTGTGTGTGTGTGTGTGTGTGTGTGTGTGTGTGTGTGTGTGTGTGTTGGGGGAGAATTTTAAGACCCATGAATCACCAGACTAACAGTTAAATCTCAGGATTTCAAAACCTCAATTTTATCACAAACATCACATTTCCAGCATTTCGAAAACACCTAAAGTCAACAGACTAACAGTTACATCTCAGGATTTCAAAACCTCAATTTTATCACAAACATCACATTTCCAGCATTTCGAAAACACCTAAAAACACCAGACTAACAATTACATCTCAGGATTTAAAAAACTCAATTTTATTACAAGCATCACATTTCCAGCATTTCAGCACCTAAAATCACCAGACTAACATTACGTCTCAGGATTTCAAAACCTCAATTGAATCATGGGGCATTAAATACTAATTCCCCCTCACCCTCTGCTGCGTGTGTGTTGGGGGGGGGGGGGGGGAATTAGTATTTAACACTCCACATTATCAAGTGAACAAAAACCACATTGCAACTCCCCCACCATGTCCCCGTGTGCCCCCACTCTCCCCACCATGTTTCCATGTGCCCCCCTGCTCCCCATGTACCCCCATTATGTCGGCATTGTGCCCTCACTCCCCCCACCATGTTCCCATGTGCCCCCACTCCCCTACCATGTTCCCGTGTGCCCCCTCCCCCCATGTGCCCCCCATGTCCCCATGTGCCCACTCCCCCCCACCCCCAGGCCCCACATTATACTCACCACCGGCTCCTCTCCTCCGACCTCCATCCAGGCAGCACCAGGATCTTCCTGCTAGGCTGCTCCTGATGGCATGCTGAAGCTTAGGCTCCCCTCCCCCTCCCAGAGTCGAGTCAAAGTTTGACTCAACAGGGAGGGAGGAGGGAGAGGCTAGCCTAATGCACAGCCAGAGGGAACAGGGAAGTCCTGGCCTGGGTGCCTCTGTGTAGCGCCCGGGTATGGACTTTAGCCCTGCCCTACCGCTGCAGCACTATTTCATTGCAGGGTCCCTTTATGCGGAATGGATGGCACTTCTAGCTGCCCATTCCGCATAAAGGTTCTTCTTCTTCGAGTGGTTCATCCCATTCTCACTCTGGTTGTGTGCACAGCGTAATTTTAAAAAACAAACAAACAGAAGCAGTGGCAGTGCTGAAGCACCGGGGCCCGGGGGAGAGTCCTGGGGGCTAGGGCCAGGAGGGCATTGCCCCTGATTTCCTAGGGGGTGCACCGCCCCTGTCCTGATTCAAATTCCTGTGCGAACCAAACTCCGCCCAACTGAACCCGATCTCGGGTTTCAAACTGAACAACCAAACATCCGAACCGCGTTGTTTGCTCATCCCTACTCCTTTCTGTTTCCAGATGGGAGGGAGGAGAGCTGAAGAGAAGAGGCAGGCTTAGCACAGCTTTTCAGCCTTCTATTGGTGACTGACTCCTGCTAGCCAATAGAATGCTAAGATATTAGCTGATTCTGCCCCACTCCCTCCTGCTCTCCTCCCTTCCATTCCCAAATATTTGCCATTGGAAAGCTTTCCCCATGAGACAGCTGCCAGACCCAGACAAGGTAAGAAAGCTGGGCAGGAAACAAAATGGATTATCCCTCCCTTCCTCCCCACATCAGTACTGGGTATTCTGTTTTTAGAAATTCTCATTTTTCTCAGCAAAAATCCAGATTCTCATCTTTTTCTTGTTTGCAAGGATGAGAAAAGAACTGTGATTCTCATCAAGAAATGCAAGAAATGGAGAACTGAGTTTCAGCCCTACTTCCGAAAGGCAAGCAGGCTCAGGCCTAGGTGGATCTCCAAGGGGAGAGAGTTCCATAAGTATGGAGCAGCCCCTGAGAATGCCTCTCTGTGTGTCCTTGTTGTACAAACCTCACAGGCAGTTGTTACTTACAAGAGACCATGATGGAACGTAAGAGGCAGTCTTTCAGATACCTGGGGCTCAAACTGTCTGGGGGTTTTATAGGTCAAAACCAGCACCCTGAATTGTGCCTGGAAATCTATTAGCAGCCAGTACAGATTCTGGAGCACACGTGTAATGTGCTCCCAGTAACCAACCCCTGACAGAAGGCAGACCACCATGTTCTGCAGCTTCCAAACAGTCACCCAGGGCAGCCCCATGCAGAGCGCATGGCAATAGTCTAGCCTCGAGGTTACAAAGGCATGGATTATGGTGACCAAGTCTGAGTCTAATAAAAAAAAGGTTACAGCCTTCTCACCAGATGAAGTTCGTGAGAAGCTCTCGTGGCCCGCGCTGCAACCTGACACAGCAATGGATCCAAAAGCTCCCTGTGACACACACCTGAGTGACCAAAGGAGGCTGGACCCCATCAATAGCAGGGGTCCATATGTCCCCCCAGGTCACACAGCTCACCAACCATTATCACCGGAATTCAGCTTCAATTGCCCCGCCCACATCCTGTCTCCAATGGTAGCCAGGCAGCTGGTAAGCACCAAGACTGTAAGGTTTGGGTCAGATGAAAAGGAGAGAGCGAGAGAGTTAGGTGGCATCAGCATACTGATGGCACTTCACTTCAGATCTAACGATCATACCCAGGAGCCTCAGATACACATTGGAGTGGGGACAAGATGGAACCTGCAGGACCCCACAAGGGAGCTCCTGGGGGGATGACAAGCCAATGCCCATCAACACTCTCTGGGTTTTCCTGGCTAGGAATAAGTGAAACCACACAAGAGTAATCCCACACACCCTGGCCAGGTCCCGCAGCCATATCAACAACACCCCATGATCAACAGTATCAAGGACCGCCAAAAGATCTAACAAAATAAGCAAGATACAATTTCTCCTATCTATTTCCAAGTGGAGATTGTCAACCAAGACTACAAGGGCAGTCCTGGTGCCATGTCCAAGACAGAAACCCAACTGACATGGGTCCAGGAATCCAATAGCATCAAGATGTGCCCGGAGCTTCAAGTCAACCGCCCATTCAATAACCTTCCCTAAAAAGGGAAGGCTAGAGACAGGATGGCAGCTGTCAGAGGAGTCAACATCAGGGGCGTAGCCACCGTGGCGTGGGGAGGGCTCAGTTGCGCCCGGGCCTGTGGTGGCCCAGGGTTGGCTGGAGGCATCATGGCCCCGCAGCAAGGGGGCCCCAGTCACGCGGAGTCAGGACACTGCACCCAGGACAAGACCGCCCTGGGAACAGCGTCCCCACTTCGCGTGGGGAGCCCCCTCGCTGTGGGACCCTGATGCCTCTGGCCCGCCCTCCCTGCCACCCTTGCTGCTGGCCGCTCTCCCCTCCTCCCCCAATCTGCAGCTCTCCAGCAGGCCTAGAGCGGTGGGGAGGAGCAGCCGGCAGCAAGGGAACTTTTTTTAAAAAACTGCCTGTGCCACGTCCTGGCCCCAGGGAGGGAAAGCACAGCGCCCTCCTTGGCGGGGTCAGGACGCAGAGCGGGCAATTAAAAAAAAAAAACTGCCCCCAGAAACGCCGCAGGCACTGGGTTTGCGGGCGCAGGGAGGGAGGGAGGCAGTGCTGCGCTGCACCTGCAAGTCCAGAGTAGACAGTCCCTGGAGCAATGCCATCTCCTCACATTGGGACCCCAGACCCAGACGAGTTGAGGGGAGTTGGGGAGGCACCAGCCTCTGGTAAGTGCCGTCCGTGTTCCCCATCCCTCCACTGCCTGCCCCATCCCCCTTCCCTCCCACCCCCCAGCCTGCAGTGTGCCCCCTTCCCTCCCGCTCCCCCAGCCTGAAGAGTTCCCCCTTCCCTCCCACTCCCCAGCCTGCAGAGTGCCCCCATCCCTTCCCTTGTGCCCCCCAGCTTCCAGCATGCCCTGCCCCTTCCCTCATGCCCCCTAGCCTCCAGCTTGCCCCCTTTCCTTGTGCCCCCCAGTCTCCAG
>QEPC01009174.1:593411-612109 GCA_003113815.1 Sphenodon punctatus | reverse complement strand
ACTTGGTGATCATTTATGCATGTTGCAGGGCTGTATTGGTGCCCTATACAGCCCTGCAACATGCATAAATGACCACCAAGGGTGGTTAAAGTGTGGTTAGCGTCATGTCTGTTTTCACCCAGAGAGTTGTCCTACTGGAGTCCCACCCACTTACTGGATGCGATGCTATTAGGAAAGTTCTCTGTCTCCAAGTGGTAGGGTTGTACTCAGCAGAAAGGTGTTCCCAGTGTAAACTAATGTTCTGACCATCACATCTTAACGCTGAAAACTCTTTGTTGCTGGATTTTTGGAGGCTCCACCTACAATGTACAAGCCCCTCCCTAGAGCTCTGCCAGCCATAAGGTTCCATGTGGCTCTTAGATGGACGCCAGGGACGGGTAGGCTGCTCCCTCTCCCTTAAGCTCCGTCCCACTTTGGGTTTTTGGCGTTCGCGCACATGCTTTGCACGCACGCACATTAGGGGCCCATAACTAAGCCTTGAACCCGGGCCCTTCTTAACCTTGTTACGCCCCTGGTCAACATCAAGAGATGGTTTCTTGAGCACGGGATGGATGACTGCAGTTAGAACCCAGCATTGTGTACGTATAATTGGGATTATTTTTCCATATGTGCATCACTTTGTATTTGTCAACACTGAATTTTATCTGTCACTTTATGGCCCAGCTGTCTAGTTACACAAGATCCTTCTCCTCTAATTCCTCACAGTCTGCCTCAGTCTTAGCTTTTACAAATCAACTAACTTTGTATCATCTGCAAACCTGATCAGCTCACTCTTTTTACTTTTTCCAGATCATTTATGAATATATTAAACAGACCCCTGGGACATCCCACTATTTACTTGTCTTCACTGTGAATGGTGACCACTTAGACCTACCCTTTGTTTTCTATCCTTTAACCAATTATTTATCCAGAACTGGACACTTCCTCTTATTCCATGATTACTATTTTTTTTTAAAGAGTCTCTCATGAGAAACCTTGTCAATTGCTTTCTGAAAATCCAGATACACTATTTTAGTTGGATCACCCTTGTCCAAATGCTTGTTGACACACTCAAGAAACTCTAATAGATTAGCGAGGCATGATTTCCTTTTGCAAAAATCATGTTGGCACTTCCCCATTATGTCACATTTGTGTATGCCTGATAATTCTATTATTTACAATGGTCTACATCAGTTTGCTTGGTACTGACATCAGGCTTACTTGTCCATATTTCCCAGGGTTATCTCTGGAGCCTTTTATTAAAAACTGACATTGCATTTGTTTCCCTCTAGTCCTCAATACAGTGGGAAATTTTAGTGATAGGCTACATATTACCAATAGTAGTTCTGTAACTTCATATTTGGGTTTGTTTAGAAATCTTGGGTGAATACCTAGTAGGCATGGGCGAACAGATCACGGTTCAGGTTTGGCCGTTTGGTTCGGCTGCGTTTGGTTCGGCCGTTCGGTTCGGCCGTTTGGGTCGGCTCGTTCGGTTTGGCCGTTCCGTTAGTTCGCCGGGTTCGGCCATTCCGTCCTGCCGTTCAGTTCTGCCGTTTGGCTGTTCGGTTCGGCTGCATTTGGGAAATGTTGTTATGGGTGGTTTTTTTGTTTTTTATATGTTTTTTTGGTTTTTTATTGGGTTTTATATGGTTTTCTTTTGTTTTTTATTTGGTTTTTTTGATTTTATATGGGTTTTTTTTATTTTTTATTTTTATCTAATATTATATATATCTACACTAAATCTAACTGCTATTAACTATTCTAAATGCTATGAACTAAATGGATTATCTAATAAGTACACAGGTCTACTACAAACACTAAAACTAAATCACTAATGCTATCTCTATCACTAAGTTAGCTCCTACAACTACTATCCCTAACCTATCTCTCTATCTCGCTATATACTATCTATATCTCTATATATATATATATATGGGATGGGGGGGGGAATCACAAACACAAGGTTTCAGTTTAAGGTTTAAGTTTCATTTCAGTACAAAACTGAAATGAAACTTAAAGCAATCTAATAATCCTACTCAACGCCTGCTGTTCAGGAACAGTGACTAGCTCAGAAGGTGTTGGGAAGGGGGGAGGCAGATAGTTTCATTTCTTGCAAGCCTCTCCACCCCTGGTGCCTGGAAGTCTGCTCCTCAGTGACTAGTACTACCCCTCCCTGTCACGTTTGACCTTACAGTGAACCTTTTTTTGCCACCCGAACTCACCCGAATGCAATCCGAACTGACCGAACTGTTCGGTCACTTCGCCGTTCGGATTGAGTTCGGTTCGGCCAGTTCGTGTTCGGAAGTTCGGTTCAGGCCGAACTCCGAACTGCGTTCGCCCATCCCTAATACCTAGTCCTGGTGACTTGATACTGTTTAATATATCAGTCTACTCTAAAACCTCTTCCTGTGTTATATTGATGAATTTGGAGAACTGTTACGTAATCACATACAAAGAATAATTCTGGTGTGAGTTTCTCCCCAACCTCCTCTGTAGTGAAGACAGATGGAAAGAATTCATTTAGCTTCTCTGCAATGGCCCTTTCTTCCTTGAGTGTCCCTTTTGTCTTGGTCATCTAATGGTCCAAATTACAGTAGGCCACCTGTTTCCGATGTACTTGAATAAAATGCTATTAGATTTTGCATCTTTCACAAGTTGCTCTTCAAATTCCCCCTCTGCTTGCCTTATTAAGGTTTTACATCTAACTTGCCAGTGTTTATGCTCTTTCCTATTTTACTCACTTGGACAAGCTTTCAATTTTTTAAAAGACATATTTTTTGTTCTAATATCTTACTTTACATTGCAATTTAGTCATGCAATTTAGTCCTCTTGCTACCTTTTTTGATTTGCAGAAAAAAAAACAAGTACACACTGGTATATGGATTGTTTCTTGGAATGCCTTGAGCACACAAGTCTTGCAAGCTTGCGTGCCCCATTCCTGCTAAAAATGTAATGTTCTGCATACAGAGTTGGAAGATTGGACATGCTTGGCTACAGGGCCATTTAGCTCTGTGTTAAGGGTATGGCAAGGGACAGGAGACAGAGACAGTGCTTGAAGCAGCAGAGGGCAGATTTGGAACTTTGTAGAAGACTGCAAGTGGACTTTGGGGAAAGCTCTAGGGATGGGCGAACAGAACTAAGTTCGGAAATTCAGTTCGATTCAGAAATTTGGTTCGGTTCGGTTCTGAACTTCAAACCCCATTGAACTAAATGGAATATTAGGGATGGGCGAACAGAGCCAAGTTCAGAAATTCAGTTCGGTTCAAAAATCGAGTTCGGTTTGGACTCCAAGGTCCTCCAACAATTCCAAATTAGGAGTGGTAACTCCTAATTTAGAACCCAACATTGTGTACATATAGTTTGGATTGTTTTTCCCTATATGCATCACTTTGCCCTTGTCCACATTAAATTTCATCTGTCATTTAGATGCCCAGTCATCCCCCTGCAATTCTTCACAGTCCACTTGTGTTTTAACTACCCTGAATAACTTGGTATTGTCTGCAAATTTGATCATTTCTCCTTACTCCCCTTTCCAGATTATTAATGAATACATTAAACAATACCAGCCCTAGTACAGATCCCTGGGACACGCCGCTATTTATTTCTCTCCATTGTGAAAACTGATCATTAAGTCCTACTCTTGCTTCCTAGCCTTTAGGCAGTCACCAATCCACAATATCCCATGATATTGCCTCCTATCCCATGAATTAATTTCCTCAAGAGTCTCTCATGTGGGACCTTATCAAATGCTTTCTGAAAAACCAGATACACTATATCAGCTGGCTCCCCCTTATCCACATGCTTGTTTACACCCTCAAATAATTCCAATAGATTAGTGAGGGATGACTTTCTTTTGCAAAATTCATGCTGAGTTTTCACCATTAACCCATGTTTATCAATATGCCCCATGAGTCTGATTTTTAATAAGGGTTTTCACCATTTTGCCCAGTACAGACATCAGGCTCACCGGTCTGTAGTCTCCAGGATCGCCGGGGGCTTTATTTAAATATTTGCGTTACATTTGCTATTCTCCAGTCCTCGGGTACAGTGGCAGATTTTAGCGATACGTTACAAATTACCAGTAGCAGGTTGGCAATTTCATATTTGAGTCCAGTGCACAACCCAGAGTTACTCTGCCATGGTCCGGGGAGTACTCTGCTCCTGTCCACAGGAAACATTTGACGGGCGGGAGCAGACATGACACCATCATGTGTGGCCACCCATGGTAGCATCACATTTGAAAATAGCCTCAGTCTTGCACTAACTGCTAGCACATGCATGCTATTCTGCTAGAGAATCACAGTGCCCTAAATGAATGGACTCTTTCCCCACCAACATGCCTGGATTCAAACACTTCCTTCCCCCAAACAGAATTGGTTTTAAATACAAACTCAGTCCTGAATTTTGCAAATGATCCATTTTTAAAATAATTTTTTATAAGGGGGAAACCAAAAGCGCCAATCCAAATATTCCAGATGTTGGGGATCTGCAGAATCCTGGTCTAAATTTTGTGACTTGGACTCTGTTACAGTAAATAGCCTCTTCCAGAAATCTTTGCAAAGCTGTTTCTACAAGTGAACACCGTGAATAGCCATTCTACTTTTAGCATATTTTCCTTTCTGAAAATATTTCAGTATACCTTTCTGCTGGTCAAATTCTACCTCTTGAAATGCACCAGTAATTTGCTCCAACTGCAGTGACCTGTTCATGAGGCCACAGCTGATAATTTGCAGACCCGTTAAAGAGCAGGCTGCCCCTGACTTCTGCAGATGTTTCAGCCAACATGTAATTTTGACAGTTGTGTAATGGACCATTAGGCATCAAAGAATCTACTTATTCAAAGATTCTACCTTCAGTTTGTAATGTCATTTGAGCTTAGCGGTTATAATACAGCTTTGGAGAATATAATGAAGTCCACAATAGAGTTCAATTAGGGTCGATGATATGATTAATAGTTTCTGGAATATTATAAAAAGTGTGCATATAAAAATAAGTTTTTCACAACTAGGTCCACAAATTGAGGCCTTTACTGGAATAGTTCTGAGATTCTCACACTCAAGCAAAGGGCCCCTGGCGTGCTAGTAATGGCTGCCACGGGGGAGTTTGGTGCACTCCCCTCCTAGAATGGGGCAACGAGGGTGTAGCGGCTGGCACCTCGATGCTGCAGCAACGAGAATTGCTGGGGAGGCGTCCGGAATGGGCTGGGAGCACGTCCCTGCTGTCGTTGCCCTGGCAACCAAGGCTCAGCCAATCATGGAAACGTGGGCTCTGAGCCAGCCGCCCAGTTTGGGGCGGGGTTTGGCTCCTCACCCAGTGTCCCTGCGCCTTCAGCCGCCATTACACTCAAGCAAAATTACATCAGTTTAGAGCAAGATCATGACTCCACTGAAGTCAATGGCTAACTTCCCATTAATTTCAGAGAGGATCAGGACTGTACCCTGTGTGCTGGCTTCAAATTTTGTTTCAGTCTCCATTACTGATAAGGATACTTCTATCGGCCCAAATAGAAAGCATGTATGAAGACACATTTCAATAGTTTGAAGATAAAGAAGATGGCTGATCATTAAAAAGAAATACTGCTTGATTTTACTCTTGAGACTCCAGATTTTCAGATATTCCACTGACTTCACTGCAAACAGAATATAGTCCAAGATGTGTAGGTTCAACTAGTTTTCTAGAGTTCTAGTCACTTCATCCTCTATTGACTGGGAATTGCTCAGCTCATATCAGTTTTGCTACCACTATCAGTGCACATCTATTTCATGCAGGCCAATCAGTAACAAAACATGTGGGCAGGGAGTATGAAAGATGAGGAATGATTGAAGAGATCTGCATTTAGTTTCAGCCTAATGCTCTCTCTGGACAAACTATTAAATAGTTCAATTTCCACAGAATAGAAATTTCTTATACCCATGTGGCTAATGAGGACTGCAGTATAATGAATCACATCATCACTTTTGAAGATAACATGTCCCCTCTCCCCTCCCTGTTAATGTGTTTGAATTTCTTAAAGATGACATGGGGATTGCTGGAGACTTGCCAAACTTGAAAGCAGTCACAGGGTTATATGCACAGTATCAAGGCACAATAAGCATGCAGGAATAAGCCAGGTTCTGTAGGAATGGACAGAAACTGGAAAATAATACGTTAATGGATAAGCAGACACTCAAAGGCCTATTTTTTTGGTCTGTGATATTTCACAGGCTGACCACATCTTATTTATGATTAATTAGTCCCCTCGATGTTATGACCCTTATTCTGGTTCCTTAAAATGGAAGACAAATCCTATTTTCTTTTCCTATGTGTGTTATGAACCTTATATAATTACAAAAGTGAAATTGCTGCTCTCCAATTATAAATGTATATTTTCATTAGCTGCTAACAAATTTAGGGCCTGAATCTCAGGGGGCAATCAAGTACCATGGTAAAACATGGCCACTGAATGAGTGCACAAGCAGGGTAGATGTGAAAGGCAAACTCGGAAAGGTTGGGTGGTTTTGACCCAATGCCCCAACACACTGGCTTCCAGTCCAAGGTTAAGTGTTGGAGAAAATCCTTGACAATGGAAGTGAACAAATCACTTCTTGTGGCCCCCTCAGCATTTGCTCTGGACCTTTCTTTGGCCATTAATATAGTGCACTCTCTCCCAACTTCCTTTACCAATGTTGATATTGCTCAGAATGAAAATATATTAAGGGGCTGGGGGAACACAATTACAGTTGTCAACTATGTAGCAGGCTGCTACAAGCAAAATGTTGCACAGTTGCTCTCTCTTGTCACCAAGGACAGGACTAGAGGTAATGGGCTTAAACTGAAGGGAACAGATCTATTTTATTTTATTAAAACATTTGATATCTCACCCCTCCTGCCAAAGGCAGCTCGTGGGACACTTACAATATATAAAAGTATAAAAACACACATAAAAATACATGAACAGCAACATAAAACATCTAAAATAGGGGGAAGAGGAAAAAAGGGGGAAACATTCCCACGGGAAAAGAGGAGGGAGGAAAAAAACTACCTCGCTCGTACCACCCACATAAAAATAAAAACCCACCCTCACCCATCTCCCTCGTCAAAGGCCTGGCGGAACAGCCAGGTCTTGCATTGACGTCGAAAGGAGGAGTGGTCCAGGGACACCAGGTCTCTGCTGTGAGGGAGTTCCACAGCCTTGGTGCGGCCACCGAGAATTCCCTCTCCATAGTCACCTCCCGGGATGCCTGGGGAACTTCAAGAAGGGCGCTCCCAGGCAACCGCAGGGGCCAATCCAGAGCACAGGGAGTGAGGCGGTCCCACAGATATTTGGGGCCCAAGCTGTATAGGGCTTTATAGGTAAGAACCAGTGCCTTGAATCAGGCCTGGAAGACTATGGACAGCCAGTGTAGAGAACGGAGCACCAGGGTAATATGCTCGCAGTGACCCATCCCTGTAAGGAGACGGGCTGCCGCATTCTGCATCATGTGCAGCCTCCAAACTGTCACCATGGGCCCCATTTAGGCTAAACATTAGGAAGGATTTTCTAACTACCAGGACTGTTAGGCAGTGGAATAATTTGCTAAAGGAGGCTGCGGAAGCCCCATCACTAGAGACCTTTAAAAATAGGTTAGACAGACATGTCTTAGGGATGTGGTGTAGGTATTGTGGATCCTTCTGAATGGAGGGGGCTGGACTAGAGAATCCTTGTTTTTTCACCCAGTTATATGATTTTATATGTATCTCTAGTTTACCGGTAGCCAGGACATCTTATTTCATGATGTCCAATGCTGTATGCCACCCTAAGCTGTGGGCCTGTTCCTCGATATAACAGTAATCAAGCCAGGGGCCATGAATGTGTGAATGCTGTGTCTTTGGGGGAAGAATGGAAGAAGGGGGTGATTGCTTATATTCCCCATAACATGTGCATCTGATAATACTGAGAACTGCAAAAGAACAGCAAGCCAGTGGAATAGTTTCACACTCTGAGACACTTAAAGAACGGTGGATATAATTTTTTTATATGCTTCCGTACTTGGCCAGTGTCGGTGGTCCCTTTCTTTAGTGGTGCTCAAACGTTTGTAGCAGCTTACAACTGTTTTCCACATTACATGTTAAACAGAAAATAGGTATACCACGGGCATGACTGTAATAGGAACAGGTGCTGCAGCTGCACTGGGGCATCTGACCTGGAGGAGGGGGAGAGAGAGAGACTTCCCTGGTGTAGCTACATCCCTTGCCTGGGAGTGGGGACTCCATTTCATCTTCTGAAGCCGGGCCCATTCCAACCTAACTATACCCCTGGTATACACATACTGGAAAACACTCCAATCTAGAACAGAGTTCATGTTGTCTAGTAAAGTGTCAGTGTAATCTAGTGGATAAGGTGTTGGATTTGGACTTAAGACACCAGGGTTCAAATCTACTCCTTGCTATGAGCTCACTGGGTAGCCTTGGGCGACAAAAGCAATCTAGTCCGGACCTCACCTGCACATGTGTGCAGGCATCGCCAGACGTTGGCCCGGGATTGCCCTGGGCCATGTCAGTGGCTAGCCCAGGCTGTAACCCTGGAAAGTCTCCAAGTCACAGCCCAGGCTAAGGTCCGCCCAGATGGAGCAAAGCGGGCTACAGTGGGCTACCTACCATGTCTATTGTGGCCCGTCATAACCCGGGCCAGATCAGGTCAGCCATGGCTCGCCATCATTGGTAGGCCATGAATGACCTACCTTTATAGGTTTGTTATTAAGGTGAGCTAGATAAAGACTGTAAACACCTTGAACACCAAAAGTGTTATATATTAAATACATTTGTTGCATCTGAATAAATTGAGGCTCAACTAATTTGCTTCATGGCGGGGCAGTGAGGCGCTGGGCATAGCACGGGGCCGGCTGGACGCATGTTCGTGCCTCTCCTCGCTCTCCCCAGCGGCCTGACTATTGGCACATTTTTTCAGCTGCCCAACCTACTTCAGGTCACTGTGTCCGCAGCACTTTACTTCCCTGTGCCAGGTTGGGCCACCACGAAGCCGGCATCACTTCTGTTAACACCATTTCTCTCAGCATCAGTTCCCCATCTGTAAAACAGGAATAATAATGACCTACTTATAGGTCTGTTATGAGGGTGAACTAGATGAAGATTGTAAATACCTCGAACACCAAAAGTGCTATATACATTGGTTGCATTTGATAACAATTCATTCCTGCATACAGTGTGCAAATAGGGGTCATGGCAAATCTGCAGAGCAAACTAGGCCAAAATCTTTCCAGAGCTAGAACCAGGGTCCAGTCCAATCAGAATTCAAACTCTTGAATTTTTAGCTTAGTCCTGAAGACTGATCACAGTGTTTCATCTGTGTAGCCTCCACAAATGACTATAGCAGTGGTGGTGTTAAGGGTAACCAATTATAAATAAAATCTGTATACTATAAAGAAAAGAAAAAGCATTTAAAAAAGAACCAACCAACCCCCCACCCCCCCAAAAAAATTCCCCTCTTGGAGTAGCTTTAAAGCCAGATTCAGCCTTTGTTTCACTCTCACTTTGAGTGGCTGCTCACAATTATTGTCTGTTTGATATTCTACTACCCTCAGTTACCAAGAAAAGGAAACTTGGCCTAAAACTCAGAACAAGTTCTCTATTTTGTCAGTGTAAAACACTTGATAATTTGTAATGCATTTAGCCATTAATCATTTTAAAGAGCTTTTAAATGGGCATGAAGTCCTTGGAGCCCTTTTCTACATACAGACATTGGATCAGGGACCTTTCTTACAAATTGCTTTTGTCTGGACTTCTAATACAAAATCAACTTGAGAATGGGGGAAATACATCACTGTTAAAGTTTATTACAAGACAGAGCCATTATAACACATCATGGGAAATATTTTTGAGCTGTTCTATTAATAACAGCAGGGCTTGATTTCTTTGGTTTAAACTTACCTTTTTCACATTTTACTGTGACATTATCCAGATATAAATTGTTATGATGAAGAGTCACTCACAAGAGAGAAAAAAAGCTGTAATTATGTTTCTTTTCTTTTACTTTTTTCTTTTGGAAAGGGGAGGAGGGCAGTTGAGGGAGATTATTTTACATAGATCAGTGAAGGACACACTAATAAAGATTGGTCTGGAACATTTCTTTTTATGACGATTGACTTATCAGCAATAGCCATTGTAGCAAATCTGGAAATTACATAATTGCCAGAAACTGTAGATATTTAACTTGGCAAGAACTCTAGGTGTCTCTGATTTATTATTGTAAGAATTTGGCTGTGCAGAGATGAAGAAATGTTTAATGAAAGAACAGTAGAACACAAGTTAAACAAGTAGGGATCCTGCTTTCAAAGGTGCTTTTTAACTACATTGTCACAATTGTGATAACACAAATAAACTCAAGTGAAATTGTTCGAGATGGCAAACTGGCACAGGCGCTAGTTTAAATGAAAACACTGACATCAACAGCTGCAGATATTCCCACCCACCCACCCTCAGTAATCACTTTTATTCCAATGTAATGTAATTTATCTGGGCAACATTAACTTTGTGTGTTGTTTATCATTTTTAGCACATGCCCAATAATGAACTAGTGGGGGGGCGGGGGGGAGAATGTTATTAATGTGAGTCTGCCCTCTTTATTTGTCTACCCTTTGCAAGGCAGCGCTCTCCCTCTCACAGTGGTGAAAGATAAGTGAATTAGATAACAGAAAAGTCAAAGGTATTTAGATGACTTAAACATCAGCATATGACAGCATCTGTGGGTTGGGAATATTGTATATACTTCTTTTAGACTTGGAGCAGATGAAACACATATCCTTGCTTTAAATGCCTGTAATACTACGAGAGCTAAGTTTGTGAGTTGCAAGATATTTAAAGAGCCAGATTATCAGAGAATGAACTGAGACTCAACTCATTTGCTTCAAAGAGATTTACTTTGGCAAGTTACTCAGGAGAAGCTTTTCCCCAAAAGATAAAAAAAAAAGGTCGCACTTTTGCTGGAGAGATGCAGTTTCCTGAAAACACAGTATCATCTCTTTAATGTCTCCTTATATTTCTCATGCTTATTTGGCTACCTCATAAGGAGAGCTGCTAGAAACGTTTTATGGCGCATCTGTCTAGGAGAACAGTGGTGGGAACCAGTGACCCATGGGCCAAATTTTATTATTTGGCACCTTTCCAAATCCTGGATTTGGCTCCTAAATCCAGCCTCTACCCTGGAGCGCTGAAAGAATGCACTCGGTGAGAAGAAAGTGGAGATGAGGCTATGCAATAAAGGACAGGGGATGGATCTGTGGGCCCTTCCTCCATTCTGAGTACACCTCTTTAGACATCCCTCAACTTCATCTGGCCCACAGAAGTTATATTAATTTTCTAGGTGTCATGGGGTGGGGGGGAAGAGGTGAAGGAAGTCAGCTTGAAATCAGTGCATCTGATGCTGCTCTGTTGATCGGTCAAAACAGAAGGGGCCTGTTGGCAGTGCATTAGGCCCAGCATTCCTCTCTCCCAGAAGATGCACTCATTAGCATCGTTATCATTCAAGAAATACTATAGGCAGTTTACTTCTAACTTGTAAGTATCCACCCATATAGTACATGAGGGACATAATAACAGTAAAACAATAGCCATCAGCAAATTCCCTTCCTGCACCCAGGTTTTCCGCCCCCCAGCCCATGAGGGTGCCCCAAGGCCAGCAGTGGCTGGTTTTTTTACTTTGCTCTTTGCGTTGGGTCACAGTCCAAGGAGAGCACAGAGTGGGATGGTGCACTGTTCGGTTTGCCCGACCCCGAACGGGCCTGCCAGAGTACTCGGAGTTTAGGGATGAAGTTGTGGGCTGGGAGCTCACACGAGGAACGCCAGTTGTGAGCCTGCAGTCACTGGATATGCTACACCTGTTGACGAAGCTGTTAGAAGCCCATTTCCCTTGTCTCCGATAGATTTTGTCCTGGCAGTCCTTCTTAGTGCCGTTCTACCACCCTTGCTTCCCTCCTCAGCCTACTCAGCTTTCCTTCAGGCAGCCATCTTGTTCTTCTCCCCTTCCTTTCTCTCTCTGTTACTTTCCGTTTCAGTGTTGAGCTAACACCTCAACACCCCCCTACTGGGCTGCGTCAGCTACTCTGAGGCAGCAAGTGTTGTCAGCGCTTCGCTCTTTGCTTTGTGAGCCCAGGGGCACCCCCTTCTGACTGCTTTGCCCTCTTACATTGGCAACGAAGGGATGCGCAGAGGCGTTTGTAACTTGTCTGGTTCCAGTATACGTGGAGGCTGTCAGACTCCAGGCATTTAAATCCACCACTTTTCATCAACACCAAAATCACAGAGAACCATGCTTACTGTGCCTGCATGCCCTGTTGCTTAGCGACGCTGTTGCCTGGCAGCGCACGCAGCCGGGAGGGTAGAATGCGCCTGGGAGGGTAGGATGAGCCGAGCGATGGCTCAAGAAAGGGAGCCCAAGGAACAGAAGGAAGCTGAGGCCTGGCGGAGGAAGAACTCATCCCTGATGAGATCCAAGGGGATGGAGGAATTGATCTCAGCCCAGCGGCACCACATAGCAGTCCGACAAGAGGCCAAGCATCGGTGAGAGCAGCTGGTACTGACCCAGCATCCCACCCCAGGCTGAGCTGCGGCCAAACCCTGGACTGAAGTTTGCAGCTAACCCTCCCTGCTCCTCCTCCCCAGCCTGAATTGAGCATCCATGAGCTGGCCCCTTCAGCCTGCCCCATGCCCTTGGGGAACAAACTGACACAGACACAAATTTAGGCTTCAACTCCCTCCTGCCACAGCAGTGTGGCTAAAATTCTTATCTTACTACCAGAACCAAGCTGGACTTCACACCACCACTTCCCCTAAATTTATAGCAGAAAGATAGAACCTGAACTGGACAAAATCACGCTGGATGCCCCCCACCCTCCCTCAGTTAAAAAGGGACTCTGCCCTGAGCTCAATGGGACCCCAAAGGGGTTTCTTCATCTCTTCCTCCTGAGATCATCCCTTTTGTTGTCTTAGAATTGCATGATCTGCTGTTATGTCCAGGCTTTTAGTCCTTGCAGATGCCAACCCATTACCTGTATACACCTGGAGAACTGCCTTTCCTCTTTGGGTCAAGATAGGGCCACTGCTTCTTTAAAATGATTGCCACTCTGATCACAAAATGAATTTGGGAACCACACATAAGGGAACTAACTGAAGCGCACTCAGCATACACCAGAGGTGGGCAAAGCTCCCAATCCCAAGATCCACTTTATCGCGAGAGCTGCAAAACACACACCTCTTCCCGCTTCATGATTGGCTGGCGAAGCTGATGCTCTGCAGTCATGGCTGCTGAGATTCTGAGGAGCAGCTGTGATTCAGCTACTGAGACTCGGGTGCAAAGACATAAGGCAGCTGGTTATTAAGGCAGCCAGGTCCAGCCCTGGCTGACAGCCACACCTGAACTGTTCAAGAACAGCTGTCAAGCCACAGTTTGGCCACCCCAGTATGCACTAAAGTCTTATTCGGATCTGACTTTCAAGCATGTGGTGCATTCTACATGGTAGCTACATGGATCAAAGATACTATCTATCCCCTCTTTGCCCTTTACTTGAAGAGTTCAAACATGATAGTTTAATTCTGAATTTGTACTTCAATACACAAAGTGTTGAGAACAAGTATTTATGGGATTCCTGAAAGCTTGGGGGCAGGGGGATTTACTACAAATGAGCATATAAATGTGATGATAACAAGTTGTAAGTTTTTACTACTACTGTAAGTTTTGTACTACATGGCCCATACCATAAACTACTCCATGGCCATGCCCTCTAAAAGATACTGTCACATGATAGCTACCCCTTGCTAGCTGAATGCTAACACTTGCTACTTAATGTATAGTAACTCTGGAGATATTGTGTGATAGCTCTGCCCCTAAAGCTGTGATTGCATAATCTGGCTAACGCTGAGATCATTACCCCCACGGTAATTACTCTGCAGTAAAAACCTCACTTTACAAGTGTACATGTACACACACACAGACGAGGCTTCCTGGGGCTAAATAAAAGTGTGTTCTAGGAAGGGGAGGTTCTGGGCCAGGTTGTTTGTGCTTTTTATCCCTTAACTCACTTCTGTTCATAAAGAGGGCAGCCACACGACATGTTATCTTCAGTTGGGCATCATATGCCTGGTGGCTGCCGGATGTTCACCCTATGCCATGTGTCCTCAGAAGAAGGCCGAGGACTCAAGGTGAAGCCATTTTACCCAACTCAAAGTGCTGCTGCTCACGTGCCCGGTACCCGTCTGACCTGCCCCAGGGTGGGCACTGGCAACATTACTGCATGGTCATGGCCTGGGTGGGAGGGTGGGTGGCTGCGCATGTGGCCGATGCCTCAGCCCACACTAGAGCATGGCAGGAAGGTTGACAGGAGCCGGCCTGTCCGATTTCCCCATGCATGGTGGGATGGAACCATCTGCCTTGCTCGCCACACTGACCCTGAAGCGTGGTAGCTGAAATTGCCCACCCCAAGGTGCACAGTGATTGGCCCCAGCCAGGCTCCCCTGCCACCTATCATCCTGTCTCTAACCTCCCCTTTTTAGGGAAGGTTATTGAACAGGTGGTTGCCTTGCAGCTTCAGGTGCAGCTCGATGCTATTGGATTTCTGGCCACACATCAGTTGGGTTTTTCTTCTGGGCATGCCACCGAGACTGCGCTTGTGGCCTTGGTTGACGATCTCCACTTGAAAATTGATGGGAAATTGTACCCTGTTGATTTTGTTAGATCTGTTGGTCGACTTTGATACTGTTGATCATAAGGTGTTGTTGACATGGCTGTGGAACCTAATTGAGTTGCATGGGACCACTTTTAAGTGGTTCCGCTCATTCCTGACTGGAAAAACCCAGAGGTTGGTGATAGGCAGTTGTGAGGTGATGATGGTTGGCCAGCCATATGACCTGGGAGATGTAGGGACCCCTCTTATTGATGGGGTACAGCCTCTTTTGGTCACTCAGGTCTGCAGTCTTGGGGTGCTCTTGGATCCACTCCTGCGCCTGGATTGCCAGGTTGCAGTGGTGGCCAGGAGCGCCTTTCACCAATTACATCTGTGAGAAGACTGCGACTGTTTCTATCAGATTCGGATTTGGCCACTGTCACCCATGCCTTCATAACTTCGAGGCTAGACTACTGCAATGTGCTCTACATGGAGCTGCCCTTGACTGTTTGGAAGTTGCAGTTGGTGCAGAACACATCGGCCCGTCTTCTTTGTGAGTCACTGGGAGCACATTACAACACTGCTCCAGAATCTGCACTGGCTGCCAATAGCTTTTCAGGCACACATCAAGGTGCTGGTTTTAACCTATACAGCCCTAAACAGCTTGGGCCCTAGGTATTGAAAGACTGCCTCTTCCGTTATGTCCTTTGCAGCCCCTGAGGTCAGCCGGGGACACCCTCTTGCAGGTGCCATCTCCCTGTGATGTTTTTATGACTAGGGCGCACAGAGAGGCGTTCTCGGTAGCTACCCCATGATTATGGAACTCCTTTCCCTCAGAGGTCTGCTTAGGCCTGAGGCTGCTCATCTTCCGGAAAAGATGTGAGACCTTTTTATTTTGCCAGCTATTTAGCAGGCAGGGATAGGGAGAGATGGGATTGGGTAGGAAGGGAGGGTTGGGTCAGCTATTAGGTTTTTAAAAATTGGTTTTAATGCCTTTCCCCCCCTGTTTTTATGACTGTGAGCCACCCTGAGCCTCTGTGGGAAGGGTGGCATAGAAATACAATTTAAAAAGTAAATAATGTGGCTTAATAGAGGTCCTTCAGAAACGGAGGGACTGATGTGTTAACAAATATTTTTCCCTGTTTCCTATTTTCCAGGGAGGCACTTGGAGATGATTCAGAAGCAAAGTCTGAGGAGGAACTGAGAAGGAGTCAGAGTCAGGTAGAAAAGAGCAACTAGGATGGGGCTTAATTGTGTGTTAAAAGAGACTCTTGTAAGCACGTGATGTGGTAACACTGAACCACATTGATCTGACTTTGTCTTCTGTTAATTCAACCTTTAAGTGTTAGTTGTTAGTTCTGAATATAAGCCACTGTCACACTTGGATGAAATATATTTTTGAGTAATTCAAAAACAGAACACAGATACTTAAATTGAGAAGCATTACAAATACAAAATACAAATGTGGTTACGTAAATCCATAATGTGTTTTCAAAATACATGAATTCAATAAATGTCTTTTGCTAACACTAGCAATCTGCATACACAGAATATGTTTCTGCACTGGATACAATTGAAACAAAGGGAGTTAACAAACGGGACAATAACCTGCTGAAGTCAGGGTTCGGTCCATCCCCGCCCACCCCTCGTTCATACCTGGATTCATACCTGTGAGCACTTGGTGACTGGAACTAACCTTTTACTATGCACATAATATTGAGTTTATTTAGCATGTTGCATACTTTATTGAGCGCCTATAGTGAAAATTGAAATTGAAAGGAAAAATTGAAATCGAAAGCAATGAGTCTTTGTATGTTGTCACCCGGTTTCTTGCATCCATGACTCACAGAGATGAACTGGGAGAAAGCAGCATCTTCTGCATTACCGTATAGTGCGGGAGTAAAACATCTCCATTCTCAAGGGCACTTTGAACTTCTTTGAGTGTCCAAGCCTCTTATAGCGTAATCACCTCTCCTTCACTCAGTTCGCATTCCCTGTACCTCGAGTCATTTGTTTCCTCAAAGAGATTATAATCTCTGCAACCCAATCGAGGCAGTCCCAGTGGCCCCTTAGCTATCTTCTTGCTGTCATCAGGGTAGTGATGAGAAAAAATAGCACTGATGGTCCAGACTCTGTTAGTAAGTGCCTTTCTTCTGGCAATGCACAAACATCAAGAATATTCTTGATCTTGTTTGGATCCCACTCTCTCATCTCTTCTGGGGCTCCCACTCTTCCATTCTGCTGAACTTGGAACTACAGCAGTGTTGCGCAGTATGTGCACTCTATCATGCATACATAGAACCCCGATGTGTGCATATGCCATCCTATGCGTGCATAACCTGTCACAGTGGATGGGTCTGCCAGTTCTCTCAGTACATCAGGTCTCATCCAAATATCAGCAAAGGTTAGGGCATCCATGACTCCCCAATTTCTCTGACCCGGGTACCCCATCTGCACACATCATCCATACATAAAATCCATTTGGCTTTCCTGGGCAAACAACCCACAGCAATAACCCTGAGCCTCAAGGAAGGGTGACATATAAATTTAAATAAATAAATAAATAAATCACTTTCTGTGGCATTATGACCTCTCATGCTCATTGCAAGCAAAAACTTTTACTTTCACAAAAATAAGAAATTATAAGTAACTTTCAACCAATGGGCAATAGCGTCCGAGCTGTGCTCCCACATACATTCTTAGCTGAGTAAACTTCACTGCCTTGCAGATTCCCCCACCTACCCTCCATTTCTTCCCTCCCCCTTTTTTACAAATTATTTTATTTTATTGGGGGAGGGAGATATTAATACAAAACTGAACTAAATCAGCAAGAAATTTAAATCCAAATCTGTCCCTTCAGCATTTAGCATCTCTTGAATCCTCCTCGTAAGGCTCCAAGCCTTCTCAGCTGGTTGTGCCTTCTCTCCTCTCAGATGTTCAGAAGGAACTGTAGATGAAAAGGAAACTAGGTCCAGAATGGAATGGCTTCCAGAACCTGCCCACCTTCAGCCCCTACTTCTGAGTGCACAAGGAGCAGGACAGGCTCCCCGCTTCTATCCCATGTGGACCCTCTGATGGTGCTCTATGTGTGAGCTGTGTGCAGCGGCAGTGAGCCCCCTAGGAAGTCAGGGGCAATGCCCCCCCAGTCACTGGGGCTCCAGGAGTCGCCCAAGTGACCCACCACCGCTGGGAAAAAATAAATAATCACGCTGGCCCAAGCCTGGGCTCATGTGCGGAGCCAGCTCAAAGAACCTCGTTTGAAGTAGCAACCTTCAGAAGGTTGCTACTTCAAACGAGGTTCTTCGAGCTGGCTCTGCACATTGTCACTGGTTCACGCACACAAACCAAAGGAAGCCTTCAGGGTCAAAAGGGAGGGGTTTTCTCCCTTTATGCGGAGTGGGTGGCTAGAAGCACCATCCATTCTGCATAAAGGGACCCCGCAATGAAATAGTGCCGGCAGGGGGCACTATTTAATTGCAGGGGCCGGGCAGGGGGAAAGTCCATACCTGGGTGCCCAATGCAGGTGCAGCTCCCAGCCTCTCCCCCTTCCCCCCCCCCGAGTCCCTCCCTACTGAGTCAACTTTGACTTGAGAGGGAGGGAGGGAGGGAGGGGGGACTCTAGAGCCAGCTGCACGAGCAGCATGCGCAGAAGCAGCAGGAGGCTTGGCTCCTGCTGCTCCCACGTGCATGCTGCTTCAAGCCCGGGGACAAGGAGGAGCCGAGGAGGCAATGACAACAACGAGAACCACCCCCGAGCCGGCCCGTGGTGAGTAAATTGTGGGGGGCCTGGGGGAGGGGGGCACACGGGGGAGGAGGGAGCAAGGGGGGAGCTGCTGGAGGAGGGAGAGGGAGAGGGGAGCTGCTGGGGGGGAGGGGAGAGCGAGGGCAGAGGGTTAGAGCAGGGAGACTGGGAGCCAGTACCCCTGGGTTCTTGGGGAGGGGAGTGGGGACTAGTGGGTTAGAGCAGGGGGTTGCTGGGAGCCAGGACTCCTGGGTTCTCGGGGAGGGGAAGTGGGGGCTAGTGGGTTAGAGTAGAGGGGGGCTGGGAGCCAGGGCTCCTGGGTTCTCCTGGGAGGGGAGTGGGGG
>QEPC01009174.1:558620-592108 GCA_003113815.1 Sphenodon punctatus | reverse complement strand
ATTATTTATTTTAAGCTTGATGTGCATGTAGACTGTGTTTTCTTCCATCCGATGTTAACCCTGGGAACTCCTTGCTGCTGGGTTATGCCATGCCACTGGCC
This sequence comes from Sphenodon punctatus, assembly GCA_003113815.1. Taxonomy (NCBI): domain Eukaryota; kingdom Metazoa; phylum Chordata; class Lepidosauria; order Sphenodontia; family Sphenodontidae; genus Sphenodon; species Sphenodon punctatus. Next base: position 592,007 of record QEPC01009174.1, on the reverse strand, counting down.
TACCATCCCCCTGGCTCTGCCTACTGTCCCCCTGGCTCTGCCCCTAGGCCCGCCAGCCTTACTGCCCCAGTGCCCCTCAAATATCAAAACCCACCAGCCGCGCCTGACTGTGTGTGAATCTCTTCCCACATTCGGGGCACTGGTAGGGTCTTTCTTCTCTGTGGATTCTCTGGTGCATGAGGAGGTTAAAACTTTGGCTGAAGCTTTTCCCACTCTCGGGACACAGGAAGGCCTTCTCTCCTGTGTGGATGCTGCAGTGCTTGTTGAGAGTGGAGCGAGCTGCAAACCTTTTCCCACAGTTGAGGCACTGATGTGGCTTTTACCCTGTGTGGATTCTCCAATGGGTGACAAGGGTGGAGCACTGGGTGAATCTTTTCCTGCATGTGGCACCTGTAGGGTCTTTCCCCTGTTTAGATTCTCTGCTGTCTGAGCAGACATGACTTTGAGCAGAAACTTTTCCTGAAATCGGGGCAAGGAAAGGGCTTTCTCCCTATGTGGGTTTGCTTGTGTCTGAGGAGTTCTGAGCTTTTCCCCATGCTCAGGACATCCATAAAATCTGTCTTGCGTGCTGCTGGTTGGGGGCATAACAATCTGGGTGATTGTTTCCGAGCCTCTTGCACAGTTAGTGAGTTCTTTTAGCCCCTTTCCTAGAAGGATTTCCTTCTGGCTCTCGCAGGCTTTCCCCTGCTCAGGAGGCCTCTGCGGAACATCCCCCATGGGTGCCCCCAGCAGGGCTCCACTTAGTTCTGTCTCTTCAGGGCTTCCCTGCTGGAGATAATTCCTCTGGCTTTCAAGCCAGTGAGCTGGAATTTCCATCTTCCTCCTCTTCCTTCGCTTCTCGCTGCCCATTGTCCAGTGCTGCCTGCTCCATCCCAAAGAAACTCACTGCTGCTGCCGCATGTAATGAATGCAAGAATGCCTGCTGCCCCAGTCTCTTGGCCTCACGCTGTCCCAGCAGGAAATCCTCTGCCAGGACCACTGCCTGGACACAGGTCTCAGGGGCCATGTCCCCTCACCCAGCTCTACATCTCCTCAGGCAGGATGCTCACAGGAATTGCTCCAGGATCTGCTCTTGGTGCAGCTCTCTGGCTTAAGCCAGCGACAGCTAAGCTCCTGGAGTCGGCTACAAACCTCTCCAGGCCCCTTGGCCTCCTGGTAGCAGAACTGCCTGAAGTGATGGTGCTGCATCTCTGCCCTGATATTGTACCTGTACAGGATGGTGGCCTTCACCCCCCCATAGTTTCCCCTGTCTCTGGCCTCCAGGCTGCTATAGGCCTCTTGGGCTTTTCCGCTAAGGGCCGGCATGAATCGGATAACCCACTTCCCCATCAGCCAGTGGCATGCATCAGCCACTCAAAGGTGGCCAGATAGGCCTCAATGTCATCTCTCAGGGTCCGCTCCAACAGCTGCAGGTTGTCCCAGACTGGGGTCAGAGGGCCTGTCCCAGCTCGGGGGCAGTCCCTGCTGGGGTTCCCGCTTCACCTGCATCGGTGCCACCCATCCCAGTAACTCCCTGATGGTTCCGGCCTGGATTACAAGAGGCTTTTCCTGTTCCCTCCCTTGGTTTGAGGCCTGTTGTAGCTGGCTCCGCCATTGTCACTCCTGGTTGCGCTCCCTGCTTTAGCAACACCTGGAAGGGTAGATCCAGGGCTTCTGCTGTTGCTCCCTGGTCTGTGGCCATTTTGTGTCTCATGGGATGGATAGCCTTATCCAGCCAGGGTCTTCTCTGAGCTCAGGCTTCACTGGTTACAAAGGGCTGTGTGCTGTAGTGGGCTGCTTCCTCAGCTTGCTCTGTCAGTAGCAGGAGCAGCTTTCTGTGGTCCTGCCAACCACACCAGACTCCTAGGCCATTTTTAGACGTGCGCAGCGATGCCCGTGCTTGTTTTCCAAAAGAGTTGGCAGCCCAATTTACCATTTCCGGCTGCGTATGACCGGCCTCAATCGCTGACCCGGTCAGTTTGCGGCTGGAAATGGATGCGCATCGCTTGCGCATGCGCGAATTCGGCAGCGGCGTCACGTGTAAATCAGGCTGCCAGCATTTTTGGAAAACAAGCGCGGGCGCCGCCACACACATCTAAAAACGGCCCTAGTGTCTCTAGGGAGAGAGGGGATGGTATCAGGGGCAGCTTGCTGTGGTTCTGCCAACCACACAGCAGAGTCCTGGTGTCTTGAGGCAGAGAGGGGATGACATCAGAGCTAGTGACTTCTGGAGTAGGAGGCCGAGCTGGTTGAAGGGAGGATGGGGCAGGAAACCAGAGCTGGATGGGAGGAGAAGGGGGGGGGCTACAACCACCCCCCACCCCCGGCAGGAGAAACGAGGCCAGGAAATGCCCAGACTAAAGCCCCAGCAGGTCTTGCACCGTCTTCGGTCAGTGATCCATGAGGGGGAGCACAGTGCCCCCTGCTCTCCATTTTTTAACATGCAATGGTTCTCCCCCACTCTAATTAAGAAATTACATGCTTCTGTGGTGCTAACATTTGTAACATTGTTAGATGAGTTGGTGTGTACATTGACGTGCTTGTGACAGGAGTGTCTATGCAGTTTCATAGCCACCTGAATTGGCCGTGCAGGTGCAGCAACATACACAGTCAGCAGAAGCTTGGTTAAATGTTTTTCACCCTGTAGCAGCACATGACCAATAGTAGTCAATAGCAACTCACATGCAGCGCACAGCCAATCCTAGCTAGGTGTCATCCCATCTGTTGAAGCTGTTAAAACCATTGGGCATGTGGTCTGCAGAATTCACAGATGCTAGAACTGCAGCCATGGAGATAGATGCAGAGAACTTACTTGTGCTTGTTAATGTGCTCCAGGCCTCCATTACTCCTGCTGAACAACCTCTGTCTGATTCAACAGATCCAAGCCAACAGCACAAGCTGGAGAGCTAATCAGGGTCAGCTGCCTGTGAGCAGCTGGATGTGACTGGGTAGCCACAGGAATATTATAAGCAGGGCCCCGAGGGAAACATGGTTTTTGTGCAGAATTTCCAGTTTTTACGTAGAATCCCAGCCACATCGAAATTTCCCACGGAATTTCCCTTGTGACTAGGTGACAGAATGGCACGTGAGCCTCTAACCATCAATCACCACATGTAAGCCAATCAGAGGTTTTCCTGTGATTATTGATGGGTGACATCACCACACACAAGCCAATCAGAGGCTTACGTGCCATGATGCTGCCCACTCCACATGGTCAGGTCGCACTGGCTCCTTCTGCGAGCCACAGAGCATGGCACACAACACACGCAGATGGCTTGCAAGTTGAAGGTGGAGGGACCCAATTGGGCTGTGGAGAGTGGGGGGAGGCAACCCCTGGCACCCTCCCACCCAGCCCAGGTGGATGAGGACAGGGAGGGAAGCCTAGGGGGAGAGGAGGAAGAGAGAGAGGGATGGAAGGACTCACCCCAGCCTGCCCAGCAACAGGGAAATTCCAGCACAGCCACTGGGTTTTCCTTGCTGCTGGGCAGGTGGGATGAATTGCGGATCCGGCGGGAGGAGGGGAAGGATCCCTGGAAGAGTGTGAGACTCACCTGGCTGGTGGGGAAGTGGTGGTGGAGCGGCTGCAGCAATGCAGCCCAAGCCCGGTGTATCTGGGCCTTTCTCTGCAGATGCAGGCCTGCCACATCATCAGATTGTGCTGGCAGGGGATGGCCCAGAAGCGCCGGTCTTGGGCTTCACTGCTGCCACTGCTCCACTGCTTCACCAGGTAGTTACTGGGTGAGTTGCTGGGCTTCAGGCTGTGAGGGAAGGCAAGCCCCGGCACTTCTTCCCAAACAGCCCAGCCCCAGGGGGTGGGGAGGGAGAAGGGCCAAGTCAGTCAACTAGGGGATTCCCGTGGAATTTTTAAAAAATAAAAAATTCACAGGAGAACCAGGACCCTGGTTATAAGGGTGAGCTGGGGAGCTCACAGGAGAGAGATCTCCAGGTAGAAGCAGTGTGCCGGAGGGCTCTGCCTCAAGAAGGTTACATGGAGGCAACTGAGGCAGTAGCCAAGGATGCTGGCATGGGGACCTGGGAGTGGGGCTAGAGAGCCGGCCTGGAAGCCAACTGGCATGGGTCAGGCTGGAAAGACTTGTATAACCTGGCTCAGAGGGACTGTGTCTGGACAGGGGGCCTATAGAAACAGGTATCCAGAGACTTTTATGTTGGACTGTTTGTGAAGCTGCTAGTGATGGTTTGCAGTGCACACTGTAAATAAATGACACTCGTGGGAAAGATCCTGCTTGAACTGGGTTCTTGGGGTGCGGATTCAGAAAAGACTCACCTCAGGGGCCTGGCCCTGTTACACCACGCACAGGGCTGTACCCACTGAGAGAATTGTTTGGGTGAAGGAGAAAAACACAGACTGGTGGGAGAATATGCAGTGCTCCTAGGCAGACCTTGAGTGGATCGCAATCTTCAGGATATCCCGTTGCCTTGTCCTGCAGATTGCCAAGCTCCTCAGATCTCAGTTGGAGAAACAGAGCACAGTGATGCGATCACCCATCCTCGTTGAGAAGTGTGTTGCCATTACCATCTGGAAGCTCGTCACTCTTGACTCCTGCCACTCAGCAATTTGGTGTTGGCACCTGCACGGTTAGCACGATACTAGTGGAGGCTTGCAAGGCAATCATGGACATGCTGATGGACCTGTGGTGTAGTTGGTTGACCATATGGAGGTATGGAGTGGTTTCAGCAGGAGGGGTTCTTGAACTGTATAGGAGTAATCGATGGGAACCATATCATCATAATCAGCTCACCCCATAACAAGGATGGCTATTTGAACCAGAAGAGGTTTTTCTCTATGGTTTTTCAGGCTGTAGTGGTCTACTGTGCTAGTTTCATGGATGTACTGGCCAGGTGGTCAAGGAAAAACCATGACACCCACATCTTCCATCAGTCTCCCTTCTTTAGCCACATGTATGCAGGAGATTTTGGACCCTCCACTGAAAAATGCATTGAGGGGGTGCTCATGCGGCCTGTTGTTCTCGGGGACCCTGCTTACCAACTGAAACCCTGGCTCATGAAGCAAAGGTACTTTAAATAGCAACTCAGAACCACACACTCTGTTATGGAGAGGGCTTTTGGGCATTTAAAGCAGCAGCGGATGGCTTCCATTCCCTCTTTGTGTCCCATTCTCCCTCCCACTGCCTGGCAGGTAGCTTTTCCTCGCTGGATCCCTATGGCCATTCCCATAGCACCGAGCAAGCTGTCTCTTCTCCCATTGGTTTCATCTCCTTGTCTATTACCCGGCCCCAGGCCTCTGTGTGTTAAGTCCCTACCGTCCTTCAATTAGCACCCTACAGACAGCCTTTCTCTGTGAGTTCCCTATTACTATTCCCATAGTGGCCAGCTGCCTGTCTTTCCCTGTGAATTTCCTATGGCCATTCCCCATTCTGCCCACCCCCCCAGGCCTTCCCCTACTAGGGTCACTTTCCCCACCCACAAATGTATGGGCCCAAAGCCTTTCCTTCTGTCATGGGGACCTTTTTCAGAGTCCTCCCCCCTGCCTTGCCTCCTCTCTCCTTCAGTGCCTAAACCCCAAACCAATGTGCCTTCCCCTCACCCAACATCATTATTAAAAAGGAAGCACACAACTCAAGGCTTATGGGGGAAAATTAACTTTTTAATAAAGTTCTAAAACCTTTTCCCTGTGGGATCCCTATGGCCATTCCTGTTAGCACCCAGATGGAGACTTGGGTTACTATCGCCCTTTTCCATGCCGCCCTAGAGCCTCCCCCACCCTCAAATGCATGGTCATAGGCCTTTCCTTTGCACCCCTTCCCCTTACAATGCCCAACCCCAAATCAGTGTATTGATATACCAAACCACCATTCCCCACACTCTCACCTCCCCAAAGAAGCACAAAAATCATGGTTTATGAAAATTAAAATATCTTTTTTTAAAAGATTTTTAAAAGGTTTTGCACCTGCTTCTATTAGGGACAACTGTTGGATGCAATTGTTTAGGTGGCAGGATGGGTGGGGGAACATTTTCCCTATTCTCATCCAGAGGATCCAGTGGGGGTGGTGTGTTTTTGGGAGGCATGCAGGAATGATTGGGGGGGAGACGTGCTTAGCTCAGGCACTGTTCCCTGTCATTGTTGTCATGTGGAGAGGGCTTGGGTGCTTTCCCTGGGGTGTGAAGTGGGGAGGGGGGGAGGTACTAGGGTGGGCAGTCAGTTTTTGCATTTGGGGATGTGGATGGTTGATAGGGGTTAGGAAATGGCAACTGGGCAAGAAGGATTGCGGTTGCATCAGCAACATGCTCCAGCAGGGAGGTCTGGACATTAAGTAATGGGACAGGCTGTTTTGCATTTGTGTCCATATTTCACTCATGTCCTTGTTCACCCACTCGAGCATGCTGTGTGTCCACTCAAATTGCTGCCATGGGCAGGCCCAGTTTCAATCCTACCACCGGCAGGTGAGCCTCAGCAGCTGCAGCCTTGTGCTCTGCTACATTCTGCCGCAGCGCTGCCTGCGTCCCCTGGCCATGCCTTGTATGGCATTCTGGATCTCGTATTCTCACTAAACAGTCTCCCCAAACAGCTCCCTGGCCAAATCCTCCCTGCACTGCCAATTGTGGACCCACAAATCGTGGTTCCGCTGAGTGCTTGACGAGGTGGTTCTGTGTGCACATGTTGCAATGGATCTGTAGCAAGGCAACAAGGAAAGCCATTAGTTCATACTTCCCCACCCACCTTACTTGTCCAATGTTTTCACCTGCCACCCGCCCAATTCTTAAGTCATGAAGCCACTGAAGGGAAGCAGAAATGACTACCTGGCCTCTGTGGCTGCTGGGGCAGTTAGTGCGGTGGAATCCCAGCACACTGTGGTTCTCGTCCCACAAGCACTGTAGGGGAGCAAAGAACATACAGAAATCAACCAGTGCCATTTTCACCATATAACCCTACCACCACCATCCCTGGACCACTATCTTGCCTTCCACCCCCTGCGCCAGGCTGCCATGTTGCCTCCTCCACACTCCCATGCCTACCAATCCCATCCTCTGATCCGGTGTCCCGGTGATTGTCCAGCTCCTCTGTGTTCTCCTGGCCACTTGTCAACATGGTAAACATTTGATAAAAATAATTAAATAAAAATAAATGGAACCTTTTCTCATGCAGTTAAATAAACGCCCCCACCACACAACATGCCCACGCCCACGCCACTGTATTAACTTACCATTCTCCTCTGCCTCCACCGCCTCCTCTATAAAGGTGGCAGCCAGGCCCACCATGTTCTGAACCAGAACTTTAGGTGATTCCTCAAATAAAGGCTGGCTCTTGAGCTGGAGGGGGTACACCATGAGAATCACAGTGCTGTCTGTGTCAACCCGAACTGGCTCTGGGGTGGTGATGAGCAGGAAAAAATGTCTGCTGGAGGGGGTGGGGGTGCGAGTGCAGTTGCAGCGGAAGGGGTTGAAGCTTGAGCAGCTGAGGCAAATGTGGGCAGTGGGAGAGCTGCGGCCAATTGCTTCTGGCCCCTGGCGAAGGCACAGCCATATAAGCAGGACACAACAATGGCTCCATCCACACACAGAAACTGGTCCAGGAGCTCATAGTAGGGCGATGTTTGCCTCCCACAGCCAGAGACAAAGTTGTTGTGTCAGATCTCCTTGTATCTGCACCTAAAGTCTTTGGCTTGCTGCTGGCACTGGTTCATATCCTAGTTGTAGCTGTACTGAACATTTTGGGCCAAAATCTCTTGGAACACCACTTCATTCCTGTAGCACTTCACTGGGGCATATTGGACCTTTTTGCTCCCCTGATAGAGCGATGTAGGCCTTGGTCCACAGAATGCAGCATTCACAGGTGAATCACCGCTGCCATTTCCATCTCTATAGTGCATGTCAGGCAACCAAGGAGAAGCTGCATGAGCAGCTTGAGTCCCACATGAGCATTATGGACATCCCCCCACCCCTGCTGTGCCAGAGATGGTGAGGACTGAAGTCCCACCCCTTTCCCTCACATCTTGTGCTGCTGTGGTCTGCCCACAATACTGCCCACAAGGGCTAGATCCCAGCTAGTGCAGACTGCGACCACATATGACCATGTGTAACTTGGGGGACCTTGTGTCCTATGGGTCCTATGAATAAACTTTAAATGGCAATATGAGTGTGAAGAACACTGGCGTAAAATCAGGGACCTGCAGTCACTGCATTTTCAACATTGGTGGCCCTGCAACCTCATATGTGTCCTCTAAAATGTGCATATCTGGCCACCCTAATCACCACCAATGAAGAAAATGCAGTCAGCATGGGTCCATGCATAAAATGCAGGCCCATAGAGCCTCAAATGGAGGAAGCCCTGACCCATGCATCTTGTGACAATTCAGGAAAGGGCCCCGAACACATGAAGCCTATGCATAAAGTAGAAATAACGTATGTGTAATGTTTGGGCCTGTAACACAAGGAGCTATGGCCCATGAAGGGGATGTTATGTTTAACTGAACATAAAAAATTAATTACAATAACTTTTTCTAATGAGAAAGTGACTTTGTGTCCAGCAAATATTCCTGTGTTAGCAGAGAGCCTACACCTCTGTTTTGCATGGCACACCAACTTCCCTGAATCTGGCACTCCCAGTCTGTCACACTGTGCATGGCCATGACTGTCTCCAGCAGGTGCATGATAGTCCAAGACAATCTTTCAAGGCTGGCATTAGTCTATGCTTGGGAACCCCCAGACTAGAGAATTCTCCAAAACATCAAGAAGCAGAAATGAACTTTAAACATTCTTTCTGATCATCCAAGTTCCTATGTACAGTAAAAAGCCAATTCTAGAAATAGGTGTGTGTGTGTGTGTGGTGGGTTACAAATCAATGATCATCACTATAAAAACTGACAAGAAAGGGGTTAATTGCCCTGTGGGAGTGCCTCCCTGAGCTCTTATTACTAGATGGCTGCTTAGGGCGGGGCTCTCAGAATGCTCCCTAAGAATACAGGTCAGGTGACTAGATAAGAGTTGTATGCTTTTTTATTTGCTGGATGAATGTTTGCTTTAAATGACTGCTAATGAAAGGAAAAGCAATACAGAGGATACTGTTGTTCTGAATGTAATGGATACTAAAGGGTGAGAGATACAGTTTACTTGCTTACAGCATACTTTGCAAAGGAAAGAATCCACAGGCTTGACAAAACATACATTTAAATTTGCTTTTAAAGTTGCTTTCTCTTCTCTTTTGTTTTCTTGTTTATTTAGTGTACTTATAGCTATTACATAAAAGTGCTGGGTGCAGCTGCTGTGTTAGAGTTTACATTTTTAAAAAAAAAAACACAAAATTGTTCAACCCAAACTCTTTGTTGCTTAACAATAAGAACAAATCTCAATCAACGTTGTCTTAATCAACCGAGGTGAAGCTGGACTTTTTGTTAAATGGGATAGCACGAAAGAGATTTTTCACTACTAGCTGGTGTTGTCTTTGTAGCAAAAACAACAACAAAAGAAGGGATTGCTAAAATTTGCCTGGATAAGAAAGAGGGCCTGCATCTCCATAGTCCTATTGAGGATATGGGAAGACGCATGTAGCTCTTTTCAGGATCAAGGCCTAGAAAGAGAAACATTCAAGGGTCATACTAGAAGGGGAAGAAAGCAGTGGTACTACAACCTTAATCTCCACCCACTTGTTTGGACTTTAACGTAAATTCACATTAGTTTAGAGCAGTTTGAATCTTTATATAATGTGGTGTGGAATTCGCTCCCTCCTGAACTCCCCTTCTTACTTTTAAGAAGCACCTCTAAGAAGATTTTCTTTGAGAGGTGCTTGTAAGAATGATACTTTCTTTCCCCTCCCATTCCTTATTTTTAATTGTTTTTAATGGTATATGGTTTTAATTGTGTGTTTTCACTGTATTTATATGCTTCTGCTTCTTATGATTGTTCAGCACCCTGAGTCATTTGAGGGATGTTTTATAAATACAATTATTGTTGCTATCCTGTGATGTCCCTGCACGGCCACAAAGACATACATAGAATATCAAGTATCAGTTAGGGCCCTGACCCCTTCCACAGAGAGCACAACCCCAATTGGCTTAGAAAAGAGCAACCAATACACAATGTACCTTCTTGCTAAACCAGTCTGAGTGAGCCCACTTTGAACACTGCAGTACAGCACTGTCATGTTCTGCAAGTAATATGCCTCTAGCCCTGTTGATAACATCAGTGCCTGAAGCCACAGCTACAGTAAACAGGTGTGGAACAGACTCTAGACTAGAGTGAACAACAATGGTCAAAGTCTAGTTGGTGTCCAAGTAGGGTAGCCAGCCACTGAACGCAGCTCTGTTTCTGGATTTAAAATACCATTGTTCATTTCAAAATGCTTTTTAAAAAGGCAGTGGCATAATAGTCATATGCAGCCCTACATTAATATTTCGGTGCAGATGTGTTGGAAGGCTATTTCAATAAGGAAGCAGATTTCAACCTCTCGTGTATTAATTATCCCTATGGCAAAGCCCAGAGATTTTTAAAGGCTTTCAATTATGCACTTAGGAAGCTTCATAATGTTACAGTAGATGGGAAACCGAAATTAAAGGCAAATTTTCAAACTTGGGATCTTAGAACTTGACTATGTCAGGAATTCTTATTTAGCCCAAATGGCATTATGTTTAGCCATAAAGTGGCCTTACATTCAGAGGGGCCACCTTATGCAAGCAGCAATTCTCACTGTAGCTAATGGAAGCTGCTTGTGTAGGATGCATGTGCCTACTACAAGGCCCATAGCCAAAAAAATGGCAGTTTTTAAGTTTGGCCTTGCCCAAACCTGGGTCCTACATCACATTTAGTGTGTGGGGTGGAGCTGTAGGGTGTTAACAGATGGGAAGGGAGGCAGCCAGAACCCGCGTTCAATCCATGGAGTTTCCATGCCGCTGCCACCCCCCTGGGCAGCATTGGGAGCCCTTCAAATGGGCAGTCCCCTGTTCGCAGTTCATTGACTTGCACCATCCACCACAGATGGTGCTAGCACACCTCCACCCTACCCCAGGACCGCCTGACAACTGAGCAGTCACTCCAGCAATCTTACTATTCCTCGGCAACCCAAGGACAGTGAGATTGCCGGCGTGCCCTCCCCCCGCTCTCAGTCGGCCTCTGGGACAACACAATCACTCATACTCCTCTCTCCGCCCTCCCCCGCCAGCTGTTAGCTGAGAGGGGCTTTGATGTAAAGGGGATCACAGTCATGAAAGGCTTCTTCTCTGACTGACCACGCTCACCCCCAACCTTTCCATTGTCAATGCTTTCCTTTCTTAGCAGAAAAGGAAAGGAACGGGGATCAAAACCAACATGTGACCCCTCTGGAGGAGCCGTGCAGATCCTGCAATCCCTTCTCCATTCAAGGAAGCAATGGAGGGGATCACAGGATCTGCATGGCTCCTCTGGAGGGGCCGCACACTGGCTTTCATCCCTGCTCCTCTCCTTTCCCGCCAGGCTAAAGGAGCAGCAGCCATGGGAGGTGGGGTTATGGCCAGGGAAGAAGCCTTCCCTGGTTGTAACCCCCCACCCCTTTCCATTGGAGTCAGCACTAGTGTACCCCTCTCAGCTAACAGCCATTTGGGAGAGGGGTGCACAGATCACATCCCTGAGAGTCTTTGGGGACTTCTCCTCTCCCTGCTGGCTGTAAGCTGAGAGGGGCATTCTACCTATGCCTCTATGATGCTCACAGACGCAGGGTTGTGTGTGGGACCATAACACACAAGAACTGGCCCCGTGGTTGCCCATTGCCCCAGTTTGGGTCAGCTTAAGCTGCACAGTGTTCTCCCCCTTCCCAGGTATGACACTGTGTGTCACTGCACCAGGGCAGCCCCAGGGCAAACATCTGGCGGGTACCGTTCAGATAGGCAGGTAAATCCAGGGTAAATGTGGGGGAGAGGCATCATCTCGTTTGTTAACACCCATAGGGTTGCTTCTCTTTTCTGTTCCACATCCCAGGGTAAGCTGCTGGTGTGGATAGTAGTTTCATCTGACATGAGTACATGGTTGCAGGGCAAGAAGAGCATAAGTAGTACCATACTGAGCCAGACCAATGGTCCATCAAGCCCAGCATCCTGTCCTCTTACAGTGGCCAATCTCGATCGCATGGGAGAAGAAGCAACAGTCACAATGGGCAATCCATTCCTCATTGTTCACTCCCAGCTCCCGACAGTAAGAAGTTCATCCCGTAAGCTACTTGGTTAAAAGCCATTAATGGACCTACTCTCCAAGAACGTACTCAGTCCTTTTTAAAACCCAGCTATAGTACTGGCCTTGACAATGTCCTCTGGCAACAAATTGCATAAGTTAATTGTGCGCGGAGTGAAAAAGTACTTCCTTTTATTTGTTTTAAATCTGCCAGCAGCTAGTTTCATGGAGCGTCCCCTAGTTCTAGTACTATTTGAGAGGGTAAATAACCGTTCCCTATCTACTCATTCCACGCCACTCAAGATTTTATCTTTAGATAAAACCTCTTTAGAAGCACAGTGGATCATCTCTTTTTAGAAAGGAGAAGTTTTTGCCTTGCAATAGTAGAAGACATTTTAAGGACGTTGGCCCAGGGAGGGGGCAGACTGCATGACAAAGGAGACAATTTCTTCAGAATAAGAAATTAATGGGTAAACCTAGAAAACATCTTTTTTCTACAGGGGAGGCCAACAAAATGTATGAGGGGGTGAGGGGAAGAGACAGTAGTGCCCCTACATAACCCCCTGTCTGAGCTACGGGCCTGAAGAGTGCACTTGTCCTGAAGTGAGCTGCTCTCCACACTAGCAGCTCACCCCACAATGTATGGACTGGATTGCTGGGCAGGGAGATGGGTGACTCCACACCCTTCTGTTGCTAGTGTGGACAAGTTCTTTAAATTCCTATGGCTGCAGTCCTGAAGGCTCATGGATGGTGGAGATGCATTGAAATCAGGATGGCTCTACCAGCCCAAACAATTTACGGATCACAGTGCATGTTATTGAAACACCTAAATGACATTTTTACCTTAGAAAGCCTACCCACCAGCAGTATAATGTCCCAATCCTTGGAATCAGGTAACTATATGAGAACCCCACTTGCATTTTTCGTTTTTAGTCGCCATGGAGAGTTGTCTGAATGTAATAAGAACTCTCAAAAGCCAGAATGCAAATAAAGAACCCAAAGCTTAGCTCACTATTTTCAATGCAACCATGAGTTTGAGGGGCATGATTCAGGATTTCCGAATATTTGAGATTGGCAATACTTGGTTAGGTCAGTGCAGTTACTTCTGATTTAAGCCAAGTGAGAGGAGAATCCAGCCTTTCATAATTGCACTGCAATTGTTTCAGCAACTCTCTTTCTACATGGGGTGTGTAAAACACACACACACAAACACTTGTGTAAATGAGAGAACGTTAAAAGCTGGATGAATCTGCCTTTGTTCAGTATAGAGTCCTAATTCTACAGCCATTTCCCCGTCCTACTAGCCCAATGGGACTCTTAATTCTTGACTGGGGTTTCTAGGGGCAACCTTAATAAGACTATTTAATAATACTTTGTATCAAACTGAATCAGCAAAGCCGGTTTTGTGAGTGGAACAAGCTGATGAATGGTTTCTCCCTGTCTGAGAGAAAAGCAGTCCCATGATCTCACAGAGCAAAAGAGAAAGGAAGCCTCAGGCAGGGTTCAGGCTTTTACTTCCCCATAGTTGGAGCGGGCGGGGCAGGATGCTGCCTGGGCAACTAGCAGGCTCTGTTCCGACCCCCCTTTCTCTCCCCTTGTATCTGCCTCCCTGCAGAGATCCTCCTCCCCCCCTGTAGTCCGCTCCGCTGGCCAGCAGCAGCAGCAGCAGCAAGTCAAGACCATGAGCGCCTCCAGCTCCGACAGAGAAAAGTCCAGTGATGCCGGCAGCAAGGAAGAAATATCGGAGGAGGAGAAGGAAGCAGCTGTAGCCGAGCAGGACTGGGCAGCGGCTAAGGCTTTTTATGATAACCTGACCTCTACAAAGAGACCTAGACCTGTGAGTCCAGTGGGGATCTCGAGTTGGCTAGGGGCAGAGGAGCCCGCTCTCCACGGCTTACTTAAACGTCTTTGTTTCCTTTTCCCCTGCCCCTCTGGCTGGCCTCACGCTCTTTCTCTTTCTGCCAACCCCCTCTCCTACCCATCCACTTTGCCTGGATGCTATCCTACCCATCCAAACGATGCCCATGCCTGTCTGGCATTCCCCCCCCAAAAAAAATAATCACCCCACCCCTTGTGTATCCTTAATCTTCTGCCAACTCTCCCCTCCATTCTCTGCAGCCAAAGCCTCAGAATGCCATCACCGTTGCTGTGTCTTCCCGGGCTCTCTTTGATATGGTGACAGAGAGGCAAATCTATGAAGAACAGGGTGTGGAAAAGTACGTGGAATACCAACAGGCAAATGAAAACGTCACCCTGAAGCCCGGGCCGGCTTTTTACTTTGTGAAGGTAACAAACTTCATCTAAAAGATCAGGAACACGCCTTTAATTCACAGCACTGAATAGAACTTCCTGCTGGCTGTCTCCAGCCGTCTCTTCCCTGCCCCTACCCACAGTGCTTGGCAAATATTTCAGTTATGTTACATAATCCCTGCTTTTACAAGCACAGGCGCGCACACACACACACAGTAAAACACTAAACATGGCTCCCAGGTTTGTATGATGGGAAGGGAGCTTGCCTAGATGTGACATGACTTGGAATGATGCTGAAAAGCTCAAGGCCAAATTGAGTTAAGAGGAGGAGTTTCAAATGACAAATACCATCAGCTCACAGGAAAATGCTTTCTCTGAAAATATCCCCTAGTGGTGTGTTTCTGTTAATAGCTGGACTGTCTTTCAAATTTCCCTTGTTGAAACAAGCTAGAAGCACTGAACCTGTGTCCCCCAGCTGAGTCAGTGATGATAAAAGCACAGTTGAGATCACATAAGACTTGTACTGTAGCTCTGGCGTAGTGTAGATCAGGGAAGTTAATACCCTCTTGGCAACATGAAGGAGAGTTTCATTGACAAATAGGGTTTAAGATAGCATGTATGTATTGCATTAAAAAACAGACTTGCAGCACAGATGGGAAACTGTTTCCTTTCCTTTTAAGGTAATTGTCAGTTTATGCCCTCTTAAAAAAATAAAACAATTGGGCCGTTTTGGGGGGGGGGGGGGAAATAGAGTTCAGCACATTTAGACTTAAATGAGAGTTTGTCTGGAGTAAAAAAATGAATAAAGCTTTCAGGATTGGTTCAAATATTCAGAGAATTATTAGCACTCCCTTTGTAAAAATGACACATTTCTGGGTTAATTGTAAAGCTTAGCTTGTTTGAAGCCCAAACACCGCAGCATAGAGTTAGTTACTGTGTGAGACTGAAGAAAGAAATAGATGTTGGGTTGATTCACAACAGAATACATGACGTGCCACTGGGAAACATCAGAATAATCTTGGAGCATTCACACGGCTCTGCAGTTTTGAAATTCGCTTCATAGTAATGCTTCCCTGCGTTTGTCCTGGGGATGGGGTAACCTCTAACAGGGATACCCCCAGGCATACCTCTCAACCCCTGAACTGTGAAATGAGGGGTCAGTGACTCTCAAACTGCAGGACAATGTGGGACATAATATGTATAACATTTGTATGTGTGAATATATATTTATGCAAATTCAATGCAGTCTACTTTCTTAACTATGAGGCTGAAAAAACTATGAGGCAATCTTTAAAAGTTTCATCATGTATCCATACAATAATCTCTCTCATAAACCAGACTTAAACCCTTGTCATGCTAGTCTTTATTGTCCAAGCTCTATCACATATCTTTATTCAACTGCTTGGCCTCCACCCCCCCATGCCAAGTGTGCGTTACACTGTACACAGCCCTCTGTCTGACAGTAAAGCCTTTCGCCCGCTCCAGCCATTTCTCCTCCTATGTGGAGGGAACCAATAAATCTGCAATAGGCAGTGAAAAACAACAGTGAGTAAAAACAGTGTCCTGCTGTGGCCCAGGACCCGCTGGCCCGTGTTTACATGCCACCGGGGCGGATAGGCGGCTAGCACCAGCTGCATCCTTGGAAAATCTCTAAGGACACAGCCCAGGCTAAGGGCCACCCACACGGGCTAATGCAGGCTAGCACATCTGTTCAGCTCTGCCAGACCTGTCTCAGTGGAGGGGCCACCATTGTCAAGCGAACTGGCTGGTCATCATGTTTGTCCGCCATGCTGGAGGGCAGGGCACAGGTGCGGCCCTCCATCCACATGTTTGTTTAGCTCCCTGCCCTACCCGGGCTGTGTTGGCGGCGAGGCGGCTCTGGCTGTGGGCACATTTGTCCGGTGCCCCAACCTGCAGTTTCCTGTGGGCCGGGGTGCCACTGCATCGTCCACATGGCTGGTTTTACCCAAAGACCAAACTAACAGGAATGTACATATATGATAAACCTTGTGAGGCAAGTGGGACTTTTCCCTTCCTTCAGAGCTATTGGAATGTTTCTGAATGCCCTATGACATCACCTCAGCTCAACCAATCTCTACTTTTGCCATGCATCAGTTTCTAGTCTATGTCTAATAGACTAGAAATGGCTTCTCTTTCTCTTGGAACAAGCTGGAGCATGCAGGTGTAGGGAGGCCAAGAAGAGGAATGACTAAAACAAGTTATGCAAGTTAAGCCTGCATGCATTTCATATTTTCCTTCACTGCAGAAGCCAAATGGAGAACTAAAACAGCCCTGATTAAAATGCCTGTACAACCAGTTCATACATAATCACATTTGTAACCTACAGGCACTGGAACAGGTAAATTCCCGGCTTCGAGAACTTTACTCAAATGATGATGAGCTGTTTGATATTGTGCTGATGACCAATAACCATGCCCAAGTAGGCGTTAGACTCATCAACAGCATTAACCACTACGGTAAGACAGAAAACTAACTTTCTGTAGAGTTGTTTGCTGCCATGGTAAAGTGAAGAATTTTTAAATTTTCTTCCTCTCGCTCTCTTACACTCTGGTTTCTTTGGCACTGACAGACATCCCTAGATGGGTAAATTTGCTTATATCAAAGCAAGTGAGATGATGTTAAACAGAATGTGACCCAAAGCTCTAGACTTGAGCAGCTCGTCAAGTATGAATTTTAGTTCCTAACCAAGATTCATGCACTTATCCTTCTCTGATTGCAATCAATGGACTGTCTTAGAAGAGCTGTGGCATTAGATGCTTTTTGATGAATGCCACCCACGGCTCTGCTCCACCGCACACCCAGGTGGCCCGTCTGTCTAAAGGCCAGATGTGTAGGTCAAGCAGGCACAGCCTAGCCTACTCCATTCTAGCCCCGCTTGCTATACTGCAGGACATCGCAAAACACCACCAGCAGAACGGGCCACCCAAACCTGGGGCACCTGCTGGAGGTGGAGCTGTGGTCCATCTGCTTGAAGGACCCATGCTGCAGCTCTGCTCTGGCCAGGGGTTGCCCCGGGCAATGCCATAGAACTGCGGGCGGCAGCCTAGAGTGTTGGGCAATCCACCCGCAGCTCTATGGTTTGTGGGAGGGGGATGCTGCATGGGTGGACCGCAGCAGCTGCCACGTCTGTAAACGCAGCACAGGTGGGACTGGATATAAGGGACACAGGACCAGCCACCCCTGGAACAGGTCCGGGGGTGGCCAGCCCCGATTTCATCTTAAGACACCCATTGTAAGGGCTGTAAGGAATGTAAGTTGTAAGTGAATATAAGTTGTAACGCTTCTGAGTAGGGGGAAGAATAATGAATTTCTGTCATGGCTTTCACGGTGTATGAGGCAGGACAAGCGTGTTGCAGAAGCAGTGGATTTACTATGTGTCAATGTTTTCAAAAGGAACTGTGTTTTCTGCATGTTAACTTTTACATGGGATCTTGGGGTCAGACTGACCCCACAGAGCACAAAAAACCATTAAAATATGTTAATTAGTAGCTCTTCGAGTTTGAGTTTTTAGGACATTGTCACCGGGACCTCTGGACATAACATACTCAAATTTCAGCCAGATACCTCTTACCGTTTGTCTCCTGTGACCAAAAAAGTGCTATTTTGCAAACGGACGCCAGCTTTCCATAGAGTTTTCCTATTGGGGTCCAAATGTCCCCCAGCCAATGCATTTCAATAGGGGTCCAAATGGACCCCAGCTTAAAATAAACCAAAATAAACAGTTTTCAAGGACCATTCAGATAGTAAGGGGACATGGAACTCAAGGCCACTTCAGACTGGCAGAAGCAATGAAAATTAACCCCTCCCTGCTATTATCTTGTGCCTTTGTATCATGGTTGAAAAAACCCATGAAAATATGCTAAGTACTGGGTCTACAACTTTGAGTGTGCAGCACATTGTCACTGGTACCTCTGGCCATAACATACTCAAATTTTAGCCAGATAGCTCTTAACGTTTGTCTCCAATGACCAAAAAAGTGCCAGGGTGCAAACGCACACACGGGATCTTGGGGTCAGACTGACCCTACAGAGCACCAAAAAATTAAAATATGTTAATTAGTAGCTCTTCAAGTTTGAGCTTTTAGGCTATTGTCACTGGCACCTCTGGACATAACATACTAAAATTTCAGCCAGATACCTCTTACCGTTTGTCTCCTATGACCAAAAAAGTGCCATTCCCCATAAAACAGACTCTCTCGTGTGTTTCTGTGTGTGTGTGCGCTTCCAGGGCTTAGTTTGAAGGTTTTTGACATTTTGGGACACAGATTATGTTTTGGGGATAAAATAGACCCCACCGATAATGGGTTTCCCCATAGGGGTCCAAATGTACCCCAAGACCTGGCGAGTGCCATTTTTTTTAAGCCCGAAAAAAGGCCACAATATCATTGCACCCTGTCTCAGTATACGTGTGTTTCCTCTGGATCTGAGATTTTCTTATTTCAAACTAGGTTTGTCAATTGAACGGTTCTGTATGACTGGAGGAAACAGCCCGATCGGTTACTTGAAAGCATATCTCACAAACCTGTACCTTTCTGCTGACTCTGAAAAAGTCCAAGAAGCCATAGAAGCAGGTTTGGATTGACTTTTAGCTCAATTTATGTCTCACTTATGTTTACCAATCAATAATGACATGTATTTTTTACAGGAGGTCATTATATGGCAACTCAGATGGAGTGCTGTTTTTATGTCTACCATCTGAATCAAATTTGCCCTTGTTTCCTTCAGCCCAAATTTTGTTCCTCAGGGCATTTTTAAATGTGCGGGATTTCTCGCATGTTAAAAATGCAGCTTGGGGAATCCCCTACAAGGGGGATTTAGACACTCCTTGCTGGACCGGAAGTCGCCCAGGTGCCTTTGGAAGTAGCGGTGTCAGGCGACTCCCAGATGTTTTGAGACACGGACTAGCTAAGTCCCTGATAGCTGAGGTCTTACCAGTCCGTGTCTCAAAACTTCTGGGAATTGCCCGGCGCTGCTGTTTTCAGTGGCGCCCAGGCGACATCCAGTCCAGTGAGAACTGTCTAAATCCCCCCTGTGGGGGATTCCCTAAGCCGCAGTTTTAACCTATGGGAGAAATCCTGCTCCTTTAAAAATGCTGCCTCTGCCACTTTCTCTCAGCCTAACCAACCCCTTCTTTTTCTGCCTCTCTCTGGCCTCCTTTTAGTTCCCTGCTAAAGCTTGCTTATTCCACAATGGCCTGGAAAATGCACCCACCATCAGTGCCTTCTCTTCTCTAGCATTAGAGAGTGAACTGTAAATAACACCAAATTTAAGCTAACACTTCCCTCTGAATTTCCTACTATGCCTTTTCTTCTGTGTGTCTGATTCGTAGGGCCTAGACCTACAAATGAGTACACGAGTACAGTAGTCTCATTGAAGGTGACTATTAACATTCATGAATTTACTTCTATTCCTGTGGGTGCAGGGGACAAATGTTAGACTAAGTGTCACCAAGCTAACCATGTGCACCTACGACTTCTCTACTTTGGGAATGTATCCCTTTCACTCCCTATGCATAAGTGTTTACAGAACTGTTGTTGTAGACTTGGACGTCTTCAACCATGGGCTAGAGGAATTCCTCTTTGGTAGCTCAAAGAGCCTTCCATGTGCTGCCTTTCCTGGCAGGTATCTGATAGGGGGTTGGGGAGATGGGAATATTGCCTGCCACCTAGTCCCCCTCGTCACATGCGTGTGATGGGTGTGACCTCATGGAGCAAGAGGGGGGAGGAGAGGAACACTGATCCAAGGCTCCTAAGCTGCAGTCCTATTTAGAGTCCAGCAGCTCCAGAGGGAGGGAAGGACACTTTTTTTGCTCAGAGGTGCCCAAAACCTTCTGGAAGAGACACCCCCTTCTTTCTCCTAACCTGAAAAGAATCCATTGAGCTCCCACTGTTAGTGGCAGGAAAGAAACTGAAATTCAAAACCTGTCAATTTTCATTTTGAATAAGAAAAGTTTAAATGACATAAAATCAAATGTGGTTTTGTGCAAATGAAAAATTTGCTCTTGTGCAAAAGATAAAATTTACTCTCTCTTTAGCTAATTTTGCTAACAATGGGAGTTCACCACATGCGTTTTTTGATGAAAGTAGATAATAACCCATGCGTATGCATTTGCAGGTTCCCAGTTTTAACCTGTAAAGTGGTTTGTGACAAGAAAAACGTTGGCATCTAGCTGATGACAGCATCCATCTCTAGTGGATTCATTACTAACAGCTTTCATACTGTATTTTCAGGCATTGCTTCTGCTACAATGTTTACAGGAAATAAAGACATTCAATATGATGATAAGCAGCTTCGAGTGGCATTTGATGGGGACGCAGTTCTGTTTTCTGATGAGTCTGAAAAGATTGTTAAAGAGCAAGGTTTGGATAGGTTTTTTGAGCATGAACAGTTGTATGAGAACAAGCCTCTTGCGCAGGTACAGTGTTACTCTTCTGCATCTCTAAACTCTTGTGTCTTACTCTTTCTCCATGGAGATTATATTTGTGAGAAAAGTTGCCTTTTATATGCAACTTTATTTTTATTATTCCACTATTGATCCCCTAACTCTGGCCCTGTTCACATTACATTATTGATAGAGATAATTCTGAGAATCTTGGAAGAAACCCTGTGGTAATTCTGTTGCACTCAAAGGTAGCGTGAGTGGTGGTAAGGGGCAAAGTTTGTGGTAATCACTACGTATTGGCCTGAGGGGTAGCGAAGGGTAATTTGAACCATGGGATAAGCTGTGAATATTAGTAAGGCACAACATTGAGTGTAAACAAATGAGACAGGGCCCCACGTTGCCCCCTTTCCCCCCCAAGTTACCTGCTCATGTGCAGGGCGCCTGCCAGATGTTTGCACCGGGTTCAGCCAGGGCTGCCCTGCACGACATCCTCCTAGGAAATGTGGAGCATGCTGTGCAGGGTAACCCAGCTTGAACAAGAGCAGTGCGCTGCCCACATCTGCCTCCCTCACGTTCACCTCTATAGAGCCACAGCTACTACTAATCATTTCTATAGCACTACTAGGCATACACAGCGCTTTCCAGTCACAGATATTTTAGGATACAGGTCCCTGCCCAGTAGGCTTACGATCTAAGATGGACACGGGTGAGGAGAACATGGGAAAGACACACACATGCTGTTAGGGCTCGGTACCTTCGGCTCCGACGTCGGCGGGGCCAGGGCCAACCCCAGGCGGGGAGGCAGAAGCGGGTAAAGGGGTCTATTGCCGGAAGGGCGAACCCCGCTATATCCGCCCCAAAAACACCCCCGCTTATGACAGGGAAGAGCGGCGGCTTGGATTCCCGGGGCGCCGCTCGAGCTAGGAGGGCGGGGCTAGGACAGCCCGTGCGTCGTTCCGCACGTCTCCAGGCGCAAAAGGGGGTGGAGCTACACCCTTAAAACCAGAGGACAGGGAAGGCAATGTTGCTGGAGATCAGAGCACTGTGAGACCGGCCGTGAAGCTGAGCAGAACTAGATACGTGACTGTGAGAATTGCGTGAAGTGATTGGGAGTGTGAATCTGAGAGTGAGTGAAGGTGCTGGGTGGGGCGGTGGCAGTGGGTGTGAGCCGGGTTCAGGGTTTGGCAACTAAGAGGTAGGATTAGTCACTAAAGGTAGGTGTGTGTGGTGAAGGGATACGTGCGGGCACACCCTTCCCTTCAAGTAGAAACTGTCCTTTCGTATATTGTGTTGTGTTCCTGACCCCTTCATTCCCTGGTCTGGGACCTTTCCCGGTGCCCTTCACTTCCCACCACCCGTCTTGTCACCCTTACACAGATTAGAGTGTGAATAATTGTGGTACATAGGGAATTAGGCTGCCATAATAGGGCAGGTTGTGCACTGTGGCTACTCTCCCCCCAATGATGATCTTGCCTCTTCTCTAACTTAGAGAACTAGGGCTCTATAAGAACCTGAGGGGTTGTTTTTCCTGCGTGGTGCACTCCTCCCTCTTGGCAAACTTAGGGTATTGGTGTTCCTGTGGGTTGGGGTTTTTGAGTCCTTCCCCCCTCTCCTTCCTTACGAAGGTCCCCTTTCCCTAACAGTATCTCCAGCAACATGGACCCAAAAAACCCCCTAGAGGAATTGACACGGGTAGTACAGTCCCTGGCTATGGAAATCCGAGATATGAAAGAAAAACAGGAACAAGGAGCCATGGGGGGAGTAGAAGTGGAAGAAGACGTAGTTAGTATGACTCCCCTTGAGGAAGAGTTACCCCCTTCTAGCAGATACTATGAGCGGGTGCGACGAGAACCAAAGCATCCCCCCATAACCAAATTTAATGGGGATAAAAAACAATTCCAAGGCTTTTTGGCCTTGTGTAAATTGGCTTTTCAGTTACAACCCGAAACCTATCGGGCTGATACGACCAAGGTAGCCTTTATCATAGGGCACTTGGAAGGGCTCGCCCTTGATTGGGCCACGCCTTTATTAATTAAGGATAGTCCGTTATTGAAGGACTTTAAAAAATTTATTTGTGAGTTCGAATTCTTATTCGATTACCCCCACAGGGTTAAGGATGCGGAAAGTGCTATCTTGACATTGAGGCAAGGAAAGGGTCCTGTATTAGAATATATTACGCGATTTCAACATTTAGCTGTAGAGTTAGACTGGCCAGATAATGTATTAAAGGTCCTCTTCCGTAAGGGGCTTTGTGAAGAATTAAAGGACCAGCTTTCCTTTACTGCCATGCCCCCCACCTGGGCTGAATTAGTGAACTTGACATGCCAGATTGAGGAACGTCTCATGGAACGCCGCCGAGAACGGCGACAGGAGGGAACGCGAACATGGCCACCGCGACCCCTTGTACCTCCCACGAGTCATTCAGAAAGGCGACAAGTAGAGGAGCCGGAACCAATGCAACTAGGGGTGGCCCGAGGTCCTCTAACACCACACGAACGGGAGAAAAGGCGATTAGAAAGTTTGTGTTTTTACTGTGGAAGGACCGGCCATTATGCGAAGGATTGTCCGCTACTTCCCCCAGAACGGAGAAGGTCGGGAAACGAACAACGCCGGGGAGGACAGGGGCCACCCCGGTAATTCCCCCACAACCCCCTCACGAGATTCTGGTGGAGGCCCTTACAATGGAAAAAGGGCGTGAACATTTTTGTGTGCCCTTCTGCTTGGAAGTAGCCTCTTCACGTTCTGTGGTTACCCAAGCGCTCATTGACTCTGGGGCCTCGGGTAACTTCATAGATATCATCTTCGCACAGCAACGAGGGGTCCCTTTACAACCTAAGGGTCGTTCAGAAGTCGTGTTTTCCATTGACGGGTCCCCTTTGAGTTCAGGACCAATAATATCCTGCACCAAGATGCTTACCGGAACCATTGGAAACCACCAGGAACGGATCTGCTTTGATGTAGTACGAAGCCCAGCGTTCCCCCTCATTTTAGGGTTACCCTGGTTACGAACCCATGACCCCTCCATTCAATGGGGACGTCAGGTAATTCGTTTTTGTTCTCCTTGCTGTCAGGCTCATATCTTGCAACCTCCTTCCTCTTCCCTTGTTGCAGGTACAGTGAATGTTAACGTCAGGGAGACGGTATACGAAACCCTCCCACACGAGTACGCGGACTTCCTTGATGTATTTAAACCCCAAGAGGCACTGGAGTTGCCCCCGCATCGTAGTTACGATTGTCCTATTGACTTGATTCCCGGAGCAACGCCACCGTATGGTAGGATCTATGCCCTGTCAGGACCCGAACTTAAAACCTTAAAGGATTATATCGATGAACAGTTGGAAAAGGGCTTTATTCGCCCTTCTTCCTCCCCGGCCGGAGCCCCCCTGTTTTTCGTACCTAAAAAGGATGGGGGGCTACGGCCGTGTATAGATTATAGAGGGTTAAACGCTCTTACCATTAAAAATAGGTACCCTCTACCCCTTATCTCAGAATTATTGGATCGCCTCCAAGGGGCTACAATTTTTACCAAGTTAGATCTTAGAGGAGCGTATAACCTCCTTCGAATGCGGGCAGGTGATGAATGGAAGACAGCCTTTAGAACACGGTATGGATTGTTTGAGTATTTAGTCATGCCCTATGGGCTAGCCAATGCACCAGCCACCTTCCAATATCTAATCAACGATATTCTACGGGACATCCTGGATGTCTATGTTGTAGCATATCTTGACGATATTCTAATATTCTCACGTAATGTACATGAGCATGTACAACATGTTCGCACCGTTCTCCTGCGCTTACGACAGAACCGATTATACTGCAAAATAGAGAAATGCTCCTTCCACCAACAGGTTATCCCCTTTTTGGGATTTATAATTTCGCCCCAAGGAATACAAATGGACCCGGCCAAGATCATTGCTATCGAGGACTGGCCAGCCCCACAAGCAGTAAAACCCCTTCAACAATTTTTAGGAAGCGCCAATTACTATCGACACTATATTCCTCACTATGCTGATCTTACTGCTCCTTTGACACATCTACTTAAAAAGGGAGTTCCTTATGTGTGGGAAAAGGAGCAACAAACTGTATTTAACAAATTAAAATATGCCTTTACCCACTCACCCATCTTGCAACATCCTAATCCGATGCTTCCTTTTATAGTGGAAACCGATGCTTCCAATGTAGCCCTAGGAGCAGTGTTATCGCAATTACAACCTGGGGAAGAAACCCCGTTACCATGTGCATTTTACTCCCGTCAGTTAAGTTCGGCGGAAAGGAATTATACAATCCTTGACCGGGAACTTTTGGCTATACGGGCCGCATTTGGCACCTGGCGACATCACCTAGAAGGGGCGTCTCACACCATACAGGTAATAACGGATCATAAAAACTTATTGTACTTACAGAGGGCACGAATAGAAAATGCCCGACATGCACGATGGGCGCTTTTTTTTGCCCGTTTTACCTTTCACATATCATACCGTCCCGGAAAACAAAACACGTTCGCTGACGCATTATCTCGTCGTTATGAGAGACGTGCTTCCCCCGATCAACATGGAGAACGTCTTCTAAAACCCCAAATGATTGCCGCTAGCGGAATGACCCTCGCTCACTTCCAAAGACTAGCCCGTCAGGACGCACGGACCCAGGGCTCGGATGAATCGTCCTCGCCGACTGGCCTTCTTAGGGTTCCGAAGGCGGCCCGATCAGAAATCTTACGAGCCCATCATGATGCCCCCCTTGCTGGACACCCTGGTCAGCGACGTACCTTGTCCTTGTTACAACGGCATTTCTGGTGGCCAGGAATGCATAAGGATACTAAAACCTACGTCCGAGCCTGCAAAACGTGTAATCGAACTAAGACCCCTCGGGCAGCCCCCTGCGGTCTATTACAGTTAAGTCCCTTGCCTCGTGGACCATGGCAACGAATTAACTTGGACTTTATTGTGGAACTTCCCCCGTCTCTGGGGTACACATCTATATTAGTGGTAGTGGACCAATTTTCAAAAATGGCCCACTTTATTCCTTGCAAGGGTTTGCCGACAGCACAAAAAACAGTACAGCTGTTAATACAACATGTCTTCAAATTACACGGATTACCCCGCACTATTGTCTCCGATAGAGGCTCACAATTTATAGCACGTTTTTGGCGTGCTGTATTTGCTGCCGTTGGAGTGCGTCTAGCCCCATCAACCGCGTACCATCCTCAAGCCAATGGACAGGCGGAACGTACTAATCAAGCACTAGAACAATATCTTCGTTGCTATTCAGATTACTTACAGGATAACTGGGTAAACCAATTACCCCTCGCCGAATTTGCATTTAACAATGCACCCAACGCCTCTCTTGGGTCATCCCCCTTTTTTATTACGTATGGCTTCCATCCTCGACTTCTTTTCCCCGAACTTCCTTCCGTTGAAGTCCCGGCCGCAGGTGAGATGTTACGCCAGTTACAACAAAATCATACTAAGGCTCGGTCTATGCTCCTCAAGGCCAGACAACAATATAAACACTATGCAGACAGACGGCGACACCCAGCTCCTTGTTATGCTATAGGAGACCTTGTCTGGATTGACAGACGCCACTATCCATCGCAACGCCCATCTCCAAAACTCGATGATAAATATATAGGTCCCTTTCCTATCCTCCGTCAAGTTAATCCTGTTACGTATCAAGTTGCCCTTCCTGCTCACATCCGTTGCCACCCCGTATTTCATGTTTCCCTCCTTAAACCTCAATTTCCTCCCCTCTTTCCAGACCCTGTGCCACCCGGACCTGTACCTACAAGTACCGAAGCACCAGAATATGAAGTAAGGGCTATTTTGGATTCAAAACTCTCCAGAGGGAGGATCTATTATCTTGTAGATTGGAAGGGATATGATGTGTCCGATCGCTCATGGGAACCAGCCTCCTCTATTCATGCCCCTCGTCTCCTTCGCCGCTTTTACGCTTGTTTCCCCCTCAAACCAGGAGCACCCCCACAGAACAGGAGAACAAGACCCTGGGGGGGGGATGCTGTTAGGGCTCGGTACCTTCGGCTCCGACGTCGGCGGGGCCAGGGCCAACCCCAGGCGGGGAGGCAGAAGCGGGTAAAGGGGTCTATTGCCGGAAGGGCGAACCCCGCTATATCCGCCCCAAAAACACCCCCGCTTATGACAGGGAAGAGCGGCGGCTTGGATTCCCGGGGCGCCGCTCGAGCTAGGAGGGCGGGGCTAGGACAGCCCGTGCGTCGTTCCGCACGTCTCCAGGCGCAAAAGGGGGTGGAGCTACACCCTTAAAACCAGAGGACAGGGAAGGCAATGTTGCTGGAGATCAGAGCACTGTGAGACCGGCCGTGAAGCTGAGCAGAACTAGATACGTGACTGTGAGAATTGTGTGAAGTGATTGAGAGTGTGAATCTGAGAGTGAGTGAAGGTGCTGGGTGGGGCGGTGGCAGTGGGTGTGAGCCGGGTTCAGGGTTTGGCAAGTAAGAGGTAGGATTAGTCACTAAAGGTAGGTGTGTGTGGTGAAGGGATACGTGCGGGCACACCCTTCCCTTCAAGTAGAAACTGTCCTTTCGTATATTGTGTTGTGTTCCTGACCCCTTCATTCCCTGGTCTGGGACCTTTCCCGGTGCCCTTCACTTCCCACCACCCGTCTTGTCACCCTTACACAGATTAGAGTGTGAATAATTGTGGTACATAGGGAATTAGGCTGCCATAATAGGGCAGGTTGTGCACTGTGGCTACTCTCCCCCCAATGATGATCTTGCCTCTTCTCTAACTTAGAGAACTAGGGCTCTATAAGAACCTGAGGGGTTGTTTTTCCTGCGTGGTGCACTCCTCCCTCTTGGCAAACTTAGGTTATTGGTGTTCCTGTGGGTTGGGGTTTTTGAGTCCTTCCCCCCTCTCCTTCCTTACGAAGGTCCCCTTTCGCTAACACATACATGCGCGCACACACACACGTTCCCATTTTACAGATGGGGAACTGAGGCTGAGAGGTTGTGACTTACTCAAGGCCGTCCAGTGAGTTCATGGCTAGGGCAGGATTTGAATCTCGACTTCCCAGATTCAAGTCCATCACTGTATCCACTACATCACCCTGGCTGTCTAGGCTGAGTGGTTGTGACTTTCCCAAGACCACCCAGTGAGTTCATGATTAAGGTGAGATTTGAAACCTGGCTTCCCAGGTCCAAGCGTATGGACCTTATCCGCTATACCACACTGGCTCTCCCCAGTGTAGAGTGGTTGCGGCCGGGAGTGATTGCAACTCTGTGTTGGAGAGTGGGGCAGCATGTGGATGAACTGCAGCAGGGGCCTGGCTGCTGGGGTCCTTGTGGGGCTGGTTGTGAGCAGCTCTGGGGACAATCAGGCTCCCATTAAGAGAAACAGGGAGTAGGTGGTACACTTACCACACGCTTCTGAATGTTCTCACTATTAGAGATACCACAGTGGTTGGTTGGTTACCATAGTGGTTTCTTTACCACTGGGTATTGTACCCCTTGCTGTACAAGCTTTCAATGATAGATCCAGCCTACCTCAGCCATCTTTTAACCTAGTCATTGCTACCTGACTAATTTCTTGTAGAAGAGAGATTTGAAAAAGAAGTGGATGCTTGTTGAGGAAAGATTAGAACGAAAAGGTAGTAATTTTGTAAGGAACTGTATGGAAGAAAGTGCTGATTTGTCTATGGGTGCAGAGGATAAATGTTAGATTAATTGTAACCAGCTAAACATGTGTACCTGCGACTTCTCAATGGGTATTTTCAGACGTTATGAGATCACGCTCAACCGCAGTCAGTACCCTGTGGTGGGGAATGGCCTCGTAACATCTGTTGGGGAACTGGAAGTCCCCCCCAGATGTTAACCGCGCTCAATCACAGCGGGGAATCACATTCACCACGCCATCGGCGGAACCGGCGGGGCCGGTGCCGATCGCGTGGTGAATGTGATTGCCCGCCGCGATGAAGGGGCCCGTCTCGTCTGGATGGCAACCACAGCCTGGAATCCCCGACGAGATTCCGGGCCATGGTCAATTCGGGCAGGTGCTGCGGCTGCATTGGCCGCGGCACCCGCCCGTCTCCCCAGAGGGCGGGCGGTGGGGGAGCGGGGCGGGGCTGTACGTTGCGCCGCACGGCCCTGCCCCCTCCTGGATTCCCCGCCGGGATCAACCGGCACGTCTGTTGGACGTGACAGGCTGATTACAGCGGGAAATCAGAAGGGTGATTCCCGGACGGGGCGAATAGCGCCCCGTCTCATCTGAAATCTCCCAATGATTCCTGTCTCTTCCCCCCTCCCTTGTCTCACCTAGATTATAAGCTCCTCAGGGGCAGGGACTTGTGTCTACTTAATAGTTGTTCCATGCTGGGCACTGCTGGCACTGTATACATATTTAATAATAATAAGTTAAATATGACTTTGGTATTTTGCATATAGGGTCCTTTGAAAGGTTTCCTGGAAGACCTTGGGAAACTCCAAAAGAAATTTTATGCAAAGAATGAACGCTTAGATTCGCCAATCAGGACCTACCTGGTCACTGCTAGAAGTGCAGCGAGCTCTGGAGCCAGAGTGCTGAAGACCCTCCGTAGCTGGGGCGTGCAGATTGACGAAGCCCTTTTCCTCGCAGGAGCTCCTAAGGGACCAGTCTTGGTGAAAATCCGACCTCATATTTTCTTTGATGATCAGATGTTTCACATTGAAGGAGCACAACAGCTGGGTACTGTTGCTGCTCATGTGCCGTACGGCATTGGACAGAAGTACAACAAATCCAAACTGAAAGGAGAGACTGATAAAAAATAGCTTCCCTTCCCTTTGCCAGCCTCTAGCACAGGAACAGTTAGGTCTCAAAGCCCTATACTTGTACCTTGATAAAGATTATGTTTGAAAGCTTGACCTCAGTTGCTAAATCATTTTGGGAAGGGAATATTTTTGCTGTAGGTGTGTTTTTAATAGGGATTTTTAAATATAAGTTCCTAAACATTTTTAAAAATTTTGTTTACAGAAAAAACACCTGGCTTTTCAAACATTTTTAAAAACCAAAAAGGTTGTAGTGTTTTTTTTACAGTTGAAGCCATATTCCTAAGATGTAGATATAGATGATGCCTTCAGCAGGGTTTTACATGGGTTATTTATAACTAGATTCATGCTGCATAAAGAAACTCTTATTTCCAAAAAATATACAAAGTGTGCTTTGCCTAATGAAGAACTAATGTATACACTTTAGGAGTCAGTGTGTTAGAGATGTAGTCTGCAATTGTGACATCATGAATTTGTGATTTTTTAAATGGGTAGTTTGTAAATTCAGGTGAAAAGGAGAACATTTGTGTGTTTGACCTTGTAGTTACAGGAATGTTTATTTTTTAAAGCTGTTTTCCTATTTTAATAAAGCTTGCTTTACAGAACTTTGGCATTTTTCTGTTTATTTGAGGTGCTTTCATTAGCTAGATAGTCTGTTCTTCTGTGCAATGAATTTGCTGGCTTCCAATCAGTTTCTAGTAAAAGGGCCTGACCTCTCAAAGACTTCCAATAATACATTGGGTGCTGGTCTGCTTCATTACTGAGGCGCTGAGCAAGGAAGTGAAAAACGGAACTATTGCCATCCTCATTACCCTAACAGCCAACCCTGGGGTGGTAGAGAGGCGCTAGCTGGAAACTAGGGTTCATTTGCCTGCTATGGCAAACTGGGACAGGGAGCATGGCTTCTGAGGCAGACTTGGCCCCCGGCCACAAGAGGCAGTTCAGGTACTGCAAATGTGAGTTTAGCCATTCACACGGGTACCCATTTCAGCTCTTTTTCTGATGCACATCTAGGTATCATTTAGTAAAACACCCAGTCTTAATTTTCAGGGAATGCACCTTCTTTTTTACTAATTTATTGCTCAACAAAGGCTGGAGCACTGAAATAAACCTGGGAAAAGAGCAACACAATAGGCTGTTGCCCTGGAGCAGAATGTGATGCCATGTACTAAGCACAACAGTTTCGCTGCCAGGAATAATAAAGACGTTTTAAAGGTTGCACAAGCCATAATTTCAACGTCAATATCTTAACTGTCAGAAGAATGAAAAACTTAGGAAAACATTCATTCATAAAGCATGTACAAATGTACATTACTGTCAACTAATCATAGGTATATCTGTGTAATCCTAGACTGGCATGATACCAGCTAAGGGTGAGCCTAAGGGTACTTCTGCCACCTGGTGGCTCCTCGGTGGCCAGTAGGTCAGCCACTCTCCACCTTGTTCTTCTCTGTCTCTTCTCTATTACCTATCCTCCCCACCACCTTGCCTGCCCTAATCTCTTGCCTTCCCGCTCCTTCCTTCCCCCCCAGCCCATCACTTCTCTCCAACCTCCTCACACTTCCTCCTCCCCGTGGCTACCTTCCCCCCCTGCTCCTCCATATCTCTCACCTGCCCCGCCGTCCCCCTTCTCCCAATCTTATCCCCATTCCCTGCCTTCCCCCTGATCTCCTGCTCCCTTTGGAACTCTCTCTCCTCTGCCAATAAAGCCCCCTACATCCATGATCTCTTCCTCTCTCATTCCCTCCAGCTCCTTGCCCTTACTGAAACGTGGATCTCCCCCTCCGACTCTGTCACCCCTGCTACCCTCTCCTTTGGGGGTCTCTCCTTTTCTCACCAACCATGCCCCGAAGGCCGGGGTGGTGACGTGGGCCTCCTCCTCACTAACTCCTGTAAATTCCAACTGCTTTCTCCTCCCCCTCTCTCTCCTTCCCTTCCTTTGAGGCTTACTCTGTGCGCCTCTACTCCCCACTCCATCTCCGCGTGTCTGTCATCTACCGCCCCCCTGGCTCTCTCTCTTCCTTTCTCTCTGAATTTGAGTCCTGGCTCACTTTCTTCCTCTCTGACAATATCTCCACTCTCATCCTTGGTGACTTCAACATTCACGTTGATGTTCCTTCCGAGCCCTCGATCTCTTGCTTCCTCTCACTAGCCTCCTCCTTCAACCTCCATCTTTGGACCAACTCCTGCAGGCCATCAACCCCCTGGACTTTGCCTCCTCTCTCTCCGCCCTTCTCCCCTCAGTCTTCTCCTCCTTCTCCCGACTCTGCCATTTCTGCTTTCAATGTCTCTCTCTCTCCCCTCCACCCTCGACTCCCTTGCCCCCCCCCTCTCCTCCTGCCCTGGCCACTCCCACAACCCCCGTCCTTGGCTCACCCCCAATATCCACCATCTCTGCTCCTGCACCTGTGCTGCTGAACGCCTCTGGTGCAAATCCCACTCTCATGCTGACTTCCTTCACTTCAAATTCTGTCTCTCCTCCCTTACATCTGCTATCTCCCTTGCTAGACAGCATTACTACGCCTCCCACATTGAGTCCTGTTCTCGGGACCCTTGCCGCCTATTCTCCACCTTTCAGTCCCTTCAAGCCCCCGTCCTCCTCCTCCCTCTTCCTTTTCTGCTCAGGATCTTGCTTCCTTCTTCACCTCCAAGATAGACAAAATCCACCTCGACATCGCTTCCCACTCCTCTCCTCTTCCTCATTGTTTCCACTTCCCTCCTGCACATCATCAACCTCTCCCTCTCTACTGGCTCCTTCCCGTCCACCTTCAAGCATGCCACTGTCTCTCCTATCCCCCAAAAGTCCACTCTTGATCCCTCTGACCCTTCTAGCTACTGTCCTGTCTCACGCCTTCCTTTTGCTTCCAAGCTTCTTGAACGTGTTGTCCACTCCCACTGCCTTTACTTCCTCTCCACCAACTCCTCCCTTGACCCCCTCCAATCTGGCTTTCGTCCAGGGGCAGATTGGCCATACAACCCACCGGGAACATTCCCGGTGGGCCGGGCCGGCAGGGAGGGCCGGTCCTGCCGCCGTTTGTGATTTTAAATTTTTTTTATTTTTTTTTTAAAAAAAAAATATTTCGGATTCCGACACGACCCCGTCGGCCTAGGGGGGGGGCTGGCCCATTCCGGCCCATTCCCATTCCAGGCTGGCCTTCCCCCCCTCCCCCAGTTGGGCCCCTACCCCCTTCTCTGCCCCAGCCGAGCCGGAAGTTGCTTGAACGCAACTTCCGGGAGGGAGAGAGACTCTCTCACCTGCGCTGCATGCTTCGCTCAGCTGTGTGCTCAGAGCGCAGGCGAGAGAGGAGGAGGACGACTGATCTGCTGCTGCCTGTGGTGGCTGACAGAGTCTGAGGACTTACTGGGAGTGGGAGCTGAGGACTTACCTGGGAGCAGAGGAGGACTTACCAGAGCGGAAGCCAAGGAGGAGCAGCGCGAGCCCAGCAGCGGTGGAGAGTGATCTGACTCGGTGCCAGGTGGGTAAACTCGAAGGCCTGGGTGGGTGGTGGCCGCAGGGGGGGCCGCCGCATAGCATGGCTCGGCCGTGGGGGTGGGGGCCGCTGCTGCCGCATGGCATAGCTGGGCTGTGGGGGTGGGGGCCGCCGCCACCACATGGCATGGCTGGACTGCGGTGGTGGGGGCTGCCGCCGCATGGCATGGCTGGGCCGCAGGGGTGGGGGCCACCGCATGGCATGGCTGGGCCATGGGGGGGGCATGGCATGCCGCATGGTTGGGCCTGTAGGGGGGGCATGGCATGCCGCATGGCTGGGCCTGTAGGGGGGGCATGACATGGCTGGGCCTGTGGGGTGGATGGGGGGGCATGGCTGGGCCTGTGCTTGGGGGGGGCATGGCATGCCGCATGGCTGGGCCTG
>QEPC01009174.1:527295-553092 GCA_003113815.1 Sphenodon punctatus | reverse complement strand
CTTTGCTAAGCTAAACACAGGGCCTGTGGAATACTAGTGCAGCTGGTGTAGGAATGAAGAAGCCTTACTGTAGGATGCATAGCAAGGGACAGTGATTTTTTTCGTTTGGGGGCCACAGAGCACTGAAACTGAGTGATTTGTGGAGCCAGAGCACTGAAATGAGGGCCAGTACCCCCACCAGTGGCAGTCTCCGCTCCTTGACAGCCCCCTATAATCTCCCACTCACCCCTGCCAGGCTGCTGAGGATCTGAATCTGGGGACTCAGCTCTGACAGGCCCCAAATCTGGTGCACTTTGCGCGCCCCAAGCCATGCCCCCCAAGCCACGGCCCCTTGACCCGTTTCCAGCGCGCCGGCGGCTTTGCCGCCGGCACAGGGTCACTAAAACTGTATTCTCCCTGGCCGCTTTGAGTTCCCAATCCGCCCCTGCTTTCGTCCCCTTCACTCCGCTTTAACTGCTCTCACTAAGATCACCAACGATCTTCTTGTGGCTAAATCCAAAAAGCTTGGTCTTTCTATCGTAAGTTGCTGATCTCCAAAAAAAAAAGGAGTTCCAGGAAAAATCCTGGGCGCTATTACTCGACGCAATCACTACTAGAGATTCACGACGCTTTTGGGGGCTCATACATCTTGGCTCCGGCTCTATTTAACCTTTTTTTGAATAATGTCATTCCCTTTTTAAATCATAGTGATACCCATGTGCCAGTGGTTGGAGGAAGGAAAATTCCAGCACTCCTCTATGCTGATGACATGGTGCTGGTTTCTCGGACTCTTGTTGGACTGAGACGTGCCATGAACCGCTTTGGGGAGTATTGTAATAATGAGGCTTTAAGTATAAATTTTGATAAGACAAAGGTGATGGTAATGGAGAAAGTTAAGAACAAACCCATCCATCGTTGGGTAATTGGGGCAAATATAATAGAACAGGTTCACTCCTACAAATACCTGGGAGTGATTTTTTCCTCCAACGGACGTTGGAAGATGCATGTGGAGGCAGCAAAGGCACAGGCTAGGCGTACTTGCGCAGCAGTTATTAGCTATTTTTTCACTCATGGAGGGAAATTGGTCCTTCCAGCGTTTTGTATATATAGGGCTAAAGTGATCTCTCAGCTCTTGTACGCCTTTCCGGCATGGGATATTACTTATTTGGAAAAGCTGGAGGTAGTTCAGAATGGTTTTCTGGGCACTCTTTTGGGAGTCCCTAGGGGTACTCCCCAGGCCATATTAAGGATGGAAACCCTTACCCACAGGATTCGATTGGGGGTTTGCAATCATTATTAAAGTATTGGATCAGGATTTTGCTTTTCCCTCTCCAGGATCGTTCTCTTCTTAGTTTAGTTTCTGCCCATGGACTCTTGCGTTTTTGGGAGCTAGTGGTGGAGTGGGAAGTTTATAGCCTAGGATACTCACGCAACTTTTTGCTTAAGGCGGGTCCGGAGAGGGCTATGTCTCTTATCATCCAAAGACTGGCTGATCAGGAGATACAGATCGATAATTCCTTATTAAGTTTACAGCAAACAGCCCCAACTTACTTCCCTCTGGCCCCAGCAAGGGTAAAAGCCAACTATTTATTTGTTTGGCCGGATGTAGCATCGCGCTTTGCATTCACCCAACTGAGATGCAATACCTACTCGGCAGTACTTCTGGAGGGTCGATATGCAGGGATTCCTAGGGAGAATTGATATTGCATTCTTTGTGGTCTCTCGGAGCCAGAATCGCTTCTCCATGCTCTATTTTGGTGTCCCTCTGATAGATTTGAGAAGGAAATATTTTGGTATAAATACCTTTTCGACTGTGGTAGAAAATTCTAACTCACGGCTGCTTGAGTATCTTAGTCCTACAGACTCAGCTTTGACCTGGGCAGTGGCTGGTTTTGCTGTAGCTGCAGCTCATAGACGTAAACATTTTTCAGCAGGTAGTTCTGTAGCAAATTTATGAGGGTAGCAAGAGATAGTTAACCTTGTGAGATTAAGGAGGGGTATGTTGTTAGGACTATATTCTCTTGGAACTGGGTTCTGTATTAATCTATACAGTTACTTTGTAACATCCCTTTAATAAATAAACTAGTGCTAATTATGACCCACCTTTTGGGGATACGATCGGTGTTACCTACGGGGGTCTGGATTGAACTATTAGGGGCTAAAAGTTCCCGCATCTAAGCACCACGGTATAATTCCTCTGGAAAATTAAATGGCTTTTGTTCAAAGAGCCCTAAAAGAACCTGGTTGGAACTTAATTGTGATTATGTTGTTGAAGATTGTTAGGGGATTGTTGTACAAGTTAAAAATCCCCTCGGGAATTTGCTGTGTTGGAGTTACGTTTGTTGTTTGTCATGATTTGTGATATGGTGTATTTGTAATAACCTATGGTTGCTGCAATAAATATTTGATTTGGTCTTGTGGCTAAATCTAATTGCCTCTACTCCATTCTTGTCCTCCTTGACCTCTCTGCTGCCTTCGATACTGTTGACCACTCACTCTTGCTGGACTCACCTCGCTCCCTTGGCTTCCGTGGCTCCATCCCCGACTGGTTCTCCTCCTACCTCTCTGACCACTCCTTCAATGTGCCTTTTGCCAACTCCACCTCCTCCTCCCTTCCCCTCTTGGTTGGTGTTCCCCAAGGCTCTGTCCTTGGCCCTCTCCTCTTCTCTATCTATACCCTGTCCCTAGGCAAACTCATTGCCTCCCATGGCTTCCAATATCACTTCTACGCTGATGACACTCAACTCTCTCTCCATCTATCCAAGCTCACCTCACCAGTTCTCTCTGACATGTCTACCTGGATGTCTCAACGTCAACTTAAACTCAACATGACTAAAACTGAACTCCTTATCTTCCCCCCTCATCCTTCCTCTCACTCTTCCCTGTCGATCCTCATTGATGGGGTCACCATCCTTCCCGTCCCCCAAACCCGTAGCTTAGACTTCATCTTTGACTCACCCCTTTCTTTTAAATCCCACATCGACTCTGTTGCCAAATCCTGTCGCTTCTCCCTGCATAACATTGCTAAGAATCACCCTTTTCTCTGTCTCCTCTGCCAAAACCCTTGTTCATGCATGCCCTGGTCATCTCTTGCCTCGATTACTGTAACCTCTTTCTCACTGGCCTCCTTTAGTCTCCCCTTTCTCCCCTTATCTCTGTCCAAACCTCTGCTGCCAGGGTCATCCACCTCGCCCGTCGCTTCAACCACGTGCAGTCCCTCCTCTCCTCTCTTCACTGGCTTCCCCTTCCTGAATTAATCCTGCATTGGCTCCTAGTCTTCACCTATAAAGCTCTTCTCATCCTTGCTCCTCCCTACCTCTCTGCACTAATTTCCCTCCATACTCCAGTTCATGAACTCAGCTCCTCCTCTGTCCTGTCTCTCGTCCTCCCTCACCTGCCCTGCTCCCCTAACTGCCTTTGTCCCTTCTCCCTAGCTGCCCCCCATGCCTGGAACTCCCTCCCTGCCCACATCCACCTTGCCCCCTCCCTTCGTACCTTCAAATCCCTCCTCAAGATCCACCGCTTCCACTCTGCCTTCCCCGACTCCTCGCTCCCCTCACCTAACTCCTGCTGATACCCTCCATCCAGTACAATCTGTTACCCAAGGTCTGTGTACTCATATCCTCACCACATGGACCAACCAGCCATCATTCTTGATGTAACCAATCCAAGCGCATGCACCTGGGACCTCGCATCTTCATGAATGTTACACTCCTTGTCTCTCCCTCTGTTCCCCTTCCTTTGTCTCCCCCCTCCATCTCTCAGATTGTAAGCCCTAGGACAGGGACCATGTCTATTCAATTAATTTGTAAGGCACCAGGTACATTGCTGGTGCTATATAAATGCTTGCTAATAAAAAAAATAATAAATGATCCCAGATTTATACAGAGTCATTTGGCCTCAGCTACACACAAAGTTCATTCCGTTCCTTTCCCCAGTGGTTACGCTAACAGAGCCTTCTTGGGGCATCATTACCATTATGCACCACAGCCAGGGGAAGTCTTTAGGTATTTATTCTGTGTGTGAATCATCAAACAACTGGTTTTTAGTTGACTAATCCTCTTGAGATAACCATCAAGGCTCAGACAGTTTTTCTTCTTCAAAGACAATAACTCTCATCTCATGTTTTCCATCAAGGTAAGGGTGGTCTTCCTTGGCAGAAAGGTCCTGAACACCAGCTCCTTCGCCAACGGTTATGTCAAGGATAGTATCATGTACTGCTGGAGCAGACCTGAGTTCTACCCAGATTCCCTGTACTCTTATGTGATCCCCTATTGGGCATCATGGCACAGGGCTAGAATCCTGCAGAAGGAACCGATCCCAGTGGCACCTGACTGGTCCCGTCAAGCTTGGGTTTTGGTTCAGGAGACTTCCTGTCCTAAGTCCTTCAAACTTGGGCCAGGCTCCCTGTGGGTAGAATGCTCCACTCACATGGCACATTATGATGCAGGGGCAGGACCATGTCAGAAACTCCACCCATCATATTTGAACTCCACCTTTTCCCTAATGTGGCCTCCACTGTGCACCATATCACAGCACTCCATGACGGGTGAGGTTATGGCATTTCCTCATCCCTTTTCTGACATGGTCTGACCCCTGTGGAGTGCTATGATGTCACTCAAAACTCAGTGACTGGTGAAAAATTCAGCCAAGCAGGGCTCCGGATGTGAAACTACTTTGCTTCCATCATGACATTAGGGGCTTCTTGAAGATCAAAATTGTGAGATTTCTGATTAAATCATGGAGAGCCCAGCTTTCATTCAAAATAAGCGCTTACCACTCGTGGATGATGTAAAAAGCTTAGAATCATGTCTACAACATACCCTGAAACAGTGGTTCCCAAACTCTTTATCCATGTAATCTCATTTTGAGATACTGGCTGTGCATCCTCCACTAGTAAATTCAATAGGAGCTGAGCCATTGACTTGAATGGATGGAAGGCTGGCACCCTTAAATACAAACCTGCTACCCCATCTCTACCCCCAGACAGGGAAACCATGCAAAGGGCTGTGCAGTCCACCATTCATGCCAATGGGAGCCGAGTCATTGCCTCAGTGGATAAAGGATTGTGCCCACAGTATATCAAACAGCAGGATCATGACCCGGAACCTCTGCCCTAAGGGCTCAGAAACCACACGACAAACTAATCTAAAATTTATGGTTAATATATTCTCAGGGTTTCCCAAACCAATCTGATGTTGATTTTGGAACATTGGGAATGATGATTTTAGAAGTTGTTCTTGACAATGACCTAGCTAGCCGAGTCTTGTGTGCTACCCCCCTTCCCTGTAGGATATCTTCACCTCTGGTGTCTTCCTTTCAGCAGCACTGACGGGGGGGGGAGAGGAGAAAAACTACATGTGCCAGAGTGCAAAGCGACAAGGGAAAGTGTTGGCCAATCAGTATCTATCCCTCTGCAATCCTGACCGCCTGAGAGAGGGGGAGATCCTTGGGCAGGAACTCTGGGTTAGATTTCGTTTGGCTCGCGCTGCCAGTGTTTTCCCACAGGCCCGGGTCGCTGTGCGATGGCTGCTGCGGCGGTGCTGGCGGCAGCTCTGGGTGGAGGGTTGTTCCTCATCGCCCGCCACTTCCTATCCGGAGCCAGGCGGGTTTCGCGGAGCGCGGGCGCCGGCCTCATGAAGGGCAAGACCGTGATTATCACCGGTGCGAACTGTGGGCTGGGCCGGGCCACCGCAGCCGAGCTGCTACGGCGGCACGCGAGGGTCATTTTGGCCTGCCGGGACCCTGGCCGCGCCGAGGAGGCAGCGCGCGAGTTGCGCGCGGAACTGGGTCTGGGCTCGCGACGAGAGGGGGTGGGGGAGCTGGTGGTGCGAGAGCTGGACCTGGCCTCGCTCCGCTCCGTGCGCACCTTCTGCCAGCAGGTGCTGCAGGTTGGTATCCGGGGAGGGCAGGCTGCCGTGGAGGGGCCGAACTGGGGGGGAGCCTACTGTGGAGGGGTGGTCTAGGCTGGTGCACTTGTGGGCAAGCTGGGGTGAGTATCTTTTAGGGGGGGGAGTTGCTCTGTAGCAATTGACTCCAGAAAGGTCGTTGCGTCCCCCATGCTCCCTGGGGACAGCTGTGCAGACCCATGCAAGGGCTAAAGCTTCAACTTCTCTAGGTGAGGCAGGTAGGTGGCTGCACTGGGCAGTAGCACAGTAGGCATTAAATGGATTGCACCCACACTTCTGCTCCATCTCCCCCCCCCCCCATCGGCCATCTGTTTAAAGGCAGCCCCCTAAATGTGCAGGTGAAGCTAGGGTTTCCACCTATGTACATTTTTAAGGAACTCTTATGAAACATACATGTTGCAGGGTCTGCATTGGTGCCTAAAATTTGTGTAAGTGGCAACCCTAGGTGAAGCAGGCTGCCCAAACCTGGGGCAGAGGCTGGAGAGCAGATGGCCGCTGTAGCTTTGCTCCAGCCAGGGGTTGCCTTGGGCAATGCAGAGATGTGGGCTGCAGTCTAGCGTGCTGGTTGAGCCACCTGCAGCTTTATGATATAGGGGAGGGGAGAACTGCGTGGGTGGGCCGTGGCAGCGCCGGGTCAGCATAAAATGGACCCAGGCACTGCTGCAAGCAGGCAGACACATGGGCGCACCCCCAGACTTCCTCTGGGGTTGAGCACCCCCACGTCCGTCTAAAGAGACCCAGTGTTGCTACTTGCCTGCTTTTTCTAAGAGACGTTTCATCCCTTGCATAGTTTTGTGATGGTCCCAGGGTGTGTCTTTTGGAATGGGGCAAGTGCCCTTGGGAACAAAGTACCTGCTAACTGCCCCTGAGTGCAGGGCTCACGCGTGTGTTTGGCCTCCTGTGCCCTAAAAGCAAAACACTTGAGTGCTTTGAGTGGGAGCAACTAGTCATGGTGCAGAGGAACCTGGTGTAAATGTTTCATCTGGAGCCCCCTCTTATTTTTTCCTTTTGGTAACCTGGGATCTGACCTTCCATAACATTGATGTTGAAAGGAAAGTGGTAGCTTTCAACAAGATTGTCCCAGGCACTTGGGGGCATTAAAATGCTCCCCAGGTTCCTACAGTGGAATACCTCAGTGTTGAGCTATACCTACTGTAACGCTAATGCTGGGTAGGCTTAGGGCAGCTTTCTACTACAAAGCCTTCATTATATGATTATGACAAGGAATGAGGTGGCCAGAGTTCTGCACTTTATATCTTAACGAGGAGGTTCAATCTGAAGGCAGGACCAACCAGACTGTTTGCATCGTGATGTGCTGGGACCTGTTGTTTTTTTGGCACCACCTCATTAAAAAATGAGGGCATCTGCAATGTGCTGTAGTTTCTCCAGTCAGCCATCTGTCAAGCTGCTCACGAGACGCTGTAGAAGAACCAATCATTCTGGTTTGTCTGAATTCTGGCTCTATGCAAGCTCAGTGTGTGAGGTGTGGGGTGTCCTCTAAAATTTAGAGGAATGTGTACGTGAGCCAACTTGACTTTACCACAGACTTCAAGAATACACAGCATTTGTCTAAATTAACAATACAGTGTCCGTTAATTGACGAGGGCTTTCCAGATCTGTGGGAAGGGTATATAAGTGAGGGAAGCTGTCTGTTTGGTACATTTCAGAAGCAAGTGAGGGAAAGAAAGTGGGGAGGAGTTTAAGAAGAGTGATGCTTCTGCTACCGGGCTTACTTTAGTGGTGTTTGCTGTGATTTTTTTAACCATGTTGGATAACATAATAGCACAAGATTAAGGATCTTTTTCTTTAAAGCGCTTTACTAGCTCAAGCTGCATTGAAATGAATGGGGCCTATACTGGGATAGTGCTTTGAGGTCTAGAGCCTAGAAATTGTTCGAAGAGGGAAACAACATTATTCTAAATTCATAACAGTGGTAGGCATAGCACAGTTAGCTATTACTGTAAGAAAGCTAGCCTGAAAAGGGACTGAGTGGAGCTTTGTGCTCCTTTATGCAACATGGGATGGCAGTGCCAGGCATTTCCCGCACACGAATGGTGTTTTCAGACACCCCCAGTACCAACCCAGTATTCACTGGTTAACCATTGGTTACCAGTGGAAGTTTTCACACAAGCACAGTGGAGAGGTGCTTGTCTGAAAACACCCAAAGTGGTGTCATGGTGGGAGAGCTTGGCATTCAAAAGAGCTGTCTTAAATGCTGAGCTTTCTTGCGGGAGAGAGATGTAGGGACTAGAGTAGAGGTTTCCAAACTGTAGGTTGAGTTGGGTCTTGAATTGATCAGGATCGCTATGTTATATTCTGCATGACTGTTGTTTGGGTCACAGTCCTCTAAGTGGATAGTGCTGGTGCTAGCATTTAGCTTAGGCATGATTCCCATTGAAGTGATTGGGACCTATGCCCATGCTAAGTGTTAATGCTGGCGATATCTGCTTATTGCAGGGACCTGTGTTCACTGCATTTTTCCCATTGCTGCCAAAGGACCTGCTTATAGGACCACATTGTAGGTCTTAACATTATCCTAGTAGCAGCCTTGGTGGTGGTGCATAGAAAGTGAAGATGACTGTAAAAACCCGCTACTTCTGTTGATGCATGCAAGAATATAATTGTTGCCATACTAGCACTACTAGACACTACCAGTAACTTTTTAAAATAATAGTTCATTATTTAGAAGATCAGAAATTTGAAGTACCTTTTATAAAGATCAATGACTATAACTTAACCTTAATAATAGCTTGTGTCCATAAGTCTAACGTACTATTTTTACTGTTTAAAGGAAGAGCCAAGGTTGGATGTTCTAATTAACAATGCCGGAATATTCCAGTGCCCCTACACGAAGACAGAGGATGGTTTTGAGATGCAATTTGGTGTCAACCACTTGGGACACTTCTTGCTCACCAATCTCCTCCTTGGCCTTTTGAAAAGCTCTGCTCCCAGTCGGATTGTGGTGGTCTCCTCCAAACTTTACAAATATGGAGAGATCAACTTTGAAGACTTGAACAGCGAGATAAGTTACAATAAAAGCTTTGCCTACAGTCGGAGCAAACTAGCAAACATACTGTTCACCAGGGAGCTAGCTCGACGTTTGGAAGGAAAAGGTGTCACTGTAAATGTGCTTCATCCTGGTATTGTTAGAACAAATCTAGGCAGACATATTCACATCCCCTTGCTGGCAAAGCCCCTCTTTAATTTGGTGTCTTGGGCTTTCTTCAAAACCCCACTGGAAGGAGCCCAGACTTCTATTTATCTGGCCTCTTCCCCAGAAGTCGAGGATGTATCGGGGAAGTATTTTGGAGACTGCGAAGAGGAAGATCTACTGCCCAAGGCCATGGATGATTTGGTTGCAAGAAAACTGTGGGATATCAGTGAGGTGATGGTTGGACTATTAAAATAAACACTATGGGGGGGGAAATACCTTACTGGAAATGATGCAGAGAGTTGTGTTCTGACACGCTAAGGCTTTCTGTAGCATTTATTTTGCTCCTTCGAGACCTGAGAAGCATACATGACTTCACCTGTTTGTTTCAGACTCCGACACAGGGCCTTTTTTAAAATAGAGATTATTTCCTGTTTGGAAGAAATCCATATTTAAAAGATAGCAGAATTGGAATTGGAATTCAAAAAAGTGTTTGAGAAGACTTCAGAATTAAATCTGTTCTGGGAAGTT
Organism: Sphenodon punctatus; assembly: GCA_003113815.1. Classification (NCBI taxonomy): domain Eukaryota; kingdom Metazoa; phylum Chordata; class Lepidosauria; order Sphenodontia; family Sphenodontidae; genus Sphenodon; species Sphenodon punctatus. Next base: position 543,522 of record QEPC01009174.1, on the reverse strand, counting down.
ACCTGTTCTCTGATCTTAAGAAACAGTTTTCTACAATGCATAACGTTATCTGTTTTTCTGTATTTCATATCAAACTTAGCATTTGCACGGTGTGATATTGACATATATGGTGGTTCTTCCTTTTTTGGCTTGTAAAAAGTTAAGGGGTGGTGGAGGGGAGACCCTGCAGTAGCACATAATTGCATCCCTCTTAATACAGGGTGGGTGGGTGGTGGGAAATGCCCTGTGAATAATAAACACTCTTGCATTATGGTCTTCCAGACCTCTTAATTCTTAAGCTTTCACACCAATAGATGCTGCATTTGGCTTCTTGAATAAGAAGCCAACATTTTTATAATTTTCCTTAGGCAAAAGTCAAGTCATTCAGGTACCCTTCTTTGACCAGATGCATGTCAGTAGCATTTATCCGATGTGTAACATTTTATTGTACAGTGCTTGGTGGCTGTAGCCACCACCATGCATCCACAGTCAAATCTGCTGCTTTGGAGATACATCCTAAAATCTTTATTCTAAAAACACTTGTGTGCTTAACTTTAGAGTTCATTACCACTACTGGTGCTTAGAATTAAGGATGCACGTGATCTTTGCGGAATCAACGAACCCTGGGCTGATGGAGTGCCCCCCCGACTCCCCCCCCCCCCCCGATTTCAGTAAGGCTTTGTATATGTGTGTCAGATCCCACCCCATTAGAGATCATTGAAGCCTCCGAATCCAAGCACAGACAACTAAGTATACGTCTTCTGAATTATGTATACATCTGAAGTATATGTCTTCTGAATACTTACAGTATTCCCTTGTTGAATTAAATATGAAATAAGATTCAGGCTAAGCTGGAACATAGCATGGTTGCTGTTTGATGCTGTATATTTATATAACGGCACTGGTGCACATCATCGAGATACTATTGAGCATGAGAAAGTAACAGTGTAACAGAATAGTTAGACATTCTATTGTAAAGATCCTTCACTGTTCAGAGTCCGGATTAAGCTAGTGGAGGAAATGCATTTGAGAGGCCGCATTTATTCTTTTAAAATAAAAAAAGAAAACTTTACAAACTTGCCTGTGGATATTTTCAATGTGTTGGATGGTTTATTTTTCTGTAACTGCTGATGTTTAAAGTAACTCTAAATATAATGAGTATGAACAAATGGTGATTTGGAGATCAGGATTCCAACAGTAAGAAACAATTGATTTCAAAACTATAACTGAATTACTCTTGCCTTAATACGATCTACTTGTTTTGTATATTTAAGAACACCCTTTTTGTTGCGCGCCTGGTGTAGTGCATTTTACATACCTCTTCCTGATACTAGGAAGTAGTTAGCAACTCTGCTGTCCTGTTTAAGACTGTGTACATAACCTCTCTTTCCTTTATACAGTGCTCGCACAACAGCTGCATATGGGCAGTGGGCCTGATCCTGCACTGAAAGGTTCAGCGCTTCCAGCCATGGTGGCAGCTCTGTGATGGGCCCTGCCGCCTACTGCCTTCCCCCTTGCTCTCTGCACTGGTGCCACAAGGTGGTGCAGGAATTGGGCCCGGGCAGCTTATCTGGCTGCACCCAGTGACTCTGCTTAGTCAAACTACTCAGCTGGGCATCCAGCATTTCTTTTCAGGTGTCTTGGTACCAAGGTTCTTCTCTGCTCCCTCAGCTCCCTGCTGTCTTATCACTGCTTCTTGGGATTGCAGAGGAGCATCCACTTCTCTCTTTATCAGTCCCAAGTCCTCTCCCTCAGGATGAGGGCAAACTGATTAACTTGGCTCCGAGTGAGGCCCCGTAGCAAGCAATCGGCCCCGCTACATTGCACAGCCAGTGCGCGGAGCTGGACACTCAAGCGTGGAGGAGCTGAGCAGCTCAGCCCACCTTAGAGCTGAGGTGCCACCCATAGGACCGGCTGCCAAGCCCCAAGGCTGGCCTGAGGCATGTGCCACCAGTGCCCAGGCACATGGCCCCGCGGGGGGGCCCGCGCCACCATGGGCTAGAGACTGACTGACACCGCCGTTTTTTGTTTTTCCCCCCACCGGGCGTCTCCGAGTCAGTCCTCATGGGGTGTGTGTGTAAACTTGCAGGGAATCCCTGGCCAGTTATACGCTGCGGTGCTGAGTTGACACAGTCAAGTTGCAGGTAAGTAACCAGCCGCCCCCCATCCCCTGAAAGTCCCCCCCCCCCCATTCTAGCGAGTGCCGGCCGGCCTTTGGGGCCCTGCAGCAAGGCTTGGCACATGGCCCCTGAAACCCTTGGGCCGGCCCTGCCAAGCCCTGCCCCGGCCCAGCTGAGAACCAGCCTCTGGCTGTGACATGGCTGCACATGACGGACACTACCACCTGCCCCTCATGGCCCCGCAGCCTCGCTCCAAGTGTGGCAGGACAAGTGTGCCCTGCCACATGGGTTGTCTCGCCTTGAGCAGCCTTACACTACTTGGGGTAAGGCTGCTCTGCGATACAGCCTTGGGATTTTCCCGAGGACACATTGCGGAGCAGGGGGCAGAGCAAACATCTGGCGGGCCTAGAATGCCCATCAGGCGGGCCCTGGACACATGAGCCACTGCATCACATGGCTTGTGTGCCCAGGGAGGGGTAAGGCTACCCAAAGAGGGCCTGGTCTACCATGTCCCATTGCGGCCGCTACAGTCGGCTGGGGACGCGTCTGGTCCAGTTTTTAACCTGGCCTCCAAACGAGGAGGGTGTTCTTGGCAGTTGCGCCAGAGTTGTGTTTATGCCTGGGCCTGAGCACCTTTAGGAAGCAATGTAAAATTATCTTATTTGCAAGGGCGTTGGGCAGTGAGGGCTAGGGTAGGGGGGAGTTGGGGGGTAAAGGGTTGAGATGGTAGTTGGGGGGTGTTTTATTTAATTTTTTTAGTTGTATCCCGCACTCTCTTGCTGAGGCAACTCGAGGCGGCTCACAACAAAAATGAAAAACATAACGTAAGAAAGCACAACAGCTGGGTTTAATCCCACACGGGACCCAGTATAATTTCATAAAATCCATACTATCATATATACCCTTCCCCCTATCACTACCCCGTAACAACATTCTAAATTCCTTCCATCTCACCTCCCATCCCACACCCTGCTGCCACCAGGGGGGGCCCTCCACTCCCCCTGCTCTCACCGGGGGATGAGGTCTCCATACAAAAATCTCTAAATACAAAAATGATCTGTAATATCCATCTAACAAAACCCCCTTCCATTATAGAACAGCAAAATTCATATAACAATAAAACAACCCATATCCCTCCCACTCAATACATAGTCATCTATTGACTCCCTCATATCCTCCCAATAACATCAAGAACATTTATGTTCTGTATCGCTGCATGTGCAGGAACTCCTACTCTGTTTCTCTCTGTGGTTGTTGGTAAAGCCGCGTGTGGGGGCTTTCAGACTGGCCAGACCCCATGCAGATTCTGGCTTGCACATTCCTTCCCGCAGCCAAAATATGTGTGGGAGACAGGTGTGAAAGTGGTCTTAGTGCTCCCTCAAGTCCCCTTCATTAAACAGATTGAGAAAAGGATCAGTCAGTAGGGGGGGTTTGTGTCCAGTTAGGGGGACTTATTTCCTCTGTCAGCCCAAGAGATTTTGGGTGAAAACAAACACGATGGGGGCAAGCTGGATCCTGTGGCTGCCCTGAGGAGGGCCACTGGAGCTGCCAATTCTCAGGTCAGCGGGGAAGGCAGTTGAAATGAGCAGCCCCCCCCCCAAGGAATTCTGGGTGCGGGGAGGGCTGTTCTCACAAGTCCATCCATGCCACAGCCGAGGAGCTGTCCACATGGAACACAACTCCCAGGCCTTGCTGCCCAGCAGGATCAGGCTCTAGATGAAGTTGCCACCAAACAGTTGAGGGGTGGGGAGATGAAGGAGCATGTACTGGGGCTGGGTGAGCATGCTCTTCTGGGACTCCCTCTCTGCCAAACAGCTGGGGGGGGGGGGGGGGAGAGGAGGCCTGGAGGTCCATACTACTCACCCAGCTTGAGTGTGTACAAAACAGCTAACTGGGAGGACCTGGATGAGTGCACTCCTCCAGCCCCCCCAATCTGCTGTTTGGCAGGTGGGGTGAGTGTGCTCCTCTGGGCCTGATCCTCAGACATTGCCTCGCAGCTGGGCTGGGTAGGGTCTAACCGATGGGAGGGTGTACATTAGCCCAGATTGGCCCTTCTGGGCGAGCCCCAGGTGGGTGGGGGCAAACATCTGGCAGCCCCCAAACTAACTCGTGGGCTGCTGCCTCTTTTGTTTTCACCCTATGTTACATTTTTAGATCAAAAACACATTTTATTTCCCCTTGTCCCCTCATGGAAATGGATTCTAAACCTACCAGTCATCTCCCAGGCCTCCACAGTTGGAGATTCCATCTGACCAATGAATGACTACTACCCCCATTCCAATCAATGCTAAGGTCTCTTGGTGGGGAAATTTACAGGTTATTTAAAGATGACTAACAGAAAACCCAGATTTATATAGACTGAGCTGGTCTCTAACTAGCAGCATCTCTGGTTATACCACAGTTGAAAGATTCTGTTTAACCAATCTACTACTACTTATCATTGCTATAGCACTACTAAGCATACGTAGTGCTTTATGGTCACAGGATTTTGGACACAGGTCCCTGCCCAGTGGGTTTCCACAATCTTAAGTTAAACATGGATGAGGTGAATACAGTGAGATACAGACAGATTCCCATTTCACAGATGAGGAACTGAGGCTAAGAGCCTTTTTAGATAAACAGGATTTTAAACCCACAGCTCTGGGGATACCTGCACCTGGCGGGTGGAGGGGAATTTAGATGGTCCTCTGTGAACTGGAAGTCACCTGGGTGTCATTAGAAACAGTGGCACTGGGCAACTCCCAATTGTTTTGATACACAGCGTAACTAGGTCAGGATTTGAACCCTGGTTTCCTAGGTCCAAGCTCAGCACCTTATCCACTACACCACAGTGGCTCTCTAAGATGGGAGGTGGTAATTTGCCCAAGGCCACCCAGTGAGTTCGTAGAGCAGGATTTAAACCCTGGTGGTTCAAGTCCAGTAACTTTATCCACTACACCACACTGGCTCCTTAGCCACTGGTACCATGCTCAGGTAGAACCAATCACTACCACTCTCCCATCCCAATCAGCTCCGCTGCCTCTGAGGCATTTTGGCAGAGAAAACTATTCACTCACTGTCCAGGGATTTCTAACAGGAAAACCCTGGGTTCAACTTGAAGTGGCTACTAATCAGTCAGATAGCCATAAGCAGTGTTTATCAGGGACTACATGCATATCTATTTCAAATTAATAAAATAGTCCCAGGAGATCATACCCTTTAGACTTTTGTCAATTTATCTTCCACTGAAATCTTTTGTCTTCCCAAAGGCCCAGACTGACTATTGCTAAGCCTAGAAAACATTTGTCCTTCAATTTGGAGGAGCCGTTACTGTGTTTTTACACACACATTTCTCCTGCATGTTTGCTGTTACATCCTGAACTTTCTGTGTGTCTAAATCACTCACCCAGATCTTAAGCATCTGGCTGTTTGAACTTCTGCACAGAACTTCTGCCCAAACTTTTTTGTGTAAAAAGTTCTCCTGGTAAACTGCTTTGCTCCAGGCAGCTGTGGTCACTTGGTTTCCATGGCAGCCTCTCATGTCTACAGCTGTGGCTACTTTAGGCTGCCTCAGGGCAGTGTTTGTGTGAAGAATGCATCCAGGAACAGCCTCAGGGCAGTGTGTGTGAAAAATGCATCCAAAACTTACTGGTGGACTTGTAAATCCAGAAGATTGAAAAATCTGGAATTTTAAGGTGTGTGTAAAAATGACCACTGTTGTCAAATCAGCAAGTAAACTTATAAACACAGCTTGAGTATTCTTATGATAAAATTTCCTCAGCTTAACTGGAGATAATCATGTTTTTAAAAAGGACAATTCACCATATTGGGTGCTTTTAGACAGACAGCAGCTCTACTCCTGCCCGCTTCACCCCTGGGTTGACTGGTCCATATAAGGGCAGATGTTCAAAGCGAAGCAGGCTGTGCCTGCTCTGAGGCAGCCCCACTGGGGGTGCTTTGGAGCCTGCTGCACAGAGTGGGCCAGCTAGCGAAACCCAGGGCAATGACCAAACGTTGAGCTGCTGTCCATCTGTTGGGAGGACCCAGGGTGTAGCTCCATGCCTAACCGGCCATTGCCCCAATCACCACCATGGAGCTGCGGCTACCAACCTAGAGCATTGGGTGAGTGGCTGCAACTCGGTGGGGTGGGGTGGGGTTGCCACAGAGGACACCTGCTGGTCCTCTACAGTAGACCAAAGTGGAGCTGGAAGCAGCTGGACATGGGGGGCACCCTGGAAACAACTCTGGGGGTGGACAGGCTCTGTGTCTGTCTGTTTACACTAGGGCCAAAACAAGAATCAAAATGATTCCCTTGAGAATTAAGAACTGCCAGCGAGATCTTGAGAAGATCTCCCTAACAGTTCAAGTTCTTGTGAGATATTGTGGGGGGAATGAAAAAACCTAACCCTCCCCCTACACTTGCAAAAAAAGGGGGAGGGGATTTTGCTCTCCTGGGATTGCTCCAGCCACTGGGTCTTGCTGCTGGATCTCTCCCCGCTCAGCTTTTCTTCAGGGAAAAGGGAGAAGCTGCCAAGGAGAAGGAATTTTTTTTTTTAAAAAAAGCACTGTGCATGCTCAAAATGGCCATCACCCACTGGGGCTGTTCTGAGCATGTGTAACCCTTTCCCAAAATGGTTCTGGCAGCAACAGCACCATTTTGGAAAAGGTCAGCCGGTCTGCACATGCTCAGAACAGATGTCCTTTTCCAAAATGGCACCAACACTGCTGGTGCCATTTGGAAAAGGGTTGCACATGCTCAGAACAGCCCTGGTGGCCATTTTGAGTATGCACAGTGATTTTTATTTTTTTGCCTCCTCCTTGGAGGCTTCCCAGGGACGGATTGACTATAGGAAGTACAGGGAAAAATTCTGGTAGGCCGCTGGCTCCTGGGGCTGGTCCAGGTCAAGCAGGAGCCAGTGCCTGTGGAGCTGGGCTGAGTTAGGTCAGCCCAGGGGCAGTTGCCAGCCAGCCCATCAGAACCGTGTGCCGGCTTGGCTCCCCCCTTCCCTCAGGCTGCATTGAGTGGGTGTGAGGCCACCGGTTGCCTCTCCCTGCCCCTGAGATTACTCTTGCAGCATCGTCATCACTGCAGCAGCTTCTTGCATGTGGCAGCATGTTCTTCAGCCGCTCCGTCTGACTGTTTCCTGGATCCTCCCAACAGGGCCTCCAAGAGTGATGCAGTTGGATGACATCATCTGGCCGCGCCACTCTGGAAGGGGCCAGCCAAGAAACGGCCGGAAGAAGAAGTTAAGAGCGGCCGGGTGCAAGAAGCCACTGGCCGGGGTGGGTAGTCCAGTCAAAGGTAGCTGCCTGGGAGCTCAGAGCTCAGCCTTCCACGGCCCTGTGCTGGGCTTGGACCCCGCAGCAGTGGCTGCTGGGAGGGAAGCAGTGTGAGACTTTCCTGCTGTCCCCCGCCAAGAGAGAGCAGCTGTGGTGGAGGAGCGGCGTTCTGCCTGGGAGCCGCGTCTCCCTGCCAGGCTACTACCCCCCTGGGAGAGAGAGGGTATAGGTGCTCTCTTCACCTGCTCCTGGCCGCTTGTTCCCAACAGGGTCTCTGCTCTGGGAAGCACTGTTGGGGTCGGAGAGGAGCCAGGAAGGAAGTGGCCAGAAGGAGCTCAGTGGGTTAAGAGCATGCTCACACTGCAAGAAGCTGCCGGCCCGCCACGCCACCACCAGGATGGGGTAAGTAAAGGGAACTTGCAAGCTGCCTGGGGATTTTGGGGGGGGAGAAGGGGCTGGGACAAGGCCTGGGGCACTGGGGGAAGGGGCTGCTGGGGGGATGATCTTTGGGAGGGTTTGGTGGGATGGGCCTTTTGGAGGGAAGGGCCTGGGATACAATTTGCTTGGGCAGGTATATTTGCAGAAAAGTTAATGAAAAAAGGCAGAAATGCCTACATAATGTGTGCAGTTTAATTTGAAAGAACATTTTCAAATGCTGCTTTTCTATGTAGCTTCTGAGTGTTTTCTGTAATCTGGGCTAGCTTAAGGTACTCCTGTTTTCTCTGCTACTGTACTCCTGCCATTTCATTGCCTGCTGGTGGTTATTGGAGACCGGTTCCTGCCCAGTGGACTTGTAGTCTAACAACAACCACCCCTGGTTGTCCCCATGCACACTGGAGAGAGAGATTGAGAGAGAGATTTGGGTTTTCTCTTGTCTGGTTTTACCCTGGGCAGATTTGGGGATGGAGGGAAAGCTTTGTGACTGCTTTTTGCCCCCATGCACTCGGGATTCACTTGGCTGAGGCTCTGTTGTTGTTTGCTAGAACTGCTATCCTTGTGTGCTTGTTCTCTATTCCATTGATCATGATCATGTGTGTAATTTTGGAGTTGGCTCTGCCTACCGGAGGCCACTTTCAGTATATTTTCCAGGGCCATTTTAAGTTCCCAATCCACCCCTGAGGCTTCCCCTTTCACTGGCAGGGAAGAATCCAGGCAATTCTCGGCTCATTCTTGTTTGCAAGAACAAGCCAAAAACTGTGATTCTTGTCGAGAAAAGCAAGAATACCGAGATAGAGTTTCAGCCCTAGTTTACACCCATTGAAATCGACTGCCTTGAGTGTTTACACAACCAAGGACCAAAATGGGGTAAGTCTTTTACAAAGCTCATTAGTGCAGTTAATGAGTTACTTTCAGCTGGAGCAGGAGAGAAATCTTGATAGCAGGGAGTTCTACAAAAAACTAGCTTGAAGCATCAGAGAAACATTAGGAAAGAGGTTAGAGCCAATAGGAAAGAGGTTAGAGCCAATCGAGGACTGTAATGGTGCCTTGTGCAGCCCTGCAATGTGCATAAATGACCACCAAGGGTGGTTAAAGGGTGGCTAGCGTCATGTCTGTTTTCACCCCCTGTCCCAACAAGCCTGGAGGAGACCAGGGAAGAGGCCTAGAGCTCCAGGCAGGGTATTTAGTTTGGGCTGACCCTAAAGTGGACTAGCTAGCTAGAGGGTTAGACCAGATGCTTTCCCTGGGGAACCTCTCAGGACAGAAGCTTATGGAAAGGAACCTAGGCTGTGTGAGAAAAGAAAGTGTCTGTGCTTTTAGAAGTGACCAGTGTATGTTTAAACATGTAGGCAGCGAAGTGACTGGATGAGTCTGTTTAGTGGCTGACCTTGGTGCATTAGGATCCTCACGCTGCAAAAACTTATCATGGCAGCCTGCTGTTTGTGGTCTTGTTCTTTTCTTTCAACTTGCTTTGTCATTGGTGTAAGTCCCCCATTATTGAACGCGTGTTGGACTTCATGGTCTGAACCCGTGGAATGTGCATCTCAGAGGGTGTATGACGTAGACCAGCACCTCCCCACCAATCACCCTTGTTGCAAGGCCACATTGGTGCCCTGTGCAGCCCTGCAACATGCATGATGGGTGGGTAATGTGTGGGGAGGTGCTTGTCTAAAAAAGCCCACAATGGATCTGGGCTTTCTAGTAATAGAAAAAGTCTCCCTTCACCCCTTCTAACGACAACCAATGGCCTTACACCCGTTGTGGCCTCGGATCTGACAGAATATATTTGGCTGTTTAGTTGATCCCAAATGCCCAAAGCAACACCAAATGAAGAATGTGTTATTAATCATTCTTCAGAGAGTTTTCATGTGCACAGCCACAAGCATCTCTTGCCACATGGGAATTATGACTTTTTAAATATTTGCAGGTAATATATGGAGGAGACTCACTTTGACTGGGACAGGATGCAGGTCCACAGTGGGGCTGCTGCAGACAGATTAGAGGAGCCTAGTTTCAAAGTTTTGAACCTTTGCTTGCCTCCCTGTCCTCTCCCTCTTTTCCAGACATCTGTTATATCCAGATAAATAGCTAATCCCTCAAGGCATCCAGATAGGGGATGTTACACTATGTTCCAAACCTCTGAAAATCAGGCTCAAGGTATCTCAGGTTGAGCTTCCTTTAAAGTGAAAGATAGTGTTAAAATCCATAGCTGTTCTCGAATATTTTGACTTAAAGTATTTCACTGAAACAATTTCCAACTACTCAAAAAATTACTTATGGACAAGATGGCTGCCAGTATAAAACCAGCAGCCATCTTGCCCATAAGTAATGGTGGCTTAGAATACATTAAACCCTCAAACTGATTACAGTATAAAAACTAAGAACCCCATGAGTCCCAATAAAATCCCCACATACCAAATGCCAACCCAACCACTACCACTTGCCTATCTCTCATCCAGAGAAGTCTCCACTCACACTTTCCCCATGACAATACTTCGACCCTCACAGAGGGGCCACCACCCACGCTTTACCCATGCCTCTACCTACTAATTATTGCTACTAATTATTCCAGTAAGACATTTGGGTCCTGACCCTGTAGGAAGGGCAGAATAAGAGAGATGGTGTGAAAAGACAGACAGCAATGGTGCTCCTTCGGACAAAGGCTAAGTGCTACCAAATAGATTTGTGGCTTGCTATTTCTTTAGAGCTGTTTTGGCTTTGGACATCTGTTCAGGGGGGTGAAGGAGGGGGTTAAAGCATCAGGAAATGTGTAAACAGCCACTGCTTTCAAGGAAAACATCAACCTTCTTTGCTGTGGAAAATGCATCAAATGGCAGGAAATGGCTGGATGTGGTAGGTGTTCAATTTTAAGGGCTCTGCTGCTGACAGAAGTTGATGAGTGAGAATATTGTATTTCATATTCTCTTTTGTTCAGTAGTGTGGGATTTTGATGCGGCCTAGAGGGACAGTTCTGTACCATTGTGGTCTAAACTGGGATTTCACATTAATATAACAAATCAGTACACTTTTTGTTTAAAAAAAAAGAAAAAAAGCCTGAGTCAAAGGGAAGATCGGGGGAAAAGGACTAGTAAGTTTATCTTTAACTCATCTGGAAGAGTTTATTTTAAACATGGAGCATTGGTTGCTGCTGCCGAAATGAAAGTGAAAGCTTTGCAGCTTTCTTCCAACGCCATCTGGCAGATGATTTACTAGCACATGGTATTCCATAATCCAAATAACCCTGTGTGTGGTAACCATTGTCTTTTTTTAATTGATCATGCAGCTGGGCTGCCTTAACTGTAGAGAGCTCATGCAAACGTATCCAAAGTGGTACTCTCGATACCTTTAAAAATTAGCACAGTATTGCACGCCTACTCAGTCGGACTGATTATCGTTATTATTTATTAAAGTACATCTTGGAATAAGCTGCTTTTGTTTTAATGCTTCGATTCCTAAATTAGATGTCTGATTTCACTACTGGTGTGGTGTTCCAGTTCTTCAAAGGGGTTGCTCCATAAAAATCAACACTTTATTGTTTATTGATTGACTGAAATGTGGATCACCTATACTATTTCTGATCTCTCTCGGTCCTTGTCTTGAAAGGAAACCTGTGCAAAAGTTTTGAAAGGTGAATCTGTGAACTAAGATTTACGAGTTGTCTTGATGATAGGAAGAACAATTGATAAGTAGAGAAGTAGTCTTAGGCCTGAAACGACAAAACGTGGTAAATGCGGTTTCCGTCAGAAACTGGTCATTTGCGCAACGTGGAAACTTACTGTCTTTTCTGCTGTTTTTGCTATTTGTCATTATTTTTTGCAAGTTGAACAGAGCTGCTGCAGGGCTGATCACAAGTCCCATGTGCACCCAGCTCATGCTCTCAGGGCCTGTGGAGATACAAAAGTGCTGGCTAAGTGCCAGGGAAGTGCTGAAAATTTTCATAAAAGTACCATAGATGACGACGTGCTGTAAAACTGTTGTAAACGTCCCAGAAAGTAACAAAAAGAGACAAAAATGTTGGAAAGTGACAGAATTGACAGGAAATGACAAACAAATCACACTGATATTGACAATGGCAGAAGTGTGGAATCACTGCTGACAAAGTACCAATGAACACTCACAAGTGCTCCCAAATGGTCAGTATTTTCCTGCAGAATCGTATTCTACTGGCTACACTACATACCTGAGGAAGGACCCTATGTAGCCCGAAAGCTTGCTTATTTCCACCGACAACAGTTGGTGCAATAAAAGATACCATTTGAACCGCTTTATCTCCCTGCGGAATGGGAACGCTTGCTCTCGTCTCAGTCCTAGGCTTTATGAACCATTACAGCAGCCTGTAACACACAGTTTACCCCCTACTTTTTATTTTTTATATATATAAGTTCACGCTGAGCACTGACTGTTTTATTTATAATATATATAAAATATATACACACACGCGCTGAGCACTGACCATCACATTCCTGCTTGAAGAAGAGTCCTCCTCAGATTCGGGAATCATGTCTGATCCTGGTCCAAGTCAGACTGCATTGAACCAACATGAACCAGGTCCCAACAAAGCCAGGATCTTCTGTGTGTTGGCACAATCTGTAACAGGGGGACCCTGTCCCCACAAAGCTTTCTGATGCCATGGCACTCTGCGGGGCAGATCCATGTAAGAGGAGGGGGAAGGAGAATGTTTTAAACCCCAGCCCTCAGGAACCGCCTCGCCCTCCACACCCCAGAGTGGCTCCTTCGGTCTGCCGGGGGTGCCTTCCTGGAGGTCCCCCATGTTAAGTGGGGGGTCACAATGGAGAGGGCATTCTCAGTGGCCGGACCATGTCTTTGGAATTCTCTCCCAGAGGAAGCTCGCTTGGCCCCAAGTCTCCTAACATTTTGGCAGGCTTGTAAAACCTGGCTGTTTGCCCAGGCCTGGTGGGAGGGTGGGTTAGGGTTTTTATTCTGCCTGCCCTTATTTTTTATTTTTCTTTGTCCCTGGATGTTTCAATTGTGATGTTTTTATGAAAGAGATGGTTTTAAGTGTACGTCGCCCTGGGATGCCGTAGGCATATGGGGTGACTCATAAATGTAAGAAAATAAATAAAATTTTCTGACATAGCCCTGCCCCCATCGATCACCATGGCATCACAGTGCTCCATGGGAGTAAGGCCTCTTTCCCATAGGAGAGCCCAATCCAACCCACGTTCAGGAGCATGGGCCAGGAGGACTCCCAACTGTATTAAACTCGGTGGGACTGGGCGCAAGCTCTACTGCAGGAGTGAGGAACCTCAGGCCCCGGGGCCAAATGCAGCCCACAGGTGGTTTTCATGTGGCCCTTTTCCAGTGCCGGGATCTGGCCTGTGGATTCAGTTCCAACCCACAAGCACTGAACACTTGAGCTCAGGGTAGGGGAGCTGAGATGTGGGCATGCATACAAGGATCCATGATATAGACTCTCCTTTTCCACCCCAGCCTCGCCCCCAACATCCATGCGGCTGTCAGAGCTTATATTAATTTTCAAAGTGACCCCTCAGATGGAAAAGGTTCTCCACCCCTGATCTACTGTGAAACTCAAAAAGACTGCGTATGCTTGCAAGAAACACGTTTAAACCAATGCAACAACCACCCTTTCAATAATTCTACTATGGTCAGAAAACAATGTTTTCCACAAAGCCAAGGTAAGCATATGACCTCTTATTATATTACTCTGATTTAAACCTAGCTAAGAGTGACTTTACATAGTGCCCCGTGCACAGGTTTAACTAAATGACTTTTAAAACCAATTTACAAAGTTGAGATATATTATTTACTGAGTATAGACAGGGTTTGGGTTGCTGTTAATTCTCACCTCTGGAAGCATCTTTGTTGCAAAGTGTTTAACTTGGTATTCGTTTCAGCCCATTGCAGATACACAATGGGAATAGATCATTGCTTTCTCCAGGCTTCATAATAATTCCTATGAGTGCACAATGTTTATTTTATCCCACTGTACAATGATTAAACAATAGAAGACCAATAAAATATTTCCTAGAAGCTGCCTGTCATAGCCCTGTTTGCTTTGCCACTGTAGATTATTGAAACACACCTCTGCATCGTGTGATCAAAGGGATGAGTCTGCTTATAATAAATGTTGCCCAAGCAGATTTATTACTCATTTAATAATCTATCTATTAAAATCCAGTTGGGTTCACTGTAAATGATCATTTTCAGGTACTTCTAATCACATAACCTACACACATCAAATTAAAGCTCAGAAACTGTACATTTGCCATTAACTGTAAAAACTCAATAAAACAGAATAAAAATATAGGTTTTGAGCAGTGACCCTGACTTTCTAAAAAGTAGTGATGTGCTTTGGGGTCTTTGCAGACTTCAAACAGTGCCGATCTATGCTCAGCAGTTCCCCGAGTTTGACTTCTTTATGGTTTCATGAGCCAAAGGGAGACATTAGACAAAGTCAGAGCACAGACTGAAAACCTTGTTATAGCATTTTACGTGCCTGCGCTCATTGTTTTACAAGTATGATACATGTGTTTGATTCTGTACAGGCCTGGTAATGAAAGGGTATGACCCAGTTCAAGAAGGATGCTAAGGAAAAACACATACCATGATACCTATTCTGCATGAAGCTCTGTTCTGTGCAATGAGCTTTAAGGATGCAGTCCCCCAAGTCAATGGTCTAGCACAAAGTTCAGTATTTTACTGAGGAAGATGATTTATTTCTCTATGAAGGCTAATATAGGATTTTTGGCAAACACCACCTAGAGCAGTATATCTACTCTATTAAATTAACAATGCTTGATGAAACACCAAATATAACTAATCCCAAAATACCCCAAAACCATGATCAAAGCTGAGGAACACATTTAATGTAGTGGTGCAGGTCTAAGCTAAGCAGACTAGAGTGAATGTACTATGATAGACCCTCTAATAAACTGGTTTATCATTTTCATTTTTAAAAAATACTTTATTTCTATCTTTCTCATTCTTTCAATTCGTGATTTTTATGGGAGATGTTCAAATAACAAATGAGGACTTCCTTTTCCCATAGGTTTCTGCTCATTTTCTGCACTGCAAATAGTTTTTCTTAGAAAACAACGTATGAAGAATAGCAATGATGTGTGGATGTATGTAGCAGGGGATGGAGGGGCGGGAGCCTTTGAAAATGAGTACAAGCTCTGCGGGCTGGATAAGAATTGGAGGCAGACTGCTTAAGGTGTGCTCAGGATGGGGGAAGCAAGGGGAAAGTCCAAATCTTTGGGGTTATTTCTATGTTGCTCTTAAAGGGGCCATGTACCAGCTATGTGCTAAGTAGATGATACACTACATTGGGGAAGAACAGTGTGCACTTGGAACTACCTGTTTACAGCCTAGAATTGACTGGCTTGAGTGTGCAATTACTTAGCTGAGCAGGGCAGGAGTACCTTGCCACACTCATCTTTCCCCCAGTGCCTACATGCATGGGCAATGGGTGGAGCGTGGGAGCGCACATGCACCCCCACTCATCCACACCGGCAGTCAGACGGACGCCCCCCGCCTGATGCCCATGCTGTCACGTTGGGGGGGGGGGAGGGGGGCATCCGTGTAAAAAGGGTCATAGTGGTGGCCTAATTTGTCAAGGACCTGGTTAGAAGTATATCTGCTGTCAGGGCTAGTTTTGAACCAGTTAAAGCTTTGAAATAAAGACATTAACTTGCTTTGCAGAAGATTTCTGAAACAGAGAAGCTCTGATTTCTGACTATAAGTTGTTTGGGGCTGACCCTTCTCCCACACACGTCTCCTATTTAGCTTGTCTCTGGCGGTGGCCAACTGTGGGTGGTTGTACTTGATGCTCTCTCTCCATGTCTTTAAGTAAGTGTGGGCTTTGTGGTTGACCCACAATGACCTTTATGCACTAAAATAGCATAAAGGTGGGTGCAGTTAGAGTTGAGTCTCAGCTGTTTGTTTTTTTCCCCCAGCATCATCTCTGGGCTTTGGGTTAAGCTGAAAATTCTCAGAGTAAGTCAAATATCACCTTGTATTTTACCAGAAATGAAAGGTGGTGTAGAAGATCCAGTGTATCATTGTGGGAAGCAGACTCAGGCTCCTTGCTCTAGGAGCCCTTCTGTGCATGGGCTTCCCACGCTACTGTTGCATTCCCATTTATTTTTATTGAATTTATTTAATGGATTTGTACCCTGCCCCTCCTGCAAAGCAGCCCGGGGCGGCTTCCAACAATAAAATACAATAAAATACAATAAAAACAATATAAAACATTTCATAACAATAATATTAAAATATTAAAACAGGGCTAAATATCATAAATAATATATAATAAATAACAAGTCAGGTGGGGGAGCTAAAAAACCCCTCACCCTACCCTCCCACCCTCCCCAAAGGCCTGGGCAAACAGCCAGGTTTTGCAACTTCACTGGAATGTCAACAGGCTAGGGGCCAGGCGAGCTTCCTCCGG
>QEPC01009174.1:504953-523873 GCA_003113815.1 Sphenodon punctatus | reverse complement strand
CCCCCCCCCCCCCCCCATTATTCCCAATGCATTGATCTCTAGTTTTTGATTTCCATGTTGTAGCCAATTTGATTTCCTTGGAAGGAACATAATTGTTTACTATCTCTCAGCCATGTCTACTTAACTCCTTGACAAAATCAGTTAATGTCTTCTAACTTTAAAGGTGCCTGTCAACGTGAAAGGGGGGAGAATGGGCTTGCTGGCTGTTTTGGTTTGTTTTTTTGCTACTTGAGGATGGCCTGTTATGATGATGCTTATTTGCTCTCTATACTAGAAGTACTGAGATCTGGTGTGATCTAATTCCTAGAGCACAGGGTTCAAATCATGACTTAGCCACAAACTGGCTGGGTGGCCTTTGGCCTCTCTGCCATGGTTCCCCATCTGTAAGGTGAGAGCAAGAATACAACAAGAATTTTGCTACGGGCGAGGAGGGAGCATATGAACTTTGCACTCCGGGTGCGGGGAAACTTTCTTTCCTCCTCTCCCCCTGCACACAGATTGTTCTGCAATGGGGAGCACGGTTGTACCATGCTCGTGCTCCAAGCTGGAGTTGGGCATAGCCGTGCTGGAAATACTTGGTGGGGTCATGCCTGAGCCTGGAGAGTCCTGTGACAGGGCTACGCAGGGAGAAGTCCTGGAGCACTCCCTGGCACCCAGAGGCGTCTCCCTTCTCCTGCAGGTCACCAGGAAATGGACAGTGGGCCACAGTGAATGTAAGTTTGGGGCAGCCTTTGAGGGCCAGATGGGAGGGGCACCGAAGGTCAGAAGTGGACATGAGGCCCGAGATTCCGCACCCCTACTCTACAATAATTGGAGAACTAGACAAATGGGGACATTTGAGAGTGTTGCCCTCATGTTACAGCACCGACTCACGTTCGTGTGTGTGCATATTTCTATATACAAATTCAGGAATGGCTATGTGCTAAACGTGGAGCCACTGATCCAGTAAAAACTGGATCAGCAGTTGTGGATTTTGGTTCCCCCCCCCCGTCTCTCTAATATAAGAATCCCAGAGATGCTCTACCCTGTTCTCTACCGGACTACTGTCTTGGTGTGGAACAGACCAGCCCCTTCTGCCTGGGACCAGTGCTGCAAGCAGAGGGACTGTCTCTGTCAGCAGAATCTTAAGTTGCTTCAGGGGGGTGTTGCTGGCACACAGAGTGCTAATAACCCTACTAAGGGAGGAAGAACCTGGTGCTTCTGTCAACAGAGGCGTAAGTGTTGACACACATCTGCTAGGACATGGACTGTTCTCCATACTATTGCTATGGGTGTGGGGGAAATGTCCTAAAGAAGCAACCTATTGAAAAATTAAGCTCTTCAAAGGATTGGAAAAGACCATGTAACAGGGTTATGCTCTGTTTGGACAAATTCCCACAGGTTCACTACCCCAAACAGCTAAAACGTATGTTTACTGTACAACGTGTGCGGACTGTCCCTCCATGTATACACAAATACAGATTGTGCCACCTTCCTTCCAGCTAGCGCCCCTCCCCCCCCTCAGGCTCAGTTTGGACTCCCGTGGTACGGTTGTCCTACCACCTCTTTAATCTAGGACGCTTATGAAAAATACATGGTGCATGGCTGCACTGGAATCAGTGCAGCCCCACACCATGTATTTTTCATAAGTGCCCTGGATTAAAGGGGAGGTATGGTAACCCTACCCTGTGGGCACCTGTTAGAGCAGGCCCTCTGGTCAGGTAGACTCCCTGCCTGCCAGCTTTAGGCTCCTCATGTGGCTGAGACCTCTGGCCTGGTCCTTCTCAGCCAGCCAGTCACCTACCTACATACCTGTTGGCATATGCAACATCCGTAAGTTAAAGTTAAATGCCTGCTGTATTAAGAACAGTAATTGACTATAGAGCCACCAGATGGCGCTGCTAAGTTTATGTGTACATGGAAGGGAGATGGGGTTTTGCAGTTGAATTCCTTTGTGTAACCACTCCTTCTTCCCTTCTCTCTCATTGTCTCAGTCTCCATTTTGTCTTCTTACTAGTTAGATGCAACTAAGGATCTGTGCCTGAGAAAGCTTAAGTAAAGTTCTGTTTTTAAACCTTCAGCTGCATTTGTCCTTACTGATTGCGAATCAGTTATTACTCTGCAACAGGTTATGGGCCCAGACCTCTTCAGAACAGCCCAGAACAACTCTAAAGACTGGAAGTGAGCTGAAAGGAAAAGAGGCCCAAAGGAAACTCCCAGAGGAGGCCTACTAACTGTAAGTGAGCAGAAGAACCAGAATCCCAATCTGAGGGGAGGGAAGCAAGCATGGCCAGCAGCTCTGAATTAAAGCTTTCAGTCTGCAAGCTGAATAACACAAACTACCAGTTGTGGAAATTCAAAATAGAAATGCTCCTATCCAAAGATGACCAGTGGGAGGTGATCACCACAGACAGACCTGCAGCAAACCCTGAGGTGTGGGACAGGAAGAACAGACAGGCAAAGGCAACCATAAGCCTGCTAGTAGAAGATGACCAGTTAATCCACATAAGGGAGGAGGCCACAGCAAAGGGCATGTGGAATGCACTGCAGAAGCTGCATGAAAGGACCAGCTTGAACAGTAAGCTGTTTCTCCTAAGGAAACTGTACCAGATGAGACTTGGTAAAGGGAAGGAGATGCAGGATCACATAAATTCAATGCTGGAAGTGGTAGCACAACTGCGAGGCATCGGTGAAGAGATAAAAGACAACCACGTGGCGGCCTTACTTCTCTGCAGCCTGCCTGAATCATACAGCGCCCTCATAAACGCCCTAGAGACAAGGCCTGAGGCAGAACTAACACTGGAATTTGTAAAAGGGAGACTCATGGATGAATTCCAGCGCAGGAAAGAAATCATGCAAGACAATCAGGAACAGGATAAGGAAACTGCCCTGAGAATTGCAGACAACAGATTGCACAAGAAGGAAACAAGGGCATGTTTTCGGTGCAAGAAAGAAGGACACCTAAAGAAAGACTGCTCCATATGGAAGGCAGAACAACAAAAGCGATCTCCACAAGTGTCTAAGCAAAGGGCCAAGGCTACAACCAGTGACACAACCACAGAACAGTGGAGAGGATGTTTTAGAGCAACACAGACCAACTCATCACAGGACTGGTGTGTCGACTCTGGAGCCACAAGTCACATGACCAGCGACAAGAGCTTTTTCACGGTACTGGACCCAAGCAACAAAGAAGAGATATACCTCGCTGATGGAAGCAGCATCACTGCAGAAGGTATTGGCGAAGGAATTCTAAGTTGCAACAAGCCACACGGAGGCACACTAGCAATACCGGTAAAGGATGTGCTGTATGTACCTGGCTTAGAGGGAGGACTCCTATCCGTTAAACGCCTAACAGAGAAAGGGCTCACCGTCAAGTTCCGGGGTAATGAATGCACAATCCAGAAGGGGACAAGGGTCCTAGCCAGAGCCTATGCAGATGAGCACCTGTATCGCTTGAGTGCAACCAAGGAACAAGCAAAACTCACTGCACATGAGCAACACAAGGACTGCATTCATCTGTGGCATTGACGCCTGGGTCACAGGCACCCGGAAAGTATAAAGGAACTGCAAAGACAGCAGCTGACAAAAGACCTGATAGTAACAGCATGTCCCTTGACCATGAGATGTGAATGCTGTATCAAAGCTAAAGCCACCAGAGCAACGCTCCCCAAGGCAAGCCAGACAAGAACCTCCAAGCCACTTGACCTCATACACAGCGATGTGTGCGGCCCCATGAAAGTACCCACACCTGGAGGGAACAGATACATAATGACCTTCATAGATGACTACTCAAGATACTCAGTCACATATCTCATGAAGCATAAGGATGAAGTACTGGAAAAATTAAAGGACTACATAACCATGACAAGCAACAGATTCCAACGTAAGCCGCTCGTACTTCGAACCGACAATGGAGGCGAATACACAGGAAAGAGAGTTGAAGACTTCCTGAGAGCCCACGGGATAGAGCACCAGAAGACGGTACCATACACGCCCGAGCAAAATGGGGTAGCTGAAAGAAAGAACAGAACCTTAACAGAAATGATCAGGTGCATGTTGACGGACTCTGGACTGCCAGAAAAATATTGGGGTGAGACAGTAGTTACGGCGACATATCTACAGAACCGACTCTACTCAAGAACAGCAAGTAAAACTCCATATGAACTCTGGTATGGAGAGAAGCCTAGTGTGGGACACATCAAAGT
Organism: Sphenodon punctatus; assembly: GCA_003113815.1. Lineage (NCBI taxonomy): Eukaryota > Metazoa > Chordata > Lepidosauria > Sphenodontia > Sphenodontidae > Sphenodon > Sphenodon punctatus. Next base: position 519,689 of record QEPC01009174.1, on the reverse strand, counting down.
GTTTGGATGCAAGGCATACGTGTACATTCCGGAAGAGAAACGCACCAAACTACAAAACCGAGCTGTGGAAGGGATTCTTGTTGGATACAGCGAACACTCCAAAGGATACAGAATCCTCAACCCACACACAGACAAAGTAACTATCAGCAACAGCGTGACTTTCGAAGAAAACCCAAGCAACAGTGTAATGTCCTTACAAGAATCAGGAGAAGAAGCATGTCCTGAATCAGGAGGAGAAGAGCGTCCTGAACAAACAGTTGAAATCAGCACAAGCTCAACTGAGATGCAGGAACAAACCCAATCACCTGCAGATGTTGAAATCAGAAGATCTACCAGGGAAAATAAAGGCAAACCACCCACCCGCCTGTCCTACAAAGCAAGTACCGACAGACTGTCTGAGCCATCAACATGGGAAGACGTCTTACAAACGTCAGAAGGGGAACACAACAAATGGACAAAGGCAGCTACAGAAGACATGGTAGCAGATGCCCTGACAAAACCTTTAGCAGGAGAGCGCCACCGAAAGCTACTAAGTAAAATGGGCATAGTAGGTTAACTTCTGTCTGTTGAGAAGGGGTGTTGGTATATGCAACATCCATAAGTTAATGCCTGCTGTATTAAGAACAGTAATTGACTATAGAGCCACCAGATGGCGCTGCTAAGTTTATGTGTACATGGAAGGGAGATGGGGTTTTACAGTTGAATTCCTTTGTGTAACCACTCCTTCTTCCCTTCTCTCTCATTGTCTCAGTCTCCATTTTGTCTTCTTACTAGTTAGATGCAACTAAGGATCTGTGCCTGAGAAAGCTTAAGTAAAGTTCTGTTTTTAAACCTTCAGCTGCATTTGTCCTTACTGATTGCGAATCAGTTATTACTCTGCAACAGGTTATGGGCCCAGACCTCTTCAGAACAGCCCAGAACAACTCTAAAGACTGGAAGTGAGCTGAAAGGAAAAGAGGCCCAAAGGAAACTCCCAGAGGAGGCCTCCTAACAGTAAGTGAGCAGAAGAACCAGAATCCCAATCTGAGGGGAGGGAAGCAAGCATGGCCAACAGCTCTGAATTAAAGCTTTCAGTCTGCAAGCTGAATAACACAAACTACCGTTTTGGAAATTCAGAGTAGAAATGCTCCTATCCAAAGATGACCAGTGGGAGGTGATCACCACAGACAGACCTGTAGAAAACCCTGAGGAGTGGGACAGGAAGAACAGACAGGTAAAGGCAACCATAAGCCTGCTAGCAGAAGGTGACCAGTTAATCCATATAAGGGGGGAGGCTACAGCAAAGGGCATGTGGAATGCACTACAGAAGCTACATGAAAGGACCAGCTTGAACAGTAAGCTGTTTCTCCTAAGGAAACTGTACCAGATGAGACTTGGTAAAGGGAAGGAGATGCAGGTTCATTTTTATTCAATGCTGGAAGTGGTAGCACAACTGCGAGGCATTGGTGAAGAGATAAAAGACAACCACTTGGCGACCTTACTTCTCTGCAGCCTGCCTGAATCATACAGTGCCCTCATAAACGCCCTAGAGACCAAGCCTGAGGCAGAACTAACACTGGAATTTGTAAAAGGGAGACTCATGCATGAATTCCATCGCAGGAAAGAAATCATGCAGGATAATCAGGACCAGAATAAGGAAACTGCCTTGAGAATTGCAGACAACAGATTGCACAAGAAGAAAACAAGGGCATGTTTTCGGTGCAAGAAAGGAGGACAGCTAAAGAAAGACTGCTCCATATGGAAGGCAGAACAACAAAAGCGTTCTCCACAAATGCCAAGGACCAAGGCTACAACCAGTGACACAACCACAGAACAGTGGAGAGGATGTTTTAGAGCAATGCAGACCAACTCATCACAGGACTGACGTGTCGACTCTGGAGCCACAAGTCGCATGACCAGTGACGAGCTTTTTCACGGTACTGGACCCAAGCAACAAAGAAGAGAGATACCTCGCTGATGGAAGCAGCATCACTGCAGAGGGTATTGGCGAAGGAATTCTAAGTTGCAACAAGCCACACGGAGGCACACTAGGAATACCAGTAAAGGATGTGCTGTATGTACCTGGCTTAGAGGGAGGACTCCTATCCGTTAAACGCCTAACAGAGAAAGGGCTCACCGTCAAGTTCCGGGGTAATGAATGCACAATCCAAAAGGGGACAAGGGTCCTAGCCAGAGCCTATGCAGATGGACACCTGTATCGCTTGAGTGCAACCAAGGAACAAACAGTTGAAATCAGCACAAGCTCAACTGAGATGCAGGAACAAACCCAATCACCTGCAGATGTTGAAATCAGAAGATCTACCAGGGAAAATAAAGGCAAACCACCCACCCGCCTGTCCTACAAAGCAAGTACCGACAGACTGTCTGAGCCATCGACATGGGAAGATGTCTTACAAATGTCAGAAGGGGAACACAACAAATGGGTAAAGGCAGCAACAGAAGAAATAAAGTCCATGCATGAAAATCAAACCTGGACACTGTGTACACTACCAATGGGCAGAAAGACCATAGGATGTAAGTGGACATTTAAAATCAAATACAATGCCGAAGGCAAGGCAGAATGATAGAAGGCCCGACTAGTCACTAAAGGATACTCACAGAAATATGGCGAAGATTATGACGAAACGTTTGCCCCAGTAGTCAAGTACACCACAATCAGGACACTATTGAGCATAGCAGCAGAGAAAGGAATGCAGGTTAAACATCTGGATGTGAAAACAGCATTCCTACATGGAGAACTAAAAGAAGACATCTACATGCAACAGCCACCAGGATTCAAAGACACCGAAAGACCAGACCTTGTATGCAAGTTGAAAAAGAGCATATGTGGACTCAAACAAGCGGCCAGAGCATGGGATACAAAAATAAACACAGTACTCACAAAGGAAAAGTTCATCAGAAGTAAAGCGGATCCTTGCTTATATTCAAAGAAACAGAATGACAGATGGTTTTTCATATTGATTTACGTTTATGACATATTGATATGCTATGAGCAAGAAAGGGATGACCGCAGAATAATGAAAACCCTGAATCAAAACTTTGAGACAAAAGACCTAGGAAACATAACGCATTACCTAGGCATACAAGTAGAAAGAGATGATGATGGAAGTTATCTTCTCAACCAAAGGCATAAAATAGAAGAACTACTAGAAAGCTTCGGAATGAAAGATGCCAAGGCAGTAAGCACTCCCAGGGAAACTAACCACCTGAAGGAGACTGAAGAACAAAACATGCAACTGGCAGACAACCGACAATACAGAAGCGCAATTGGGAAACTATTGTATATCGCCACCACCACTAGACCAGACATTGCAGCAGCAATAGGAATCCTATGCAGGACAGTATCAGCACCAAGTCAGAAAGACTGGAATTTATTTATTTAAAATTTATGTCCCACCCCTCCTGCCCTCAGGAATGCGGTAAAGAGGGTCATGCACTACCTGAAGGGAACCACACACTTAAACTGCAGCTACCTGCAACTTCTGGATGTAACCTGACAGGATATGTAGATGCAGATTGGGCTGGGGACAGCTCTGACAGAAAATCCACCAGTGGTTGGCTATTTCTGCTAGCAGAGGGACCCATCAGTTGGTCTAGCAAGAAACAGACCACAGTAGCACTCTCCTCAACAGAAGCTGAGTATGTTGCAGCCGAGCATGCTAGTCAAGAAGTAATTTGGCTACGACAATTGCTCACAGACTTGGGAAAAGAACTGTACAGCCCTATACAAATTTTGGAAGACAACCAAGGCTGTATTGTACTTGCACAAACGGAAAGAGTAAACCCGAGGACCAAACATATAGACGTGAAATATCATTTCCTAAGAGACTTGCAAGAACAAGGAATTATAGACATGCAATATCGTCCTACAGAAGACATGGTAGCAGATGCCCTGATAAAACCTTTAGCAGGAGAGCACCACCGAAAGCTACAAAGTAAAATAGGCATAGTAGGTTAACTTCTGTCTATTGCATATGCCAACATCCATAAGTTAAAGTTAAATGCCTGCTGTATTAAGAACAGTAATTGACTATAGAGCCACCAGATGGCACTGCTAAGTTTATGTGTACATGGGAGGGAGATGGGGTTTTGCAGTTGAATTCCTTTGTGTAACCACTCCTTCTTCCCTTCTCTCTTTGTCTCCGTCTCCATTTTGTCTTCATACTAGTTAGATGCAACTAAGGATCTGTGCCTGAGTAAGCTTAAGTAAAGTTCTGTTTTTAAACCTTCAGCTGCATTTGTCCTTACTGATTGTGAATCCGTTATTACTCTGCAACAATACCTACCTCTGGGTAATCCTGATGCCGGCAGACTCCAGCCCAGTGAAGCAGCTCTTTCCTTTCCCTGGGGGTCTCCCTCTGAGTGCTCTGTCTCTGGCTTTGGTAGTTGAGGCTCAGCTGGCTACTCTGCCCAGCTGAGTACAATCAGCCACACTCTCCATGGTTCTGGCCAGCGATTCCTTTAAAGGGGTATAAGATTTCCTCTGCTTTGAGACTACCCACAAGGACAGGGACAGCTCCTCGCAGGCACTTACTCCTTTTGCCTGAGATTGGTCCTGTAAATGCTCATAGTGACTCCGTTACAGATCTCTAAGTCCATCCTATTCCCACTGCTCCTGGGCAGGATGCCCTATAAATCCCCGTAAGTAGCTTATTTCATTGTCCAACTGCTGTTCCAGTTAAGAGGTTAGATTATTTAAAACAGAGTATTTTCAATTGCAATGGCTGGTAAACATTTTAATGAAAGAGAGCATCCACCACACTTGGCTTTGGGGTTAAGAGAGTTTGTATTAAGTAATACTTCTCAATTGTCTATCAAAGCTAGGGAAAGGCAGGTTAAGATTTTGTGGGTGCTTTAAGGGGTAGAATACAGCAGCTTTAAAGAAAACTGAAACCCCACTTTTCAGACTCTGCTTATGTGTATAGAGAACCAGAAAAAGAGACAAGTCTAATTTTAAAAAATCTTTTATTGAAATGTCTGTGCAAAAAAAAAAAAAAAAGCATTGGCACATCAGAATAGAAATGATGGAGGCCAGATACTGGTGAAGTCTTGCCCTATTAGACAGTTCTCCCATAGGACTAAACAAACTGTTCTATTAGTATTTCAGTGTCTGGACTATTACATGAGTATGTGCCCTATTAGCATGCTGCACCATCTGGCTAGACTCAGCGTGTATGCATCTGGCCTGTTCCATAGTACTTGCATCTGAAGCCTAGTGCTTAAAAAGCATTGGCAGGGCTTGTCAGTGAAGCCAGAGCAACCTCCCAGTAGCAAAGGCCCTGGTTAAAGAAAGCATTTTTAAAGCGGAGGAGTTAAGCATATGCTTAAGTCTCTCAAAAGCACATGGTTCAGTGTTTTGCTGAGTCCCAGCCCAAGGCTACAATCATAAAATCAATTTAGTGAGCAGAGCCACACATTGAAGTCAACATAACTCTGCCAGAGCTTTTGGAGACTTTGGGAGAAAACAAACAAGGGTGTAGTCCATGTTAGCCCAGGAGTCACCGGCTTATCTGGTAGATTGCTGCCAGATGTTCGCCCACTACGGCCTTGGTGTGGACAGGCAGCAGTTGGCAACGCAGCCCGGATGAAGGCCCAGCCACCTGGGCTAAACTAGGTGGCTAACTGTTTCCCTCCCATCTATTCAAGCCCTGCCCAGCCCTGCTGTGAGGCGAGATCGGAGGATTGGGCCTGGCGGAGCGCCCTCACCCTGACTGCCATACAGCTGATGGGGGGGAGGCCTGGCGGAGCACCCCTGATCAGCTGTTTGGCGCACGCACCCAGTCTGGGTCTGCCTCCAGCACCCTCCCCTTCAGTTATTTTGTAACAGCTCTTTTTGGGGGCCCAATCCTGCTCCGTGGGGGGTTCTGGTCATCCTGTCCCATATGGACAGCTCCGTAGCCAACCTGTGTCATTCATGGACCTGTGACAAGCTCCTATGTACAAATTACTGGGCGGACGGGCTGTTCGTCTGAACTGCCCTCCCTGCTGGGAATGGCAGCTGCAGTAGCCTACCTTTGTGTGGGGGGCAAAAACAGAGTTTTGAGTCTCTCCTCCCCACCCACATCTTAAATATTTCCCATTGTAGTAATCTCTATGACTACCAAAAGCTATTTTCTAAAAGCAAAGCACGCTTTGAACTAGATGAAGTTTTTTAGCTAAGCATTTAGTTAATATTCATTTAGCTATGCCATTGCAACAGTGGACTTATTCAAGCTGCACCAGGCCTCCAGACCTGCAAGCCTTTTGTGTTCAACATTTCCAGCATAATGTTGCCCAAGTAAAATACTCAAACCCTCAGGAATCTACGCCTCCCTCCGAGACTCCAGAAAAAAGGGTCTTGTCTCCCTGCTGATCGCCTGCATACTCCAACAGACAGCCCCCTCTGCTCTAGGAGCCTGTTTTCCTAGAGGAGAACAGTTGGAGTGGGGCTGGTGGCCTGAACCTTGAACTGCCTCCTTTAAAACTGAGAGGAGGGAAGCCGAGTCCCCCAATTGCCTGCTGCCTATGCCTGGGATCACATGCAACCAGCTGCACTGAATGAGGTAAGGGAATGGACTTGGCTCTCTCCTCCCCGGTCTTGAAGGAGGCAGCTGAGGGATCTGGTCACACACACATTTATTTGGATTTGTATCCTGTCCTTTCCTGCAGGCTCAAGGCAGCTTACAACATACAAAAATATAAAAACCAGTACAAATATTGAACTGTGAGACCGGCCTCACTCTAAGTGCCCTGGATCGACCCCAGCAGTCTGCTGGAGAGCCCGGGTGGTGCGGGGGGCTACAATGGAGCGGGCATTCTCGGTGGTGGTCCCTAGGCTGTGGAACTCCCTTCTGGTGGAGGCCCAGGTGGCCCTGGACCTTGCCTCATTTCGACAACCGTGCAAGGCCTGGCTGTTCTGCCAGGCCTTTGGTGAGGGAGGTGGTTGAAGAGTGGGTGGGGAGGATGGGGTTTTTATTTTTTATTTTTATTCTTAAGCTTCCCTTTTATGTGTATTTTACGTATATTTTTTAATGTTTTAACTTTTGTAAGCTGCCTCGAGCTGCTTAGGCAGGAGAGGTGGGGTATAAATAATGAAAATTAATTAATTAAACAACGTCCACTGCCATCCCCCCAAAAATCTATCTCTACCCACTAAAAACCCAGTCAAATAAATAGGCCTTACATTGTCTCTGGAAAATGCTTGGGCTTTGGCGAAACTCCAGGCCCTGGGGCATGCACAGAGAACAAATGTGGTGGTGGCTGGCATGCACATGCTTCAGGCGTACACAGGAAAGCCAGCTGCTGCTGCCACTTACGTCCGGGACACAGCTGTCCTGGGATCGGCCCTGGGATGTCAGACAAACAACCTGTTGGTCGTGGCCAATGTTTTGAGCACCCTGGCTCCAGGGGGAGGGAGTTCCAAAGCTGTGAGGCAGTCAGCCATTGAGAGTGCCTCTCTGTGGGCCTGTGTTGTCTGGACCTGGTGCAATGATGGAGCCTGCAAGAGGATACCCCCAGCTGACCTAAGGGAATGCGATGGAACATAGAGGGGAAAGTAGAGGTGAACACCAGGGACCCATGTTGTTCATTTTTGTTTTCATTATTTAAATGTTTCATTTTTATAAATATCAAAATTTTGTTTGTTTTTTGCTTTCGTTTTGGCTTTCCACTAGTTTCATTGGAAAACATATATTTGGTTGTAACTTTTTTATTTTTCATTATATTTGGATGAATCCTGGAGAGATCATACCTCCTCTGGAAGGCATAATGTGTATCAGATTTCAGAAAAAATTAGATAAAGTAATCCAATTTTATAAGCAGTTGAATTATGTTATTTTGCACAAATCTGCATATACATTCATGGCTGTAACTTTTTAATATCCCATATAATGTGGATGAAACTTGGAAAGTTTATACCCCTCACCAGGTTTACTATCTATGCCAACTTTTAGAAGGATTGGATAAAGGGACTTGGTGGTATAAGTAATTAACTTATAAATGTACATCTGACTGTAACATCTTTTTAGCCCAACCAGTGTACATGAAATTTGTCATGGCTATATCTCACACCTTCAGGATCATCTCTGCCAAATATTGGAAAGATGTGATAAAGGGTCCCAATTTTATAAGCCTGTACAGCATATGCAGAGAATGAATCTATGCTAGGGATTCTCTTACATGTCACTGTAGTAAGATCTGTTTGTGATGCCAATTGGCCAACAGAAATCAAATATCCTCATTCTGTGTTGTGACCACCCCAACTTCTCTCCCCCACTTGTTACTGGGAAGTCGGAAGTATCTGTTTAGGAAAGAGCCAATAAAGATTCTCTTATGTCCTCTGTCACAGTGCTGCAGGATGTGATTGTGATGATAATTGGCCAGCCTGGATGTGTGAACAATGTCTCCTGATTGCTGGTATGCTATTCCCAATGTCCCAGTTATATCCCTTCTATGCCCACCTCAGGGCCGACCCTTTGCCTGCCTCAAAGCCATCACCGATCCTGTAAAGCTGGAAGCATATAGTAATTGGCCAGTGAATGTGTCTGTCAGTCTGGGTTGCTCCCAATCCTCCCTCCTACAGCCTCCCTCCCCTGCCATGCCAGGTGCCTGCCTCTGACTGGCACTGCATGTGCTGCTATTTCTGAATAATGGTCTTCAAGGGGACAACTTCAGTTGCTTACTAAATTGGGGCCCTTTATTAAATTGTCCTGCAGTTTGGCAGAGATAACAGGGAAGCTGTGGGATACACTCCTGCCAAATGTCTTGTAAATAGGATGGACTACAACAATGTTACAGTCAGAAATGCATTTTCAAGTCAATGGCTTATAACATCAGGACCCTTTATCCAATCTTTCTGAAATTTGGAAGGCTTGGTAATATTGAGGAGCGACACATTTTTTGGTTTCATGCAAATTGGATGGAAGATAAAAAAGTTGTAGCTAGGAATGTGTATATAGCTTTTCTTAAAATCACAACTTTCAAGTGCTTGTAAAATCGGTGTCCTTTTTCAATCTTTCCACAGTTTGGTATATATAGTGCCCTTCATTGTGGGTACATTCTCCACAACTTTCATAAGGATTGAATAAGAAACAAAAAAGTTATAGATGGAAATATGTTTTTCAGTATTTTCCCGTTATTTCAAAAACTAAAGTTCTTTTTTATTTTTTGTTTTTGTTTTTTCGTTTTTACAATAATGAAAAAGAAAAGGCAAATTTTCATTTTCGTTATAACAACAGAAGCAAATTGCAGACCACTTAGGAGAAAGCCATCTCTTAGATGTATAGGGCCCAAACTAGTTAGGGCTTTATAGGTCAAAACCAGCATCTTGAATTATTATGAGAGGTCCAGGGCAGCTGCTTCATTTCCATGTCCCCTTTTGTCCCTCTCCCCACCTCGTCACTAATATGGACCAAACTCTACAGGCACAAATACTGTTAGGTTCATAGGCCAAGTCAATAAAAACAGTTCAAAGCTAGTATACAGTGGTGTCTGCTTAAGTCAAATTTCTCAAGCCATGTAAAAATGTTTGGCTTATCAGAAATTCTCTTTAAGCAGATCTTAGGGAACTGGACCTGGAGACGGATTAAACTGATGTTCAGATTACATGAGTACCAGGTGTCTCCATCTCCAGTCACTTCCCCATCCATCAGAAGCACAGGGACAGAGCAGACAACAGGGCAGAACTGCGTGTGTGATCCGATCCGTTCCGATTCTGAGAGTCTTGGGTGGGCTGGAGACAGGGCAACCTGGTGCTCTGTCACTCCTTCTGTGGCCTGCCGGAGACTCCCTGGATCAGAACTGACAGGATTATGCACATACACCCAGATCTCTGCCTGGATGTCAGTGAAAGTCTGCATGTCTGGAAAGCTGGAGACAGAGATCCGATGCATCCATCTCCAGTCTGCCCGACACGCAGACTCATTCTGGCAGGGTATATACTACAGCGTTTTAACCAGATGCTGCCAAGAAATCATTAATACTGATTTAGCTGGGCAGGGGTTGGCTGGTCTGAAAGCGCTCCCCCCCCCCCCAGCAGGAAATCAAGCTCTGCATCCCTGGGCGTGTCTGCTGGCAAAGCTGTTGGGGAAGGGGGGAGCTTTCAGACCAGCCAATCCCCACGCATATCCCAGCTGTGCATCCCCTCCCGCCCCCCGCAGTCAGAATATGCACCGAGGGAGTGGGGGATGTCTGAAAGTGGCCTAAGTCATGGCCAGTCTGGAAAGGAGCAGAGGAGAACCCTAAACCCATCGCGCACCCACACAGCACTGATGTCTGGGAGCAAAAGGCAGACTTTATTAAACAGCCAGAACAAATAGGGAAAGGGGGCGGGAGAATGGAAAGGCATGGCTGAAAGGTCCAGAGAGCAGGCAGTTCAGTTCAGGTTGGGAGCAGCTGGCGGGTGCTGCTGCTCCTTCATCCCCCAGGGCTTCTGATGGCACTGGCCTCCGTTCTCCCTGCAGGGTTCCCGTGTGGGGCCAACGCATGTTTGGATTTCGTGTGCGTTCCTTTTAGGGGCGGGGAGCCAAGACAGCCGCATTCACTCAGGGAGCTGCTCTAGCCAGTTGGCTCACTGGAATCTATCAGCTGGGTAGGACCATATTTGGCCAGGGCTCATAGGCCCGTTTGTTTAGATGAACGTGTTGCCGTGGGTTAGGGCAGCTCACTCGGTGAGGTGTGCTCTGCGCTGCTTTGCACATCTGGTGATCGCTCTTCAGATGGACAGGTCAGGGGTTATGGGGGCTGGCACAGGCAAAAGTGGAACTGTGGTGACCTTCTGTTTACACTCATTGTGTTTTCCTGCTTGCCTCTCTTTATTTGCATCCTGTCTCTTATCTTTCAGTTAGGCTGTGGGCTCATTTGGGTAGGCTTCATCTTTTCATTATGTATTTCAACAGTACCTAGCACAATGGGACCCTGTCTGGGGCTCCTTGGCTGTATCGCGATAGACATGGTGTAGAAGTTATTTTTTTGCATCTTTTTTTTATAGTGGCATTAACTTAATGGATTTCTGAGTTGGAGCAAGACACACTGGCGCTGATCCTGAACCCTGCTCATGGCATCCGGGGGGGTTGGGATCGTGGTCAGTATTTATAGATCTGAATAAATAATTTTAAGAGAACATCTTTTCCCAAGATGGTCAATAGAAGCTATCGTCTGAACTACTCTAGCACCATCGCTTACATTTGGGACTGCCGTGGCAACCCCACTCTAGTGTCGATCTTTTCTATCAACAGAGTTTCCTCTGCTCAGAGTTTGTTCACTTGCAGGCTGATGTCCTTAAAGAGCTGTTATAGACAATACTATCATCAGTGCATTGCAGTGACAGGCATAGAATAGCTCTTAATCTTTTCAGGAGGTGGGAATAAAAGAATTGTAAAAACTTCTCTCTTAACCAAAGCTTTTCTAAACATTTGGTTTTGTGTCCCTAAGGCAAAGATCCAAGTCCTCATTGCCAAACCGCTTGTTCATTCATCTCTCTTCTTGCAATTTAAGCGTTCAGCAGGACTGAACATTAATCCACAAATTCCAAATGGGAATCATGATCCCAAATGCCTTCACATCATTAGTGGCTGAGGTCACAAAACTGTTCGATATACTTTCCATGTCTTTGCTTCCTGCCCGGCATCATGGGATTGTATTAAAGTTTCAGAATTGGGTCGCTATGGACAAACATTTTGGGACGATTCTGATTATTTCATATTCAAATCTACTAAATTAATCAATTAATACATTAATCACAGACTAAATTATAATTTTAAATTATTTTAAAATAAAGATGTATTTTAAAAAAAAATCTGATTTCTAAAATTAAAAATGTAATTAGCAACATTTTTTTAACAGACCCACCACCACCAATTAATTATGTAAGGCTGTATTGGGCATCTGTAGTATTGAAGTACATAGTAGATTAATCTGTTTAAAAGCAATGCAGTTAATGAACATAGCCAAAACTAATTTATATAGGGGAATATAAATTCTGTTCATCCTGTTAGATCTTTCAGTGGTCTTTGATACCGTTGATCATGAGGTGGTGTAGACATGACTGCAGGGCCTGGCGGGGCGGGGTGGGGTGGGGTGGAACCGCTCTTGAGTGGTTCCGCTCACTTTTGGGGAGGTCCCAGGGAGTGGTGATAGGTGACTGCTCATCGTCCTCTCGGGACCTACTCTGTGGGGTCCTGCAGGGTTTTGTTCTGTCTCCTCACCTGTTCAATGTGTATATGCGGCCACTGGGTGAGGTCACTCAGGAGTTTGGGGGGGCGGGGAAGTGTCATCAGTATGCCGATGACACCCGGCTCTCTCTCTCTCTCTTTCATCCAACCCAAGCCCTGTAGTTTTGGTGCTCACCCAATGCCTGGCTGCTGCTGGGAACTGAATGAGGGTGAGCTGATTGAAGTTGAATCCAGACAAGACTGAGGTGGTGATGATTGGTCGGTCTTTCGATGGGGGGATTGGGATTCCTGTTGTTGATGCAGTCAATCAGGTTCACAGCCTTGGAATGCTTCTGGACCCCTTGCTGCACCTGGATTGTCAGGCTGCAGCAGTGGCCAGGAGTGTTTTTCACCAACTTCATCTGATGAGGAGGCTACGGCCTTTTCTTTCTGATTCAGAACTGGCCAACATCACCCATGCTTTTCATCACCTCAAGGTTAGATTACTGCGGTGTGCTCTATGTGTTGGATGTGGACGCACTCACCAGCTACCGACCTGTCTCTAACCTTCCCTTTTTAGGGAAGGTTATTGAGCGGGAGGTGGCAATCCAGCTCCAGGCGCATCTAGATAGCATTGGTTTCCTGGACCCTTTTCAATCTGGGTTCTGCGCCGGCTATGGCACCGAGACAGCATTGGTGGCCTTGGTCGACGATCTCTGCCGGGAGATGGATGCAGGATGTTCGACGTTTCTTATCCTGCTAGATCTCTCGGCTGCTTTTGACACTGTGGACCATGGGCTGCTATTGAGACGGCTGCGTGAACTGGGGGGTCTGGACGGGACTGTTTTTGAATGGTTCCACTCATTCCTCTTGGGGAGAAGCCAGCGGGTAGTGTTGGGAGCTGAAACATCTTGCCTCTGCGCTTTATCCTGCGGCGTTCCGCAGGGTTCCATTCTGTCTCCATTATTATTTAATGTGTATATGCAGCCCTTGGGGGAGGTCGTGAGAGGGTTCGGGGTGCAATGTCACCAATATGCTGATGATACTCAGCTGTACCTCTCTTTTTCATCTGACCCAGACCCTGCTGTCTCGTTGCTATCCCAGTGTCTGGAGGCCGTGGCGGAATGGATGTGGCAGAGCAGACTGAAGCTCAACCCCGATAAGATGGAGGTCATGGTGGTGGGGAGAGCGAGGGTGGTGTCATCCCCCCTGATTGGGGGGGTTCTCCCTCCTATAGCTCAGCAGGTTCAGAGTCTGGGGGTGGTATTGGATGCAGATCTCCACCTGGATCGACAGGTGGAGGTGGTGGCGAAGGCTGCCTTCCGCCAGTTATATCTGGTGCGGAGGCTGCGCCCGTACGTCTCCGGACCTGACCTCCCTCATCCATGCCTTCGTCACCTCGAGGCTGGACTACTGCAAGGCGCTCTACATGGGGCTGCCCTTGTTCCTGGTTTGGAGGCTGCAGCTAGTGAAGAATGCGGTGGCCCGGCTCCTGTCGGGGACAGGTTGCCGGGATCACATAACACCTGTGCTCTGGACTCTGCACTGGTTGCCAATCGCATGCCGAGCCAGATTCAAGGTATTGGTGTTGATCTATAAGGCCCTTCACGGTCTGGGCCCCTCATACCTCAGGGACTGCCTCACCCTCCGCACCCCAGAGGGACTCCTTCGGTCTGCCGGGGGTGCCTTCTTGGAGGTTCCCCGTATTAAATGGGGGGCCACAATGAAGAGGGCATTCTCAGTGGCCGGAGGAAGCTTGCCTGGCCCCAAGCCTTTTAACATTCCGGCGAGTTTGTAAAAGCTGTCTGTTCGCCCAAGCCTCTGGGGTGGGGGCTTAGGGGGTTTTAATCTCCCCCTACCCTTATTTATTGTGTTTTGTGCCTAACCCTGTTTTAATATTATTAGGATTGTTTTATATTTTTATATGATTGCATTTTTATGTTTTTAATATTGTTAGCTGCCCCGAGCTGTTTTCAGGAGGGGCGGGATAAAAATAAATAAAATAAAATAAATGTGGGGCTGCCCTTGATGACTGTTCAGAAGTTGCAAACTGGTGCAGAATATGGTGGCTCACCTCCTTATTGGGATGAGGTGCCAGGAGCTCTGAAGTCTGCACTGGCTCCCTATAGTTTTCCGGGCATGATTCAAGGTGCTGTTTTTTGACCTCTAAAGCCCTAAAAGGTCTGGGCCCCATATATCTGAAAGACTGCCTGTCCTTCCATGCCCCATTGTGGCCCCTGTAATTAGCCAGGAGTGCCTCCCTGTGGGTAGTATCTGTTAGTTTTGCTCGTATGACAAGGGCTTGCAGGGGGGCATTCTTGGTTGCTGCCCTGGTGCTTTGGAACTCTCTTCCCCTGGAGGTTCATTTGAGCCTGAGCATCTTCCAGACACTAATGTCTATATGCAGCCCTTGGGGGAGGTCGTAAGAGGGTTCGGGGTGCGCCGGTGTAAGACCTTTTTATTTGAAAAGGCATTTGGTGGGTGGGGATTGAGGTGGGGTGATCAGGGGCGGATTGGCCATTGAACCCACTGGGAGGATTCCTGGTGGGCCGGGCTGGGCTGGAGGGCCGGTCCCGCTGTCTTTCTTTTTTTTTTTTTTTTTATTTAA
>QEPC01009174.1:472338-501874 GCA_003113815.1 Sphenodon punctatus | reverse complement strand
GGGGGGGGGGGCGGGAGGTGGTATTGGGTGGGTTTTGTGAGGATTCCTCCCCCCCATTAGTTGTAAATGTTTTATGTATTGTAAGCTGCCCTCTGCCTCTGGGGAAGGGTGGCATATAAATTCAAATTAATAAATAAATTAGCTTAATTACAGAGGAGAAGGGGACCCTGAATGAAAGGACAGTAGAGGAAGCACCTGTGAGCAGCCTGTGGGGATGAGGAGTCTATTCAAATCTGTTTAAACAAAATGGATACAAAGCAGCATTTGCTTCCAGCTTCATTTGCTGTTCTCAAACTCTTTTGGTATTTCAGTATTTGAGACAGGGTTTCCTTTAGTACTATTTCAAGAAGTTGGCTTTTTTTAAAATTAGAACTGAGTTGCTGGATGGAACTGCAAGAGTCATCTGGTCCAGCCTCTCGTCATTAAACAGGATTAGGATACCTACACCATCCTTAAGAGATCTCTTTCTAACCTGTCTTTAAAGGTCTTTAGTGATGGGACTTCTACAACCTCTCTTGGCAAATTATTCCGCTCCCTAACTGTCCTGTTAGTTTTATTTTTCATAGTTCATTTTTGGATATGAATGTAATGCTGCATTATATCACATGTGGACTGAACATCATTCAAAAATGTTCAAACCCCCACCAAATAGTACTGCCAAAGAGACCAAAGCAAAGAAATACATTTTGGAGAGGTGAAAACAAGCAGCGGAATAACTGATTGCATGTGTCCGTACCCGCCACGCCCCCGCCCTCTGATTTCAACCAGGCTATATTTGACCCAAACAACATTTGTCAAAACGTTTGAGCATTTGATTTTTTTTATTTTTTTTTCCATTTTGATTTGGTTTGTTCAGCTCATTCGGTTTGTTTATTTCATTATTTTGTTTGGTTTGGGCTTGCTGTTTATTTTCAACAGGAACCATCTGAATGAGTAGTGGAAAATGAGTGTTAAAAACTGGAAAGGGTTGAAATGTATGAACAAAATGAACCAAACAAAAATACGAAGATGGTTAATCAATAGAAGTTCAGACAGGTAGTCTTAGTTACTTGGTTGGTTTGTTTGTTTCATTTCAGATCATTCAGACTCGATGGGTTAGCTTGTTTTGGTAGGTACTTAGTTCAGCTCCAAAATGCAAATTACCTTTGCAAATACAAAAAAGCATGTGTGTTTCAGTTCAATTAATGAGCTTATAAAGTAAATACATGGACATCCCTTCTCCTTAAGAGAGTTACAGTTACAAAGCCTACTTTCCTTTCAGCGTATAAAGGAAGTGCTCAACCGACAACCGGGCAATTCCAGGAACTGTACCTGTTCAGCCATAGACAAACACAATTATCCTGAGTTCTGCTTTTCACTTGGAAAAGGTAGAATTGCATTGGTTCTGAGAACTGTAATACACACGCTGCATATAGTCAGTGCTTCAGGTTGAATAAATATTTTGTTGTTGTCTTAGGATGATTTTGAGTCAAAGCTAAACTGGGCTGTCCAGACCTCTTTGAAAAATACACAGTAGCTTTCAGTTGACCCCTAGCTTGATTACAAAGCTAGAGTTATTGTTTTGTTTGCCAAACATCATCTTGTTCAGATGCCATTTCTGAAACAGGTGCTAGGTGGTTAAGGATTATTTATTCTAAACAGATCATTAACACCCCCAACCCCCATGCAAACCCCAGCCTGCAAACTATGGAAATAGCTCACTTAGTTTATAGGTTCTCTGTCAGCACAACTTAATTTAAAAGCCTCCTTCATAATAAGTGTAGCTTTAAAATGTGGATCAGGATGGTTTCAATAAGTATGGTGTGTAACATAGACCAGTGCCCAGTATAGCATTTTGGTCCAGTGCCAGAATGATATCATCTTTCACTGGTGTTGGAGAAATAGTACAAACAATGAAGATGTCTGAGTTATGTCACAAAGGGCTGATCAAAAGGAACGTATTACTTAAATATTATAATAAGCCCAACCATTTCTTTTGAAACAGAATGATTTTAATTCGCAAACATCTGCTTGAACGTCCAAGGAGATTAGAACTGTCCAGTTAGGAAAACATACTAATTAAAGGCTCTGAATACTTAGAATAGTTCTCTGGCTATGTAAGTCAGCCCAACTGATAACACCACTTGACATGTTTCATATTATTTCAACTTTTTATTTGAGTGAGGGAATGGATAAACAAAAAGGAACAGATCCTGGGTTTTTTTGTTTTTTTTAAAAAACATTTTTACAAAAAATATAACCCAAACAGAGGTTGGTTTAAAAATGCATATTTCATATAGCTTGGTTGACACAAGTAGCTGTAAGGATAATATCCTTTCATATGAACAATGGATTTCAACTTTGTAGCATGGTAGTAGACTGGAAAGTTAAACCAAACTCTGCTGCTCCCTCTTTTTAATGACTTATTGTTTCGTAGAGTTTAAGGTCAGAAGAAGCCATTGGGTGAAAACAGACATGCACGTAACTCTGCTTTAACAACACTTTAACATTTCAAATTCTCATGCCTGTTGCAGGGCTGCATAGGATGCCAATACAGCCCTGCATCATGCACAAAAAATATGAAAGAGGAATTACTTGTATGTCTGTTTTCACCCATTGAGTTTATCCTAGGGTTGTCATCTCCCCCCGGGCTTTCACCCAGCAGGAGTGGGGTTATGCCGGTTGTGGGGACACCACAGCAAAGGAGCTGTTGCATTTTTTCTGGCATGACCCTGCCTCTTATGGAGCGTCATGATCCTACTCCATAGAGGCCATGTTGGAAAGGGGGCAGAAAAGTCCCCATGCCCAACCCTGTTTCTGATGTGGTCACCCCTGGAAGTCCTGATTTTTCCCGGATACTGGGGGCATTCCTAGCTGAAATTACACAGCTCAAAGGGCTATTTAACCCCCCCCCCCCCACAAAATGTGCTAAATTAGAAGGTGGAATAAAAAACAATATATCCACACCAGAAGTACTAACAGCAATATATAATCTATATTGTAAACCAATATGGGGAAAAATAAAACTCTGATTCCCCATATTAAATCTACATAAGCTACATCTCCCACACCTCCTATTTCCTGGCCTCACCCCAGAGATGTGCTTGCCAACGCACCCCCATGCCCAGAAATGAGACACGGAGACATTAACTGGATTTCAAAGGCCGCACTCCTTAATGCAAATTAGAGCAAGAACGTTGGTGAGATTGTCTCTAGGCAATCACGGGTCCAGTATTTTGTAAGAGCCGATCAGATCATTAAATAGGTATCTGGCTTGGATATGCCCTCCAAATGCCATTACCAAAATAACAGTGAAAACTTTTCCCTTCGAACAGCTCCCTGGCCAAGGCTGAAGGGGGGAATGCCCTCAGGGGCACGAGTCAGGAGAAAGGTGTCATTAAGATCGAGGGCTGTGCTTGCCCTTATCCCCGCTTGACACCTCTCCTGGGGGAACGATTCCGTTGCTGGCCATGTCCTGCTTATCACTAGGTATCGCCCCCCCCCTCATATGGAGATGACTCTTTTATCTAACCTACAACTACCTAACAAAACAACCTATTAACCGTACTGGACCCCCACCGCCAAAAGAGACAACAAGTTCCAAAACTTGTCCCTTACCCCACCAACTCTTGCTCAAACCGTACTGTCCAAAATTCCTCCTAACTTCGCTAAATACAATCTGTTCCCCTCTGTGGACAGATGCACACCATCCGCCAAAAACTATTCCGGCTGGGTATAAGTAATTTGCCTATGTTTCACACAACTACCCCTTAAACCTAGCCACCACTTGTTAATCTCCCTATTAACAGTGCACCTAGCCTTATCGATTACCTTAGGGTGTGCCCCTCCACCCCAGGTGAGGCGTGGCATTAAGTGGGTCCACATTAGTCTAACCCCTGGAAAAAAAACCTCAAAGGCATCTGTGACTTAATTTTTACTATTAAAATTACACTAGTTCCTTACCCATAAATTGTTTCCCCCTAGATGTACATTTATAATGTCAGGGTGTGGCTGGTGCTGCATGTGTAACAACTGAGGGATCAAGTGCTCCCACTTCATCCCTCCCTGCCCCATCCACCTGATTCTTGCCCTGGATGCCAGGCCCAGATGTGTCCCCCATTGTGATTGTTTAGCTGCATCTCCCTCCCGGCGCACCATGCTGTGGCCGACCATCCACACCACCGTCTTGTTTCCCGTATGATACCTATGTCCTGAGGGAATGCAAAAGGACAGGTGTTAGTTTTCATCGTGGGGCTGAATGTATCCCATGTAGGCCCTTGAGTGTCATCTGCCTATAGCCCTGATGTCTCTCCCTGACAGTCCTGCTGCAGCAGCCGTTGTTGCTGCCCCAATTCTAAAAGAATGGGATCCATACCTCTCTGTTGGCAAGCCTATCTCCTTTACTGTCCCCCGCAGTACCCCAGTGAACTGATACCAGGTAAGCGGTGTCCCATCCTTGTGAATAAACATGTTTCCCAGGACACATGGTTGAAATTCAAGATATCTCCCAACGGCTTGGACTGGGCATATATCGTGCATCCCAATCTGGTTTAAAGTGACCCACTGCCCTCGTCCTCTCTGATGGGTTTTTGAGCGCCTCACCCTCATCCTTAGTAACTTGGGGGAAATTTGAATGTCATGCCATGCCATGCCATGGCCCTCCCTGTCCTATCGTATCTTCCTTCTGCAACCACCTCACTTATCCTAAATGCCCCCAAAAACATAACCTTGAAAAGTGTAGAAAACAGTAAAACCTCCATATCAATCTGAACAAGCTCCCAGCAGTGCGCCGCACAGGGCTTCCAGTACCATGATGGAGATAGGGGCCCTCCTATCCACCTGTTGGTCCTTTTCCCGCTCCCAACACTCAAACATTTGTCTAGCAAAAAACCCTTTGTCTGGTGGGGGGTACCCGTTCAAATGACTAACAAAAGCCAAGGCTGCCACTTTCCCAGATAAAGTCCTCCCTGCTAAACCCCGCTCACAAAGGTGCAGAATGAATTGCAGCATTTTGTCCTCCTGTATGGGGAAACCTAACCCCCAGCCCATTTTTTGCCTGTACTCCTGAAACTCCTTGTAAGCCCTGTTATATGCTGTCAAAGTACGAGGGGCCAGGGAACCCTGTACTATCCTCTGGACTTCTGCTCTCCAAGGTTCCATACCCCGAGAGGGAGAGACTCTGGGTTGGGTGTGACATTCGGTACTAACTCCTGGAATCTCTCCATCTGTAATCGAGAGAGGACGTCTGCTATGGTGTTATCCACCCCAGGGACATGACGCACTGTAAATAGGATGTTGTGTTCCAGGCAATTAAGAACCATTGCTCTTACTAATCGCATCACCCTCTGGGACCTTGATGACATAGAGTTGATCACATGGACTACTGCTAAATTATCTCACCAGAAGATCACCGCTTTATCGGCGAATTCCCTGTACCATATCTGCACAGCCAAAACTATGGAAAATAACTCCAAGAATGTCAGGTCCTGCGTCAACCCGGATGCCACCCATTTGGTTTGCCAGGGAGCCGCGCACCACCGCCCCTTAAAATAAAGTCCAAAACTGATGCCCCCGGCGGAATCTGAATGTACCTGTAAATAGGCTCCCCCTGTGAAGTCGTCCCTCCAAAAGCTTACCCCGTTGTAATTTGCAAGAAATGTTGACCAAGTCCCCAGGTCCTTCCCAATCTCCCTTGTAATTCTGACATGATGGTACTGTGATCGGTTGCCCGCCAGCGGGAGATAGAGCCTGGATAGAAATGCCCTGCCTGGGGTTACCACTCTGCATGCAAAGTTTAAACTCCCCAACAGTGATTGAAGACTGCGAACCGTGACATTTTTGGCTACCATGCACGTTTGCAACTTCCCCCGTAACACTTCCAATTTATCCTTGGGCAGGCAAGAGAGCCTTCGAACCATATCTATTTCAGTCCCTAAATATGTCCCTAATATGCCCCTTCCGTTTTTTCAGGGGCCAAGGGGAGGCCCAGGTGGTCCACTAGACCCTGGAAATCCTTCAACAACCCCTCGCATTCGCCAGGAGCCGAAGAAGTGATTATTAGGAAATCGTTCAGGTATTTTGAAACGTCCCCAGATCTAAGTCTCTGTCTGAATACCCACTCCACTCCACTAGGGAACTGAACCGTTTGAATGCAGAGCAAGAAATCAAGCAGCCCATGGGCATTGCCCGATCGAAGTAGTACGAATCCTCAAACTTCGTTCCCAGGAGGTGGATACTGCTAGGGTGAACCGGCAGGAGCCTAAAAGCTGACTTCACATCGCACTTTGATAGCCGGACTCCCTTTCCATATGCCCTTACCCTCTCTATGGCCTGGTCAAATGAGGTGTACTGCATCCTTGACAGCTCTTTTGGTATGGCATCATTTACTGATCGCCCCCTTAGGTAAGATAAGTGGTGGATTAGCTGGAACTCTCCCGGGGCCTTCTTTGGTACTATCCCCAGAGGAGAGACCACCCACTCATGGAAGGGGGGCTCAGCAAATGGGCCAGCTATCCGGCCCCCAGTTATTTCTTTCAAGATCTTATCTCTTACCACATTCTCCATACCCCTCACAGACTTAAGGTTAGGCGGTTCCCGCCCCTGTGCAACATTGTCTGCCAGGATAACAAAACCCAACTTAAACCCTTGTACAACATAATGGACCTCAGCCGTATCCGGATGGAAGGCTAGGGCCTCCTCCAGTCGCTTGATGTTAATTGGGGTTGGGCCCTTTTCCTTTCCCGGATCCCTGCTGCCCACCTTGGCTGCTCAGACCTGGTCCTGCGCCCGCTTGGTTCCTTCTACCACCTGTTGGCTTTCCCCTGTAACAGGTGGAGATGGACTGGGAGCCCCCCCCCACACCGAACATGTATGGTGGAATTTGTAGGTGCCTTGAGAGCATCTCCCATTCCTATTATATTCCCAGCAAGTGGCGCTACCCGCCTGTCTACTATCCCACCTGTTAGGGTCGTTTACCGGGGCTACGCCACCTTTTATTAGTACATGCCCGCTGTCCATCTTTGGTGTATCAGTTGTGTCGACCATACAATCCAGCCACAGGTCCTGGGCATGGTGATCCCACCGCAGCCCAGGCGTGAAGGACGCTTTGTGGCGGAAGGCCTCATCGTACCACAGCCATGCTCCCTGTGGGCCCACCTCATACACTCTCTTCACTATATCTGCATATTTCAGCAGTTCCAGTGCCCATTCAGGAAAGACCTCTAACACCACCCCCAGATATATCGAGAAAGTGGAGGACCAGTTTGGCCAGTTCCTATCTGCCTTTGGCTGTCGGAACCTCTATTTCTCTTTGCTATCCTCCTTTTCAGCTGGGTCCATAATCGGATCACTGAGTAGGAGGGCAAAGATATTGATATATTCGCCTTTCCAGATCTTTTCCCTGGTAGCATAAGTGAGGTGCTCTCCTATGGGCGCCGAGAGCTCCGAGTATCCCCCTCCCTGCGGGGGTAGGGGGCAATTCGGTAAGGGAACTTGGGAGGTTAAGGGGACCTGTGGCCCCCTTCCAGCTTCTACTCCCTGTCTATGCCTGGCCGTTGCCACCAGCAAGAAACCACTGCTGGCAGATTGGTACCCCGGGGGGGGGACCGGTGTGACCTTCACCCAGGTCCCGTTCCACCACAGCATCTGAGCGGTTGTGCATTGAGTTGCAGAGGGAGGTTGCTGAGCTTGTCCTTGGTGGACACTCAACCCCCCGTATGGGCTATCCCCATCTGCACCAACCCTGTTACACATTTGCCTCCCTGCTCTCGCAAGCTGTAGCCACAGCTGAGAATCAGATCTGGCCAGCCAGTGTGTTTCTCCTACCTGATCGCTCCCCCCCTCACACACATTGGTACCTCCTTCGGGGTATGACCCCACTCACCTGCTTGGGGCCATCTGGATTCGTTCCTTAATGCTTCCGGGAGAACCGTTCTGCGGGACACCAACAATCCCAATTCCCTCTCAAGTCCCTGTATCCGCTCCCACATCGCTCGATCCCCATTCTCGTTGTCCTCTCCCCCGTCGTCTTGTGGTGGGCCTGCCAGTGTAACATTCTGGCCACCTGTTGGGACATCAATCCCGCCCCCGTGCCACCTGGCGTGCCCCTTCAGGGGGAGCCCCAAGTGCAGCAGAAGGCGTGGACCTTGCCCCGCTTGAATGGGATCCCTTCCCCTGGCCTAAGGGAGCCAAGTCCTCTTGCCCTTCATCCGAGGACCCCTCAAAACCTCCGCCCCAGACTTCATAGCCTGCTGTGGGAGCAGGAGGTTCATGGATGGGCACAATGCCCCCTTGTCCCTCTTGCCCCATCCTCCAATCCGCCATTGGACTCTGGCGGGTTGGAGAATAATAGGCCTTGGGCCAATCCCCATCTCTATACCGGGCTGGGGGGGCAATAGCCCTCCCCCCCTGCTGCACTGTCCCCCTCAGTTCATCCCTGCCCAGGACCCAAGCCTCCTCTGGTGCACTGTGCAGGCCCGCTCCCCCTCCTACTTTGTGTGGAGGTTCTCCCTCCCCCAGGCCAGTGACCCCCTGGTCCTGCAAGGGAGCTGCCACGGCCTCACAGGCCTGTAGGCGGCTCATCATTTCTTGCCTTGAGGGGAGGGGAGGTGCCCGACTCACTTCTCCTCTGCTCGGGGGCTGTTGTGTTGTTGCCGGGGGTGCTGCTGCAGCCCCGTGTGCCTTCTGATTCTCAGTTCCTTTCTGCTTGGGCGGCGGGGCCGCTGTCTTCTTCTGCCGCCCCATTCCTGACGTCCGGTGAGCAGCGCGTGCTGCCTCTTGGGGAAAGCAGGCATGAATGAATCCTGCTGCGGAAAAAACCATGTGCGTGGGTAGTCACTCCCCGCCCCCTCCTTCTAACAAGGAAGGAGGGAGCTCCCCCCGCGCCGTGCAATCAGATGCCTGATTCACAGGCACGTGCTGTCTGGGCCACCAATTGTCAGTGCCCAGGCCGAACGACCAGGGTTTCCCAGCTCCCTACAGCCCTCGGTGCTCCTTCCCGGGCTGCTACAGGGGAGGGGCACGGCAACCTCCCCTCTGCTGCCAATCTGAGGCGGTGGGCCCTTCTTGGTCTCTCTCGTAAAATCACTGTGAACTAAAAAAAATCCTGCAAATTTCTGGTCCTTCTAAAGGCAAAAATAGATGGCTTTCCACATTTAGGAATATCCTTCACTAGATTCCAGTTCTTTAAAAGCATTTGCTTAATATGATATGATGCTGGACTATAGTCCAAAGTAATCACCATTCTGTCTGAATTCAAATTTCATACCCTAGGGGAGAGGACTTCTGCTCTATTTGTGTATAGAACTTTTTAGAAGGCTCTTCTCAACAGATCTCTGGGATAACCCCTTATCTGTAAATGCTGAGTCAGTTGTCTAGCCTGTTTCTTAAAATTAACCACTGATCATTTACTATTAAGCAACTGATTTTAAAGAATTGGAATCAAGTGAAGGATATTCCTAGATGTGGAAAGCCACCTATTTTTGCCTTTAGAAGGACCAGAAATTTGCTGGATTTTTTAGTTCACGCTGATTTTACAAGAGAGACAAGAAAGCACACCTCTGTGGTTAGGCCAGGAAATAGGAGGTGTGGGAGAATGAGATGTAGTGTAGGTAGACTTAATACGGGGACTCAGTGTTTTATTCCCCCCCCCCACCCCCATTTGAAACCTCCCTTCATGATTAAATCTAGGTTTTCTTGCAATCGTTTGCATTTACATTATTCAATGTCTGTGTGTTTTGAATTATGTGGGTAAGACAAAGAGGCAGATAAAACTGAGGATTATAGAGCATAGATCCAATGTTCAGTGTAGAAAAGAAATGGAACCACTAATACAACATTTTTTTACAATTGAACCATTCACCTAATGATATAAGGTTCTGTTGTCTGGAGTCCAATACCTCGGACCATGTACTTCTAAAGCTGGAGGCGAGTTGGATTCTGAAACTTATGACTTCGATGCCCTATGGCTTAAATGAAGGTATAGATTGGTCGAAGATCGTAGTATAGTTGCCTGATTTCTTTAGTTTGCCTTTTCATGTTTGTATTCTATGTGGCTATTGTATTTCCCCTCTCTCTCTCTCGTGTGTGTGTGTGTATGTATATGTGTGTGTGTGTGTGTGTGTGTGTGTGTATATATATATGTGTGTGTGTATAATATAAAAATAAAATAAATACACACACACACATATACATACACACACACACTCTAAAGAAAAACAGTCTATATTGGAGGTATGAAATTCCTGCATTTTGGAAGATCCCCATACTAAAGACTTAATTCAATTTCAATTTATTGTGTCAACCGAAGGTTATTACAATATAACAAAATATGTGAATATAAAATACATATACAAATAAAATATAATAAATTTAAAAAACCAAAGCATTAACAATGACCTGAGCATAAACTCCGCAATAAAGCGGGTCCCGGGGGACTTTTAGCTGTAATTTCCAAAATCCCTTTGCCAACCTTTGATAGAATACTTCATGCCCAAGCATACTTTCAGATAAATCCAGTTAATTATCCCTTTTAGCAAATGCTTAACAATGTACCATACTACTTTAATGGGAAAACCTTTTGTAAAATAGGACAATATACCTAACATTTACAATGGTTTATATCCCATGTCGTTCCCAGTCAAAGTTTTGTCTAAAATATCCCTTACTCTTCCCCAGGGCTTAGGTACAAGAAACTCTAAACCCCTGCTTGATTTATTTCAATCTGTTCCTGGCCCCTGGACACAAGGTCACCCCCAACTCTCACCAAAACCAGCATATTCAGACCCCCCCCCCAATATTTGGTTGGGTCATAAACATCCCACCAATCAGGCTTCACTCACAACACAACCAGCCCACGGGCCCCCGATACCTAGGGTCCGGCAGCTGCCAGGGGAGATAATAGCTGATCGGGGGCACTCAGAGCTTCAACGTGTGCCACCCCACAGGTATCTAAGGCGGTTTTAATTTGAATAACCATGCTCAAAAAGCAAGCAACCTGTATCGAGACATGCGGCAGGCGATCTCCCAACAGATAAATCAGGAGTGATGCTTCAGAATGGCCCGCTAACGATGCCAACAATTGGGCAAGATGAACTCCCCTCTGGATCGCATAAAGGGGGCAATACAGTAAGATATGGGCCAGTGAATCCACTGCCCTTAAAGAACAACTGCACAACCGCTCTGCCAAAGGAGTCTGATTATATCTGCCAGTCGTAACAGCAGATGGGAAATACTAAAGACTTAAGATATGGAGAGCTTGGCTTCTGGAACTGGAAGGGAGAGATTTTGGAAAAATACTTAGACTTTTGGTCCCACTGCTAATGATTGGAAGTACTGCTGCAGCTGATTTGAAATTAATTATAAGGGACACCTGAGCCCAAAATATATATTAAAGATGGAGGGTATGCCTCCTGTTGCTGCTGGTTTCACTTTTACACATACACTATATGTGTTTGTGTACACAATGTACACATTCACTATACACGATACGCATTCTGGATTGTAAGCATTTGGCCCTTGGGAACTTGTACTTTTTGGTACAGGGCCGGCCCTACTGCGGGACAGCTGCCCTGGACCCTGCTTCTGGGGGGGGGGGCGCACTTGGGGTCCCCAGCTCCCAGCCTAACAGTGGCCGGGAGCTGGGAACCACGAGCGCGGGGGCCCCGGCTGACTCCGACTGACAGGCAGCAGAGGGGACCAGTAGGAGTGAGGGAGAGGCAGAGGCCCCGCCTCTCCCACACTCCATGCTCCCCCCCTCTGCTGTCTGTCACAGTCTTGGCTGGGGAAATGAGGGAGAGAGAGAAGCAGAAGCCCCGCCTCTCCCTCATTTCCCTTGGCCAAGAGACTGACAGGCAGGGAGGGCACCCACGGAGTGAGGGAGAGGCGGGGCCTCTGCTTCTCCCTCACTTCCACTGAAAGTGAGGGAGAAGAAGGCAGAAGCCTCACCTCTCCCTCATGCCAATGGCCCCCTCTGCTGCCTGCCTGGCTGTTTCAGCCAGGGGAAATGAGGGAAAGGTGGGGCCTCTGCCTCTATCTCCCTCATTTCCCCTGGCCAAGACTGTGACAGGCAGCGGGGGGAACTTATGGTGGCAGACTTAATCTGCTGCCGCGGTGCCCGCCCCGCCTGAAGCTCCGAGCCTGGCGCAGGACCCAGACTGGAGGAGGCAGCAGTGGCAGTGGAGGTGATGGCGGTAGCAGCGGCGACAGCGGATCAGGTAAGTGATCCAAATGGCCGCTCAGGCTTGGGGATGGGCGGAGAGGAGTGCCCCTCTGCCCACGTCCAGGCCCAGGTAGCATGCCACCCCCAAGCCAGGGAGCACCCCCTGATCTGGGGAGCACCCCTAGGCCTGCATTTGTTCCCCGCCCTTGGCTCTGCTTACGTTAAGGCCGGCCCTGTTTTGGTAAGTCTGTGACCTGAGGTTTGGAGTTTATTTGTATAATATGTTACATTTAAGCAATGAAATTGATACAAGTATTATTTACTGTAGATATTTGGAGGCTCCAGATCAGCTAATACATTGGAGTGAGAAGTATGGTAGGTTGGGACTGAGCAATACTCAATACAGCATTGCTGTGTATCTTACCAGTTATATTGATATGTGCTTTTGTATTTTACAGATTTACCTGCATCTCAGACTTGCCATTTGAGATAAGCCCCATTGATATACTTAAACTGTATGTTTTGTGTTGCTGAGGAAGACCAGGAAATCTGGTTAGAAACATGGCTGTGTCCAACACATAGGCTATCTTGTCTGTCAAAATAGGCTATACGTTTGGCCACTTACTAATACATAGGATTTTCCAAAGTGGTAAAATCATCTTGGCCTTATGAAGGGCTTAATGTTTACTACCAATATCCTTGTCTTTTAGGCTGAGGTGTATCTGATTGTTTAGTGCTTTCAGCTTATGTATTTAGTTGTTATGCATTTCACTTGTATGTTATGAATTCATACCTTTGGGTTGTTGTGTTATAAGTACCCACGTTTTGCTATATGACTTGGATATAGGATTAACTGGGTGTCACCCTGTAATTCTATCTATATTTGTTTATAATATAGATTATATATTGCTTTTAGTACTTCTGGTGTGGATATATTTTTTTTTATTCCACTTTCTAATTTGGGGCATTCCTAGCTGACCCATTCAAACTGGGGGCTTCCCCTAGAGTCTGCAGACAGAGGGTGAAAACAAATGTAACCATGCCGCAGTGGCAACCCACACCGATCGGGTCAGGATACTACTGCAGACATGATCTGGACCAGGCCAGGCTGCAGAACAAACATTCGTGCAGTTGGGGCCCAGATTGGGGGTGGGTGGGGAGATGCAGAAATGTGTGGCCATTAGGATTGCCATAGCTCCCCTTTAATCCAAGAGGGGAGGAGCTGTTTGTTTCTTCCTTGTTCTCCGAAAATGCCATGTGTCTGTTCAGGAAAGGCAGTCAGGGTGACTAAACCATCTCTTGTGCTACGTTTTAGATCATAATCTCCACTGGAGCCGTGGACTTGAATCCCACCCCTGCCATGCCCTGCCATGGTCCTGCGTTCAGCTTGCAGTCTTCTCTGGAGATGTGCATTTGAATCCCACTTCTGAAATGCACTGCTGGTGGTTTGGCAGTGGGTGTGCAAATCCTTACGAGGTGTAAGCTGTCCTTTGTTGCTGATTGCTTTTGCCAAAGACAACTAGCATGCAAGGTCAGGATGTTTGATCTAAGATGTTGCATTTAGGCTAGACTCTACCCAAGGGGAGAGAATATTGCCAGGAGTGGGATTCAAACCCATATTTCTGGAAAGACTACAGCCTAAATGCAGCACGTTACACTAGAACTGAAATGAGTTCTAGGAAATACACAAAATTTCCGATTTACTCCCTCCCCCATTGGTGTTAGAATACTAATAGTAGCATTCAGTTACGCAGTAAAGTGGTAACCCGGAAACTGGTTTGATTTTTGCAGCATTATCCAGTAATCTGGTTTGATGGTTAACCTTCACCGTAACTGGCTTGATACCAAATAACCACCAAAGTAGCCGAAATACCATATATTAACTATAGATAATTTTTTAACTGTTTGGTTCCGCTCTAGTGGGAATGTAGTGGGAAAGTAGTGCAGAAATATGGGGAGCAAGACCGCGAGGAGCCTTGAAAGTAAAGGCAAGAATCTTGTGCTGAATGTAAAAGCGAAGGGGAACCAGTGGAGGGAGAATATTTTCCTGCCAGTAAGATATGTGTGGCAATGGAACACGCTGCCTGGGGACGTTGTAGACTCTCCATCGCTGGAGGTTTTCAGAAAGAGGCTGGGCAGCCATCTGTCAGGGATGTTGTAGCTGCATCCTGCATCCAAGCAGGGGGTTGGACTAGATGACGTTCAGAGTTCCTTCCAACTTTAAGATTCTGTGATTTTAAGAAACCAGGGGGTCCCCTCCACCTAACTCTGAGAAGCAGAGCCCTGAGTGTCACGTGGGTTGGCGTGTGACATCTGGAAGGGTCAGGATGGAGGATTTCGGTCGGCACGAATGAAATCGGGGATACAAGTTCCTTGTTGAGGGTGGGTTATTAGGGGAGCCCAGTCCCTGCTTAGCTTGGGAGATGGGAAACAGAAGCAAATGGGATTAACGGGCCACTGGCGAACTGATCATTTGGGGGCCTTGGCGAGGGTAAGAAACATTGGGTGGGGGGAGGGTGTCAATGGCTGCTGGATGGGTCTCTGGATTTACAACAAGGTGGGTGTCGGGAGCAGACAGGGAGGTTGCAGGTGGATGGGTCAGTAGCTTGCTGTCTGCCCTCCCCGCAGACTCCTGCCAACTGCAACCAAGCCAAGCACGTGCACCTGAGACTTCACATCCGCTTGAATGTATTTTATCCCTTGTCTCTCCCTATGTCCCCTCTCCTTGTCTCCCCCCTCCGTGTCTATTAGGTTATAAGCCGTAGGCAGGAACCGCGTCTGTTATTGTTCTGTTAAGCGCCAGGTACACAGCTGGCGCTATACAAATACTTATAATAACAATAATAATTAATAATAATATAATATGGGGAAATCAACACAAGAGTCTGGAGTACTGGCAAAGGGAGGCCTGTGTGCACAGTAGAGTTTACTTGACATGGGGGTATAGGATCAAGTAGTTAGTTCAGTGCCGTGTTTTGCAATAAAGACTAGAAGGACGAGGAATAAAATCTCATGAAAGGTTATGTGTGTATCATTCCTTTCATTTTTTTCAGACTGCTTTTTAAAATAAAGGTTTCCTTTTTTCCAGCCCAGCCTCAAATTTAGACAATGGGCTATTTTAAAACTGCATAATTTAAACAAATCAACAAATGGAGATTTTATGCAAATGTCCTGCATTGTCCTGCATTTCAGAGTCCAGAGGTTGAGAGAGAGGGTGATGCAAGTCAGAAAACCGAGTTTTATTACTGGGCCCAAATGGGCCTATTGTACCTCCAGAGTGTCAATCCTCAAATTGCTTACTCTGGGGTAGTCCCATCGGCTACTCTGGCATCAGTGGTTTGAGGATCATGTATAGAATGAATAGCATGGTGTCAGTATGAGGTCTTCATCCTGAAAGGACAAAATACGGCTATGAGGATAAAAATTGAGTTGTAATTCAAAGCACAAACTGACATTGCAGCCTCAATTACTCGCTGTCTCCTAGGAGTGAACAAATTCTCTCTAATTTGCAGACTAGATTCTGACACCTAAGCACATGACAGGATTAAATAAATACACTTACAATACAAATCTCTTCGTGCCCTTCCACTTTCAGCTACAGGTTAAAAAAAAAACACCAAAAAACTCTCAACCAACCAACCACCCCTACTTAATTCCCACTTCAAAGGAAACATTCTAGCATCATGAATTAATCTTGCAAAATATCTCTCTACTGGGGAGGAATTGGTAGGACTGAATTAATAGGACGCTAGCTCTAATGATACATGTGTCACTTGGAAATAACTACCTTATTCCCTCAGGAAAACATCCTTCTGCTAAAAGGTGTGCTCTCATGTCATGAGATGAAGTGCTGAGTGAAGTCAAGGTTTAAAATAAGGAATCGGTGAGGCCTCTAAGTTAACAACATGCATGAGAGCACTGCCCAAGTGAGAAGGAATTTCAGTCTCCCTCTGGGAGAAAACCCAAAGAGTGTTAACAAACGTGATGCTGCCTGGTTCGACTCACTCTGGCCTTCCTGGGCCAGTGCTGAACCCGCACGTCTGTTCCAGACATGCCAGATGTGGGCCTGGTTCAAACCCCAGCGGGGTAGGTGGCCGGGCCGGAAACGTGGGCCCAGAAAGAACTGGGCCCAAGAGCCGCCCAGGTAGGCCAGAGTGGGCCCAACCAAGTGGGTGCATCTGTTTCCGCACCACCGCAGCCCGGTGTAGGGGTTTGCCATGGCAGGCACCCACAGTTGCCTGTTATTGGCAGCCATGGCTACCCACCATGGCAGGGGACAGAGTTGGCCAGTCGGCTATGCGTCGTTCCCCGACCCCCCTCCCTGGCCAGGTCAGGCCAACGAAACATGTATTTAGGGTTGCCACCTTCGGTTGTTTTTTACCTGACACTTCCATTTTGGCCTATGGATGTATCGGGTAAAAAACCACCAGAAGTGGCCACCCTATGTGTATTCCATCCCCTGGCCTGACCTGGTCAGGGTGGCCCCCACCCCCTCTTCCTGGGACAGGCAGCCGTACATTTGTTTTTACCCAGGGACAGGGCAAATGAATGGGCTGATTTCACAATGCTGTGCAAAGAACCGGGTTACATGATGATGCTCTGCAGGAGCAAAGGGACTGCCAGATCCGAATTCTCCATGAGACTCGAGATGCCATGATGCTCCATGGGGTGGGGGCAGAAAAGTCCTTATGCCCCGCACCTTTTCTAAGGTTGCTTCTGCCCCAAGAATCTCTGGTTTTCCCCAGACTACTGAGGGAGCCCTGGCTGACCCAGAGAAATTAGGTCTCTCTTCCCCCAGAGTCTGGAATCTCTGGGTCAAACTGGGAGGGGTAGCAACCTTACTAACAAGCCAGATTCTTCTCACAGTTACAATGGTGCCGTTCCATTGAATTATAATAGCTGCCCTTGTGTAACTGAGGGAATAATTTTACCCAGTGCCTGCCACATTCTGCATGATGGAATAAATGAGTCAATAAAACTGATTTCATGACTCGGGAGGACTGGGAGACAAGACTAGGATTAAGTCTGTCTTAATACTGTCCACTCACCTACATGTGACTTTTTTTTTTTTAAATCTATTTGTGGAAGGGATAAAATGATATTTAAAAACCTGAGTGGGGAGCGGGTGAGTCTGAAAGCGTTTATAAACACTCATGATATGTTTCAATGCGTAAGATAAAAGCAAAGCTCTGTCACTGGTATATTACCAATAGTAGCAGCTGTCTTGAAATCACAGCATGAATGCCAGAAACACTGATGAAAAATACAGGCACATTGGGCCTGAAATACGGGGAGTCCCAGCCAATGGCGTGCACATGGCAATTCCCGAGAGGGCCCCCAACACAAGGAGCCCATGAATAAGCTAGAGGTGATGGTTTGGAACCGACTGTTAAAAATAATAATTAATTATGGTCATATTTTCCTTTTGGGTTGAATTGGTGTGTCTATCAAATATCCCTTTGCGAAAGGGCACCTTGCTGCTCTGCAGCTCCACCCCTCAAGGTTACGTCTAGAGCATTAGATGTGGGTTTATCACCTTGGCATTTTTCCATGCTCTGCAGATTATGTGAAGTTCCTAGAGAAGGGGGGAAATGTGGGGGGAATTGGTAGCTGTGTGAACCCATTGCTACTGGATGAGACAGTCATGCAGACTTGGGAACAAGCAAGGAGTTTACATGGGGGCAGAGTGTTTGTGTCAATGGCGCATAAGATTCACCCAGTAAACCAAGTTAAAATTTGAGATCATTTGCGCCACAAGGGCCCATTTTTGCCATAGGTGAAATTTTCCTGTTAATTTGCAAATGGAAATCTCTCTCCATAAAACACCTATACCGGAATGGAAAATCATAAGCGTATATATTGCCCAGAAGTACTTCTCCGTTTATATTATATAATACCCTGTGAACAACCTGGGATCATGCTAGAGGACTGTTAAGTGAAATGGAACTGATCTATCCCAATTGGATTACAAATGAAACACCTTATTATATGACTGTATAGCTGAACCTGCAAGGATATGCAATTTTTAAAAAACCATACTCTGAAATAATATAAAGTTCCTTTTTATTAAGATTAAATAATAATGGCTCCCCCCCAATCTGATTTTTAAAAGGGGAAAGTTTTACATATACTATGAAAAAATATTGTGTTGAAAATGTTTAAAGAACTGAGCGATTTGATTGGCTGGACATAATAAAATCGGTTAATAAGAAGCTCAGAATATCACGTGCCAAACAGCTGCAGACACTCTTAAACCTAAATCCTAGAGGATACAGCAAGTTTGGGATGGAAAACCTTGCCAAACCCACCACAAGATGTAGGCAGACATTTTTCTCTGAATCAATCATTGTCACCCTTGATAAAAGCTTACAGAGATAACTTGGCAGGAAGGAATGCTGTAAATTAGTATGCAAACAGCAGCAGCAGAGACAGTGGATACTAAACACAACTATAGGCCAGAAACTACAGTCAGCAATGCATGGTCAATTCCGGGCAGGAGGTGATGGCTGTGGAATTTGTTCTATATAATCTGATATGACTGACTTCTCTGCAACAAGACCATGCTTTCCATTGCTATTTGCCACCTGCTACAGCAACACGGGAAATTCAAAAAAGAAGTAATTTGGAAAACTTCACATGACTCTTACAAAAATATACCAAGGATGTTTGTGCCTGTAATACCTTCTCTAGCTCATCTACTTTTACAGGGCAGGTGTTAATTTTTTTAAAATTAGATATTTAAGGATTATGGAAAGTTTTAGCCCTTAATATGGAATATTCAGTGTCCCAATTTTGTGTGTAAAAATGGTTCATTTACAGAAACTGGTGAAGAGCCCGCAGAACTGAGAGAGATGGTACAAGGTTTGGAATACTAACCGTGGGATACATGAGACTTGGGTTTAATGTTTTGCTTTGTCAAAGGTTTCATCTGTGAACTTAAGCAAATCTTAAGGGTTTGTTCTCACAATCACTCGCTCTGCACGTAATAACCCCTTAACACACTTAAACTGCTTTTGCTCAGGGAATGGAAAAACTCCCATTCACTTTAATGTAAAGGATTGCATTTTAAGTGCAGTAAAAGGTGGGATTAGAACCTTGAAAAAACCGGAGGTAAAGTGAGGGGGGTTTCTTTTTAGTCTGGAGTAACTCTCCTTGTCTGCTTTAGGTCACTGGAGAGCAATAATGCCTCCCCCAGGTCTGCTGGGTGGCCAGGAGGAGAAAAGTGACAAAGTGGTTAGAGCATAGTTAGGTGAGGGTGGTAAGTGATAGTGCATCAGGCTGCCCTCAGCTGCTGTTACTGTTATGATTGTTTACTGGACCTGGGACGGGGAAGGTTCCCATCCCAGATAATTAAATTGTATGATACTGAATTGGATTAAAGAGTGCAGCCTCTAAATTCTAACGCGTCTCTGTGTTGTCTTCTGGGGTGCGTCAACAATGATCATGCATGCATGCAACCCCCTCCTTAGCTTTCCTTTATGAGTAGTAAGAGTGTGTGTGGAAAGTGTACAGAGAAGAACAATCGCTCTGTGTTTCTGTGCTGAAGTACTTTGTCGTCTTCTCCCTTTTTTAAATCTTGAAAGAGGGTCTGGGGGCAGACTGAAGGCCGTAGACTGCCAACCAATATATATTGCAATTAACTAGCTAGAAGAAAGAGGGCAGGTTCCTGAGAAGGGCAAGGGAAAAGATCAGAGTAGGTGCCGCTGAATCAATAATAATTATTATTATTAATAATAAAGGCAGCCTGCAAGAACTAGGAGCTGGGCCAGTTTTTCCTGTGTCTTGCTACTTTTCTTTGGTTTGTTTTACCTTGCTGGATCAGATGGGTGTACGTGGAGCAGGCTCTCCGCCCTGAGAAGAAAAACACTTTCCCTTACTCTGGCACCCATCTCCCCCCCCCGCCCCCGTTTAAAAACCTGAACCAGCACCTTTTAGACATAACAAAGATCAGGTGTCAAAACCCCTAAGCATGTGTTTGCCTGTTGTGTGTAAGCACCTAACAATCGCAACAGCAATTTGGCCACCCGTTGAACATGCAATGTGAACATCATTGCATCACAAGGGCAATTTGCGTGTTTCAGCTGAACATGTGGCCAACGTTGTGTCTAATGATATCGCGTGGTGTGTTAGCAGGTATACCGCAGAGAATGAGGCGGCAGTGCTTGCGTGCCAAGATCGGGTGGTGAGCAAAACACCAATTTGCCCCAAGATGGGCTGTGTGTCTAAGCAGCGCCACATGGAGAACCGGTATTCATATCCAGGTCAAAACACACATTCAGACACAGGGTTGGCAGCTGGGCTGGAAATGTGGGCCCAGAATGAACTGAGCCCACGGTCTGGCCCTGTGAGATGCCCAGGCGGGCCAAAGCTGGGCAAACCAGGTGGGTGTGTCTATTTTCGTGGCTGCCTGTTGTTGGCACCATGGCTGCTCGACATGGCAGGGGTGGGGCACTGGCTGTGGTGCATGGATGGAACTGGCCAGCCGTGTGTCACTTCACGCCCACCTCCCTGGCAAGGAAAGGTCAGGCTGCAGGTCTGTGTTCCCGCCGCTGGAGCTAACTGCTGGGGGTAACCCTTCCCCACCCCTAGACAGGATGACAGCAGCCCATCACATGAGTTAACACCCTTTCAAATAGCTGTCCTTTTAAAACAGTCGCGATGCTTAGTATATACCAAGAGTGATGAACCCCAGCCCATGGGCCAAATCTGGCCTGCAGCTGCTTACATTTGACCCCTTTCTGATTCCTGGATCTGGCCCATGAATCCAGCCCCTACCCTCAAGTACTGAAGGACTATGCTTAGGGGGGACAGAGATGAGGGCATGTAGTCAAGGATTGGGAATGGCTCCATGGCGCCTTTCATTCTAACTGTTTTCTGCCCTGTGAAACTTGTACTAATTTTCTAAGTGGTGCATGAAAGGGAAAAGCTTCCCTACTTTGGTATATGTGGTATGTCCGTTAAATAAATGATGTGTGCGCTGATGTCCCTCAAATGAGGTATGCTGATGTCCCTCAAATCTCAACTTAGTGCAAAAGGTCTTCAGGTTTTCAGAGCATGCCCCCTCCCTCTTGTCTGTCACATTTTTTCCACAGTGGGTAAAACCACATGTAATGGCAGTGCACCGCCGACACAACGTGGGCCAGGTCAGGTACCCACTGCTGACATGACAAAGGTCAGCTCAGGCCACCAGCCACACGAGTGCAACTAGGAGAACTGCCTGGGTGGCCTGGCCTGGGCAGTGGTCACATCAGATGTAATAGTGGCCAATGCCATCCCTGATCTTGCACCACTCCCAATGCCACTACCCCCGCCATGGCTGGCAGCCATGGTAGCCAATAATGGCTGCCATGGCAGCCCGGTCATGACAGATCCAATCCAGGGTGGGTCACGGTGGGTAAAAACATGTGTTCTAATCTGCTGTGGCCCACTTTGCCACAGTTGGGAAGGCCATAGCCTGGGCTGTTACTTTGGCTATATGCCTGGTGAGAGGCTGGGCTAGCCACCAACACGACCTGAGATACCCTGGGTCAACATCTGGCAGGCCTAAATCACACGTGACATTGGCCTGCGGTCCAAAGCCGTTCTAAGCAGGCCGCTATCACATCTGAATTTTACCTAGGAGTCTTTTCCATCCCTATGTAATGCACACAGTAGCTTTGTTTTGTACACGAGGCCATGGGGAGTGGCTATGAACTGGTTGGGGAATCCGCTATAGCCACAGCAAAGTGGGCTTTGGTGCCAGCACATGGTCATTACATTCATCCCCATCTCACCCCAGAGACAGTACTGGTGTGGTGCCAGTGGGTTGTGGACAGAAGCTGTCTGCCTTGTGCAGTTCTGCCCCATGCACAATAAGCATGTTACAGGTGGAGTAGCTTAATGGATCAGGTGTTGGACTCAGATCTCAGGACCAGGGTTTTGAATCCTGTGTCAGCCATAAAACTTGTTGGGTGGTCTTGGATAAGTTAATATCTCTCAATTTCCATTCTATATCTGTAAAATGAGAATAATGATGACCTGCCTCACGGGTTTATTGAGAAAATGAACTAGATATTACAAAGTCCTTTTGAACACTGAAAGAGCTGTAGAAATTATAATTAATATCTCCAGCAGGTGCATGAGAAGTTGGGAGAGTTGATCGTAGTCCATTGGTTGTAAAAGTCTGGAAACTGATCCTCCAGTCTGCACTTCCCCATAGCAGAGGACAATATAGTTTCCTCTGGCTGTTAGTATTTCATCCCTAGTAAATCATATTTGGCTAAAATGTACCTTCTTGAATGTATATGATAATTAAACATATCTTTAGTTTGGTCTTGATTTTTGCAGACTGCCAGTGCGGGAGGTTCCACTTGGCAGTCTGTTCCAATCATTAATCACCATCAATATCTTTTAAAAATGCCGTATTTCTAATTTGAATTTGTGCAATTTTATTTTCCATCTGTAGGTTCTTGGTATGCCCTTTCCTATGCTTCTTTCTGGGACGATGTTGAGATTGTATCTTATATTTTTAATGTTGTAAACCGCCCTGAGTCTATAGAGAAGGGCAGGGTAAAAATGTAATAAATAAATAACCCATCAGTATCAATACACATCAGACTTTGCTCCTCCACCCAGTCCAGGCTCCAGCTCTTCATCATTTTGCAATTCCTGGAGTCTCAGCTGGTTATCGGAACCCATTTTCTATACAGCACTATGACCAGAAGTGGCATTCTGATGGTAAAATATGTTTTCATTGGCTCGTTTATGTGCGTGCACTTGTATCTTTTTCCAAGTAGCATTAGAAGGCAGGCTAGTCATTCCCTCTATTGTTGCTGTGTGTGTTTTTTTCCTTAGTAGCTCATAGGTAGAAGAATAAAAGACACTGGGTAGAATCCAGTCTCTGTTGAAGTCTCTATCCAGTCTCTATTGGGAGTTTAGCCATTTACTTCGGTAGAGGCAGGATTGCAGCCAATGGGAGCATTTAGTACAAGTGACTGTTTCCAACATGTTTTGAAAGAGTTTGAGCCTTAGAAATGCTCATGGCCCAAGGAGTATCCTGACAAATGGCTGCATTCCACAGGAAAAAATAAATAAATGTTTGGAAGGCTTTCTGGGGCTCAAACAAAGATAAATTGGACGTGTTGGGCATGATCCAGAACCCCCATGTGCATGGTGTACATATGCATGCACATGCGTACACAAGTGTGAATGAGTTCTGCGTGGTTTCTGCATGTGCCACAGTCCCTGTAACATGGATGCACGTGGATTGCGTGCACATGTCCGAGTGTGTTGTGTGTGTCCCGCATGTGTGTCCGTGGGGCTTAGGATTGGCCCAACTGTATTCTGCCTATGTATGTGTGTGTAGGCTTTATTGTGCAGGTGTTTGGGTTTGATTTTCTTTTAAGATATACTTCCAGAATGTTTCATTTATTCCCTGGGAAAAGGCTTAGCCATTGCTGTCTGTTTTCATGTATGTACCAAGGAAACAACCACAAAATTTTCAACCCCAACTATTCCAGCATTTCCCCTTTTACTTTAGGATCCTGTTTTTAAAAAAAAAAAAAAAAAAAAAAAAAAAGTGCAAACCTTGTTTTAAAAAATCTCTTCATGTAACTGCTACTGAGTCTCTCTTAAACAGTGTTCTGCTACAATCTCCTCTCAATCCCTTTAGTTACAGCCAATGCACGCTCTCTCTTACCTCTACTGCCCACATAGTTTTCCCTCCAGAGATGCAAGAAGAGCCTTCTCCAATGCAGCTCCTGTCCTGTGGATCAGCTTTCCTGTTACCCTGTGCTTTATAGGGTATTTTCAGATTTCTCCAGCAAGCAATGATTCTCAAACGTCTTACACCATACCCCCCTTCCTCATGTGTGTGGTATGATACCCTCCCTGCAGACCCAAACATGCATCTTGCCCATGCATTACCCCTCTCCCTCTTTTCATTGGGTGTTTTTAGACAGACGTGGGGCTGCCTGCCCCCAGAACTGCTTTGGGGGTGCACTGCTATCTGCTTCAGACAGACCCACTGGATTTCCCTGGCCATGGTCCACCCACATGGCACCTCCACACATACATAGAGTTGCAGGTGATCTCCTGACGCTCTAGGCTAGCACCTGAAAATCTGTGGTGTTGCCTGGCCCCTGAAAATAGTGTAGGGGTTACTCGCAGAGGCAAATGGAGTCAGGAGGTGGAACTACAGATTCAGAATTTTCTAGCTTCTTTGGAGGGAACAAGCTGCTAGTATAAAATGGAGATAGCCCAGGATCTGGAGGAGCTCTTGGCAGGATACCAGGACATATTAGAAGAGATGAAGTGTTTTATTAAGCCAGAGAAAGTGGGTAGCCCACGTAGGGCTAGAGCTCAGTCTCAGCCTTGGTATGACGTGGAATGCCGTTAGATGCGGAAATTACTAAGGTAAATATATCGCCAATTTAGGAGAGGACACTCTAACCCCAAGTTATTTATCCAAACGAGGGCCAAGTATAAGGCACTGATATTGGGGAAAAAGAGGCAGGATTCGGAAATGGGAGGAGATTGAAAGTGCAGCTAAAAGGAAGGATTCAGGGCGTTTTTGGAAGTTAATAGGGGATGCTATTAGGGAAAGGAAGGAAAGCTGCAATAAAGTAAGGTGGGAAGAGCACTTCTCGGATATGTATATGGTGGACCCTGCCCCTACTGTCTCCCTTATAGTTCCCAGTGATCTACCAAGTTGGGCTCCAGTCTCACCAGAGGAGCTCATTGAGATAATTGAGGGCTTAAAGTCAGGGAAGGCACCGGGACTAGATGGTCTCCCTGCTGAGATCTTTAAAATAGATGTGGCTTGGTGGGCCTCAGTGTTTGCCCAACTTTTTATGGGGATTAATCTCACGGGGGAGCTTCCGGATACCTGGGAGCAGGCTGAGTTAGTCCCTATATATAAGAAGGGCTCACCGGAAGAACCAGGGAATTTTAGGCCAATTAGCCTTTTAAGTGTTGGGGCCAAAATATATGCTAGGTACTTGTTGAATAAACTGGGAAAATGGTTGCAGGAGGAAGAATTTCTAAGAGAGGAACAGAATGACTTTAGGGCCGGTCGCTCTACATTAGATCATTGTTTAGTCCTGAGCCATCTGGTTAGTAAGTATTATTGCACGACAGGGCTTTATGCAGCATTTGTAGATCTAAGAGCTGCGTTTGATCTGGTCTCCAGAAGCCATCTTTGGGGAAAACCCTATGAGACATCTATAGATAGGAGCCTCCTGGGCCTCCTACAGAGGTTATATACTAATACCTCACTGCGGATCAGATTAGATTTAAGGGGCTCATTGTCTAAGGTCATTCTGACTAGGCTTGGGGTCAAGCAGGGGTGTGTGCTGGCCCCCACACTTTTTAATATCTATCTGAATAACCGGATAATGGCAGTCTCCCTTTCGGACAACCATCCCCCTAGAATTGGAACCACCGAGGTGGCTATTTTGTTATATGCGGATGACGTGTCCTGCTTTCAAGGACGTAGGTAGGGCTGCTAAGGCAGCTACAGACATTGGATGACTTCTGTGCCAGAATTTTTTTGGAGATTAAGTATAATAAAACTAAAATAATGATTTTCTCTCCTAGGCGGAAGTCCTACAGATGGCGTTGAGGCAAATTCGACCTAGAGCAAGTTATTGTTTACAAATATCTGGGCTTGATTTTCCAGGCCAATGGCTCTGGGGAGTTCATTCTAGGGCGGCTTGTAGACAGGCGGATAAGGTAGGGAGAGCAATTGGTTGGTATTTTAGGGCCAATGGGGGGTTCTCTTTTGGCCCCAGCTATTGGGGTCTATAGGGCCAAGTGCCTTGCTCAGCTTTTGTATGGGGTCCAATTGTGGGCATTGGGGAAGTGCACTTTGTTGGAGCCTGTCCAGACTAAATTTTTGAAATCAATGCTGGCTCTCCCCAATCACGCACCTAGTTGTGCAGTCCGTCTTGAATGTGGGGTTGTCACTTTGGAAACCCAAGTCTGACTACTTACAATAGGTTATTGGCTCAAATTGCATTTTGGGCTAACTGCCCCATTGGCATCTTGCACTCTTGAGGATGGTCCTTATAATGTCTGGGCAACTCAGGTCCAAAGAAAATTGATTAGTGTTGGGCTTGCCAAGGATACTTTACTTACCTTGGAATATACTGGGGCATGGAGAGTGGTTCACCAGAGATTGCTTGATATTAATGTGCAATCTGAGATGGCTACCATGAGGGAAAAGGAGACAATGATAGAGTTTATGGGTTTGTACGAATATACGAAGTTACCACCACCTTATATGCAACTCCATCTCCCTCCGCAGGTGCCTTGCCATGGTGCGAATGAATGTATTCCCCACTGTAGTGACAGAGGGTCGCTGTAGGGGTCTCCCCCCATCTTTATGCTTTTGTGACTGTTCCCCTGAAGTGGTTGGCTCCTTGGAACATCTTTTGCTAAATTGTAGTAAAGTATGGGACCTTAGAGACAGGTGGTTGTCTTAATGATTGCTTGGTTGTCTTAATGACTGCTCCGTAAGGTCACCCATGCTTGCGCTTCTGGAAGGGCGGGATGGAGAGCTGGCCAAGAAGGTGGCTTACTTCCTTTATAATGTATTATGTAACATAAGGGAGGACAAGAAGGAGTAATGTGGGGGGTGGGGATTCCTTGATCTTGGGGTGGCTTTTTCTACCTCCAATATTGTACTATTTGTTTGTATGTTTAGGAGTGGATACATTTTTTATTATTATTATTATTTTCTATATTGGTTTTTATTATATATTTATTTTTAATTATTTTTATTCTCTATTTATGTTTGTTTGTCTATGTTATGGGATTTGCTGAACATTAACATTTATAAATTTATATATGGTGTTGCCTGGGGCAACGGCTGACTGGAAGTGGAGCTTCAGCATGGGTCGGCATATCAGATGGACAACTGCTCTGCTTTGGGCCAGTGCCCCTGGTTTGGCTGGGCCACTCTGCTAGCGGTGCTCTGTGATGTTCCGGAGTGCTGCTGGCGGGGATGCCCTGCTTCGACATCTGGCAGCCTGGGCCACCTTTAGATGGATGGGCCACCTTGCGGGTGAAGCAGGCTGACGTGGCCAGCAGTGAGGCAGCCCATCCATCTGAAAACAACCACTGTTTCTTCCAGTCCCCCCACCCTTCTGCTGCTGCTGCCATAATTCCCCTAGCCCAAATTATCTCAGATGGGGAAGTTTCCAAAATGATGAGGGCTTGCCTTTTCTGGAACTAGAGCTGAAACAAGTATCTACCAGGACAAGCAAACCTGTTGAATCCAAACATTCTGATTAAACAAACCAGGTAATGAACA
Organism: Sphenodon punctatus; assembly: GCA_003113815.1. Taxonomy (NCBI): domain Eukaryota; kingdom Metazoa; phylum Chordata; class Lepidosauria; order Sphenodontia; family Sphenodontidae; genus Sphenodon; species Sphenodon punctatus. The sequence continues at coordinate 474,446 of QEPC01009174.1, read as the reverse complement.
CACTACCCATCCTATCTTCGATTGATGATTCATTTTTGCAATTTCAGCTCGTTCAATTTGTCCAATTTCTTTGGTTTATTTGGTTCATTCATTTTGGCCATTTCCAGTTTTTGCCCATTCATTTTCCACCACTTGTTTTTATTCTTGGTGAAAGCAAACCAGAAATGGACTAAATAAATGAAATAAAGGAGCTGAATGAATTCAACCGAACGGACTGAAATTGTGAAAAATAAGTTGCTCGAATGTTTTGACAAATATCGTTCCGGTTAGCTAGAAATCAGGAAAAACAAAACCTGAGCAGTTATTCTGCAGCTCATTTCACCTTTCTCTGGAATGTGAATTTCAATTGTTGGCTGTGGCACAAGTCAAAATTAATGTTACAGAAGTGGGCAAGGTCACTGCCATTTTGGAAATTCTCCCAGGACACAGTCTGTGCCTGACAATTTGAGAACCACTGAACTAAAGTACATTGGCCCTGATCAAAGCCTACTTAAGTCAGCCCATCTGAGGTACTGAGGGGTATTTTCATTCACTTGAGAATTTGGGGTCATGTTAGAATCTTTTCCTTTGTATCCGCTTCTTTCTCTAATGAGGGTCTGCCTGATTGAGCTCCCATGAACTGAATATTCTGACTTTCTAACACACAGAAGAACAATGGGTAAAAAGCTTTGGAGACCAAGTTTGAAAATGATGGTGGATAAAGCACTGAAGCCAATTCCATTTTCTAATCCTGCCTAAACTTTCCTGGAAACAAGCCCGTTCTCGGGCAAACTTGATTTGAGAGATAATAGGAGCTCTTGGAATTACTCATAAGTTTGAAGTGATTATAAACATGTGTTCTGGGAGGGTAAGAAAGCTGAAACATTCTGGGGAAAAATCATTAGTAATTGAAAGGTTAGTATGGAAAAAGTCATTTTGGAGCCTCATGCATGCAAATTACCAATACTACTGAAATGAAAAGGATTCCTACAGAACTGCTTAAGTGGATAGCCAGTAGTCTAATGACTGCAGCAAGAATCCTCTGAAGGCACTGGAAGGAAAATAATTAATTGGCTATGCAGGAACTGGTCACAAACCAAATACTTATGGCCTCCTATGAAAGGAACAGTTAAGACTCAGAACTAGGATTCAGAAGAAATGGCTTTATTTCCTGGCTTTGCTGCTGTCAGGTCCCAGGTTTTCAAATCCGTGTCCCTGAGGCTTTCTGGAGCAGCAGCAGTCACTACTGCTTCCTGGCTCAGCAATGAATACTGCCCAGTAGGCCCTCCTGTTATCACAGACTGGCCCCAGCTTCCTGATTGGCTGATGCATGGCTAGCATCTAAGGGGAGCTGGTAGCAGCAGGAGGCTGGGTGGAGCAATACTCTTCCCAGCCTGGTTCCTAAGCCCCTTGCCCTGCTCTTGTGCTTTGTTCTCCCCCCCCCCAGCCTTGCCCACACCCCAAGAAAGACAATGACACCAAGAGTTGGGTTAAAACTAGGCCGCACCAATTTATTAAAATTATTCTATTAAGGAGGGGGCTATGCCCCTTCTTGTCCTGCGAACCTTAACTATTAACTGAGTTGTTAATACTAAATGTAAACTTGAGCGGTCTGAAGTTCCTCAGTACCGCCATAACGCTAACTATAGCTGCTGCAAATGTCACACCTGTCCGGCCGCCCGAAGCCGGATCAGGAGGCCCTTGCCGACTGTGACCTCAAGAAGGAATCGCGGAGATGCTCCCCCGTGCCTTGGACCACCTCTGTCCTAAGGCCCCGGGGTTGTCCTCTTTGCCCTCGCTCTGAAGTGATGCTGGCCAGCTGGCTCTAGCCTTCACTCAGAGCCCACCTCTTAAGGAGATTACTTGGCAGCAGACTATCCCTATTTCTAAACTGACTACAACGCAGGACCCCTGCGGTGCGACAAATTCTCTTTAAACAATACCCTTTCCACCATAGCCAATCATAACTTATCACTGTGAGGAAGGCAAAAACCAACCATGCATAGTGCCAATTTACACGGTGGCAAAATTCCTTCCTGGCCTTGGGCACAAGCTCAACGACCGGTTCGACCCACAGTGCATAAAGGGAGGGTGGGAGGGTGCACACACGCTGAGTTGCAGGCGCGGAA
>QEPC01009174.1:446190-471678 GCA_003113815.1 Sphenodon punctatus | reverse complement strand
GCAGGACCCCTGCCACTAAAGACTGCCAGCTTCTGCTTGGCTAGTCTTGCCCCCTCCCTAGCTACTTAAGTAACCTATCTAATTGCTCCTGTACGGCCTTAAGATAGATCTCGAGCCCTTCATCGGATAGGTGCACACCGTCTACCCTGTACAGCTCGGGCTTGCTAAATTTAATTTGGGGATGCCGAATCACCTGGCCACCCATTTCCTGTACCAGTTTCCCAATTTCCTTGTTCACTTTCCTTCTAGCCCTATCGACCTTACTTGGGCGCACGGCGTTCCCCCAGTTTATGCGTTCGAGCATCTCAGACCATACAAACACCGTTTTTGGGAGAATCCTTCTTGCCACGTGCAAGTCCTTCTTGATACTGGTGACCAGGTGGAGACCTGTGTCAGCCGGCAGGTTGTTCTCCCCCAAGTGGATAACGAGTATGTCTGGATGCTGTTGTGATGCCAAAGAGTGGATTAAGGGCAGGAACTGGGCCCACTTCATCCCGCTCCGGCCTCTCCACGACACTTTTGCCCGGTGACCCAGACCAAGCTGGGTCCCCCAATAGGAGCATCCTGCTCGTCTCCCGGCCCAGTAGACAATACTGTGGCCAGCTATGACAACTCACTGCTGCCGGTCAGGCAGCTCGCTCCCTATGAAAAACATAGTGATTGTCAAGCGATAATCACTCCGTGTGTCCGTTCCACTTTTTGTGTTCCAGTCCTTGCTATAACTGCACTTTCCTAATGTACGATCGATACGCTCCCGATCTCCAACGACCTATCACCTTTATTTGCTGCTCGGATAGTCCCGCAGCCGCCGCGCAGCTAGCTGCCCCAATCCTAAAGGAATGTGAGCCAAATTCCTGAGATGGTAAACCCAGCCCTTTTAACGCTCTGTTCATTACTGCCGAAAATTGATATCTTGTAAGATTTTAGCCATTTTCATGAATAAACAGCTGACCCCCTCCTTTTGGGCGCTTACCCATATATCCGACTACTGCCTTAACCGGGCAAATATCCTCGTCGACTGTCGTTGCTAGTCTTATCAATTGTCCCCTTCTGCGTTGATCTGTCTTAGACCCCCTCATCACTATCTCCAGCCCCTCTGTCGCCACCTGGACATGTTCTATGCCTATCACTGGACCTGCTAGATTTTTTGACGATGCACATGCCAGCTCGCCCACCCGGAAGGCCCCAAAAAAGGCCAGTTTAAAAACTGCTTGAAATAACCGGGTTTCAAATTCAGAAAAACACACCTGGTGGAGTTGCTGGCACATGCCTCGCAATATTGTTGGTGTAATGAGCTTCCTGTCATCGCCGCTTCTAGGAGACGCTTGTTCCCACCCTTCTAGCATCTTTCGCATGAAAAATCCTCCATTAGGAGATTGAAAGCCAGCGAGTTTATTATAAAAGGTTAAGGCAGCCAATTTCCCTGAAATAGTGCCTGGGGCCAGGCCTCTCTTCTTGAGGTTCACTGCAAACTGCAGCGTTTGGGCTTCCGTAATCAGGAACTGCGTCCTCCACCCCTCCTTGATCCTAAACTCTTGGAATTCAGCCAATGCCTGACTGTAAGCTGTTCTAGTGCGTGGGGCAAGAGAACCCTGTACTGCCTGGAACATTGTCACATTCCAATGTTCCAAATCCCCTCGGGCAGTTCCTCCGGTTCGATCCTGGCTCCCGGTGCCAATTGCCTGAATGGCTCCATCTGTTGGCGAGAGAGTGCGTCGGCTATGCCGTTGTTAATACCCGGCACATGCTTAGCCGTGAACAATATGCTGTTCGTCAGGCATTGCCGCACGAACCCTCTCACCAATCCCATCACTCTTTTTGAGTGGGATGATAGCGAGTTAAACACCTGTACCACTGCGAGGTTATCACACCAAAACAGGATCGTTCTGTTTGCGAATTCCCTCTCCCATATGTGTATTGCTACCACTATGGGGAATAGTTCTAAAAATGTCAAATCTCGAGTCCAGCCCTCCTGAACCCACTTTGACGGCCACAAAGCAGAACACCATCTCCCGACCCTGACCAATAGACTCCGAAGCCCAGGGACCCGGCAGCATCAGATTGCACCTGGAGCTCGGCTTCCATCAGCCACCTCTGCCGCCATATACTAACTCCATTGAAATCCTTTAGGAAGTGGAGCCAAATTCTTAAATCGTCCCTCATGTCGGCAGAGATCCTGATGTGGCAGTGCCCCGGTAGATTGGACCCCGCCCTTTCGTATAACCTGGATAGAAAGGCGCGGCCTGGCGCCACTACCCGGCATGCTAAATTGAGGCTCCCCGCTAGGGCTTGGAGCTGCTTAACTGTTGCTTTGGGGCGCCCTAGTATTATTTCGATATCCCTGACTAAAGCCACCAATTTATCGACCGGCAAGCGTGACACTTGCTGCTCGGTATCCAATTCGATCCCCAAAAATGTGAGTACCGATTATGGTCCCACCGTTTTTTCCGGTGCTAGGGGGACCCCTAGCTCCCCTGCCATAACCTGGAAATCCTTAAGGGCGTTCCTACACTCCTCGGTATCCTTTTTCCCAAGAACAAAAAATCATCAATATAATGCAATATATATTATGATTTTGTTCTCTTCCTGGCCAGCCATTCCAGCAGGGAGCTAAAGCGCTCGAAGGCCGAGCACAATATGGAACACCCCATGGGCATTGCCTTATCATAAAAATACTGGCCTCCGAACTGGAACCCGAGTAGCTTAAAGCTGTCGGGGTGGACTGGGAATAAGCGAAATGCAGATTTAATATCACATTTTGCGAGGAGTGCCCCTTTTCCGCACTCCCTAGCCATCTCTATTGCAGCATCAAATGATGCATAACGAACCGAGCATAGCTCAGGGGGTATGGCATCGTTCACCGACCTTCCTTTGGGCTAAGAGAGGTGGTGTATGAGCCGGAACTCACCTTCCTGCTTTTTGGGTACGATGCCTAGCGGTGACACATGTAAATCAGGAAAGGGTAAGGCCGTGAAGGGACCCGCAATACGGCCCTCTTCTAGCTCTTTCCTAAGCTTGGTGGCCACCAAGTTCTCCCTCCCTTCCACTGATTTCAGGTTCCTTACCCAATTTCTTGTTGCTTCAAATCTGGCCGGGATGATAAAACCATCCCTGAACCCTGACACCACATACTCAACCTCACCAATCATTGGCCAGCCCGTGAGGGCTTCCTGTAACGCCCTATGATTGACCGGCGTTGGGGCCCTTTCCTCCTCCTTGGGGCTGGTTACCCCCGGTCCCTTGTTTTCCTTGCTGTCTACCCCGTGATGGGCCCCGCATTCTGCTACAGTTAATCTCCGGGTGTCCTCCCCCGCAGAGGGTGCAAGCATGCTGAAAACGGCACACGGAGCGGGCACAACCCCCCGACCTGTTAAAATCCCAACAGGTCGTTCCCCTCTGACCTCTGCGGCGCCCACCCTCCCGAAAGGGATCGTTCATAGGGGCCACCCCCCCTCGGGCTAGTGTATGTCCGCTGTCGGTCCTGTGCGTCCCAACCGTATTGGACATGCACTCGAGCCATAGATCTGTAGCATAAACGTCCCATATAATCCCCGGTGTGATCGCTGCCCATTTTCTGAAACCCTCGTCGTAACAGAGCCACGCCCTTGGGCTACCGGAGTCGTACGCCCTGCGCACGATATCGAGGTACTTAATCAATTCAGTTGCCCTTTCAGGTGCAGCCTGAATCATTACCCCCATCAGCACTGAAAAAGCGACTGACCAATTTTTCCAGTTCCTTTCCACCTTGGGATGCTTGAATCTCTCTTTGTCCTTATCCTGCTCCTTTGAATTCGGGTCTGGTACCGGTTCAGTGTATAGAAGAGAGAATACGTCGACGTATTCTCCCTTCCAAATTTTTTCCCTCGTGTGGTGAGCCAAGTGAGCACCCACGGGAGCCCCTACTGCCGCCCAGGTCCCCGGCTCCCGCTGAGTTGTTGTGGTCGTATCGACCTTCCCCCTAAACTTAGTGCATGCCCCTTGTTGCTGCATGGCTGCAGGGGCACCTAATTCTCCCTGTGTCCCTTCACCTGCCTGTCTCTGACCGCCCTCAGGCGCCCTCGCCGTTTTCTGGTCAGGCCACGGTACCCATGAACCGACCCAGCCCATTCGAACGTCCCCCCGGGGTTCCACCTGTGCGGATTGGTCCTTGCTCCCCACGTTATCCCCCTTCTCGCACTGGCACTGCTGACAGTGCGCGCGCTTACCTGTGGACTCGCGGTTAGGGCCTGCTCCCACGTTCACCATTGAGTCGTCGTGCGTCTGCGGGCGTTGCTCCCTTTGTCTTGTTGTTGTACCTTCCTGCTGCCGAGCGGGCGGAACCACTGGTTGTTGCCGTGCCTCCGCCAGTCCATCCACTTTCTTCTCGAGCGCCTCAAAACGACCCATGAAGGTGTTGAGGATCTCCAGGACCGCTGAGAGCTGATCACCTCGTGCACGATGTGCTGGTGGCCCCTCATCATCGTCCCTGTGTGGTGACAAATGGCGCCTTCCCCCTCGCCGGGGCGAGGGGGGAGGCCCAGCCGGGGGGTACCCGGCTTCTTCTGCTGGGGCCCGGGTGCCCATTTCCCCTGGCTCTTGTGCACTCGCGGGTATTGGGCTCCCCGGTGCCGCTTTGTCCCTATCCGGCTCTTCCCTATACCTTGCCGGTGGCTGTACTGTTCTCGTACTAGTCCTCCTTCCTCTCGTCATAGTCTCCCTTTCCACCCTGGTGGCTTCGAAACTTTCTCCTCCTTCTTCATGCCCCTGCCCGCCCATGGCATCGCCACTCTGCTCCGTTCCAGGGGCCAGACCTGCCCTTTCGGTGGCTCCCGAGCCCCCCTGCAGATCACCAGGGGCCTGTTCATGGCTCGTCAGGCTGGTCAGGGTGGATTCACAACCACTAATTCGAGCCTAGAGAGCCTCAAGGACCTCCTCAACCCTCTTCGAGAGAGCCTTTCTGGCAGGGCCTTTGCCCTTCTTTCCCCCATTACCTTTGGCCATGGCTATATTTATAAAAGCCTCGTTGGTCCCTGAGGCTGTGATTCCCAGAACTGGGGCTGATCAGCTCGTTCCCTCACCCGGGCCCTCCCGAGTGCCTTCCTTATTGTCACTGTTGGGGCAAATTCGTGGCTCGGGCCCACCCGCTCCCGGTCAGAATCACCCTGCTAAGGGGCCCCTCTTATTTATTTTCCACAGGGGTTCCCCTCAATAATGGGCTTACTACCCACAATTCTTGCCCCCCTTACCTGAATTAGATGGGCCCTCTGTTGCTGAGCAGCCGGTTTATTGAGGGGTCCTCCACACTGTTGACCCTTATCAGGGGCTCTGTCTGAACCTTTCCTTCCCTGGCTGCCCCTCCTGCTGGGGGCACTGGGCCAACCGCTCCCCGTTGCCCCTGCCCCCCGAATAGCGCTTCCCCTACGGGCTTTTTTGCGCTCTTTTGTCCCCCTCTGGGCCTCAACTCTCCGCCCGCTCTTCGATCTTCAGTGCAGCCGACTAACACGCTGCACACACGCTGAGTTGCAGGCGCGGAATGACCGCTTCGCGCCTGGATCCAAGATGGCGGCCGCAAAATCTCCTCTCGCGAGACTTCGCCCAGGCCGCTTCCTCCGTTGCCGTGCGCCCCTGCCTGCTGCTTTCTTCGCTCCAGCTGGGGGGGGAGGGACAAAAACCGCCGCCTGAGAGCCGCTGCCCGTATCGAGCAGGGCCACGTGGCGACGGGGCTTGTTTCACTCGCCAGTCTTGTCTCCCAACCTGGCCCTTATACCGATCCTACATCTCAACCTCGCCATCTGCCCATGTCCTGGATGCCCTTCATGCCCCTGGTCCTTATAGTTAAATTCTTCCTGTGTGACCTTGGCATGTTACTCAATCTATGTGCCTCAATTCTGCACCTGTAAAATGGAGGTAACAGCCCTTTCTGTCATCCTTCTGTTCTCCGGCCTATAATAGTAACATCTTTATCTGGACAGCAGAAGGGGGCATACGGATTGCCTGGTTTGGATATAAATCCTGATCCAGGGAGGTTGTCATACTAGTGTGTTTGACAGGTGCGAGGGACACAAACAGAGCTAAAACAGGCACCCATGAAAACGGGTGTGTCCATTGAATCCACACTGCCTTACCTGACATAAACAGGGTTGGGCAGTGTACATTGCCTGAAAGGCACCTGGCAGGTGCTTGTTTACATAAAAGGTGTTTAAAATAAATTCCTGGGGGCAGTTGAGGGAACTCCTTGCAGGGTTTGGAGGATCCAGGTGGCAGGTTCTTATTAGTGGTGAACAGTGCGGTGGAGCTCTGGGTGATGGGAATAGCAGGAGGTGTTTGGGGGGGGTGGGGGGTTTAGCTCCGATCTTTTTCTGGCTAGATGCACTGTTGCCCACCCGGGCCTGACTGGGGGTTTCTAGGAGCTGTAATACCGATCAGTTCTGCCTGCCATTTCCAAAAGCTGCAGAAATTTTTGGGAACTACACCTCCCAGAAGGCCCCACCAAGATCAAAACTGACCTGGCTCCCCTTTCTACTGCTCCCAACACCTGGAGCCTTCTACCCCCCACCTGTAGGAACTCCTGTGCCTGTTGGGAATCCCTGTACTGTGCAAGAAGCCCTCTTAATCTATCCCAGCTATTTATTTCTGTGCATTGCGAATTTCAGGCACCCGCAAAAGTGGGTGGGTGCCTGTCAGGCATTTGACAGGCTTCCCAAAATTGCAAGTTTTACTAATGAGTAAGAATCTATCTGCTAGTTTCAGCTCTAGACACAAGGCATGTCTGAAATAAGGAGGTGTCTAGATTAGAGATGTCAGGATAAGCAGGTTTCTATTGTGTTTGGACTGCAAACTCATGCTGTGCCAATTGTTCCCAATGGAAATGAAACCAAAATGCAGAAAGAGGAGCAAAGATCAGAGCTATTCACTTTAGTTATTTCAGTAGGGTAAGAACTGCCATATTGGGTCAGTAGCCTGCTTCCAATAGTGGCCAGTACTGGGTGCTTTATGAAAAGCGTACAAAACCAAAGCGTATGCAAAGTAAGCTACTCACTATTGTTCACTTCTGGCAGTCATTGGTTGTCTTTCACCTTGACCATCTTGGCTAATAGTCATTAATGGATTTATCCTCCACAATTTAGCAATGATACAGAACAGTGGGTGTTTTTACACACACCTGATTTTTCCTGGACTTCAAAGTCCAGGTTTGGTGAACTCACACGCAGAGAGTTGAGACACCCCCTCCTGGAAGTTGGTCGGGTACCATTGTACCCGGCGACTTCTGCATGTTTCATGACCCAGATTTGCAAGTCCCTGATAGCAGAGGACTTGCAAGTCCAGGTCAGCAGGTGCTGCTGTTTACAACGATGCCTGGCCGCCAGACTTTGAAGTCCAGGAAAAATCAAGTGCGTGTAAAAATGCCCATCAACGTTGTCCCAGGAGGGATTTCTCTCATATTTTTTCTGCCTGTAATTAATTGGATGTAGCTTTCTCTTGTCAGGATTCACCCTTCTCTTTTTACCTCTGTAGTCAACCATCTTCCTTCCTTCCTGGATGGCAAGTTGTGATATTGTGTTGTTTCTGGCATCTTTGATATTTGACATCATATCAAATATTCTGGCATTCATTTGAAATGACTTGTTATATCTGGTGTGGAAGCAATCATGTGCTACAGTGCCTGCTATATCAGAAGCAGGTTAAAAAAATATGAGTCTTGAGTGACCAAAATACTTCCCTACACAGGCACTGCTCAGAAGAGGGCTCACTCCTAAACACATCTTCAGAGGATTGAGTGATGAAGAAAAGATTATATAAGCATAACTTGGCTATATTTTTACTTTGGAAAGCTGTAGCGCTCATGGGTAGTAGGTCACTGCACAAGTAGGTCACTGCACACTACAGTATCGTAGACTAACCAAGAAGGACTGGACTCACTTTCTTGAGTCACCTGGGTATATTTTTACTAGAGCAGAGATGAATGATGAATTCAGCTACTTTTGAATCATTTACAGCAAAGACGATATGAAGAACTTTGTGTCTGCTTCATTTGGATATTAGGGATGGGCGAACGCGGTTTGGATGTTTGGAGTTCGGACCAAACTCAGTCTGTTCGGATGTCCAAACCGAACTCTCGAATGACTGAACAGTTTGGTGGTGTTCGAAGGCAGGAAAAACGTCTTTCCAGGGCCGAAAGTTAGGTTTCAGTTTCGGTTTTGTTTTGGTTCCGATTTTGCTATTTTTGAATGTCCGGCAAAGTTCAGCTGAACCAAACCATCAAACCCAAACTCGGGTTTTGAACCGAACGACCGAATAGCCGAACATCCGAACCGTGTTCTGTTCCCCCATCCCTATTGGATGTTTGTTTCAGCTACTTCAGCCTGGTTACTTGGGCACTTTGTTTTGGTTCAACATTGGTATCAAAACAGTCCCAAAATAGAGCTAAATAGTCCCAAAACAAAGCAGCTAATTGAGGAATAACCAAAAGAGATGATAAATAAATAAAATTATTTTAATTTGCTTAGCACTTCCCTGCCTTCAAATGGGAATCAGAGCGCTTTACAATAAAAAAATATGTATAAAAAGAAAACAATATACAATCACTTTAAAACAAATTAAAAGGGGGAGGTAAAGGAGGAGGATGGACTACATCAAGGGGAACAGGCAGTGGATCCTAAAACCACCTAGAGAATAAATGAGTTTTCAAGTCCTTTTTAAAGGTAAGGAGGGAGGAACCAAGTTGGACATCCTGCGGGAGCGAGTTCACACTAATGAGCCTGCCACAGCAAAGGCCTGATCACCCTCTGACTTAAGACATGATGGCAGATCCCCAAACAATGGATGTTTTTTGAGTGCAGATACCCATAAGAGTGAGGCTCCAGGAACAGGTCTCGGATATAGCCAGGGCATATACCATTGGGGGCCCTGAAAATCAGCAGCACAATCCCACTGTAGGGAACGCAAGGAGTGTAATATGTTCACAGCTGCCCAAACCAGTAAGCAACCATTTCAGATGAAGTATCTGAAACATAATCAGAATTAACAGATAGACCAATTTAATTCTGAAAGGGAGTATTTATTGGGATATTTGTCATGTTACCAAAAATGCAAATAATATTTGCAAATATAAAGGTGAAACAAACAGCAGGGTTTTTTTTATCTCACGGAGTTCAATACTTGATGTTTTGAGCAGTAGCATGCCCTGGACACTCCTCCTCTCTGTTTGTGGCATTCTATATAATTCAGTTTTATAATAGGCAGGAACCAATGTTTGTCTTCTCCATTGCTGCCAACAGAGAAGACGTGAGGAATGAAGGTCCCTGATTACAGACTGAATTCTTCTATTCTGTGGCTGCATCTGTGTTAGACATGGTTTAAGTACAGTAAATCCTGTCTTGGAGTACTTGTTTGGACAAGACCACTCTTAAGGTCCTTACCAGTCCTTTGATTCTACGATTCTTAATGTTCTCGCTACAAACTGTGGCATGACTATTCAGCTGCAACTAATGTCTTTTCAGTGTCTTGTAATAAGTCAAGAGAAGGCTGGTCTGACTAATAATTGTGTTTGATGTGAAATTTATTAAGCACCAAGGAGAGAGAGGAAGAATGTTCTAGTTAGAGATTCAGAAAACATAGATTCAGTTCCCTGCTTGCTTCTGTGGCAGTGGCCAAGTGACATGGTCTCCTTGTGCCTCAGTGTCTTGGCTATGAAATAAGGAGGACAGCATTTCTTGACCTTGCCTGGGTGTTGTGGTGGTATATATCTATATCTGACTGACTTGGGACCCCCGGGCCATTACTGGATACCGGATTTACCGGTTTCCGGTTCTCAAAGAACCGGATTCTCGGATTAAATCCGGTATACCGGTACCAGTTTTATTCCATTGATTTCAATGGGGCACTGTGGCCCCATTGAAATCAATGGAATAAAAAAATTCCCTCCCCCTCCCAGGCTGCGCGGGTGGAAGGGGGGACACCCCCCACCCACCCTGCCCAGCCTGGATTTTTTTTAAAAAAGGAGCCCCCCCCCCAGCGGCCGCGGCGTCCCTGCAGCAGCCAGTAAGTATAGACCTGATCCCTGGGGGGGGGGTGTTTAACACCCCCCCACCCCACCAGGGATCACCCCTACTACAAGTTCCCTGACTGTACCTTTGACTTTCAGCTCCGGGGGCGGCGGCGGCAGGCGGTCCGGCGGCCTCAGCGCCGGCTGTGGCTGCCGGCGTCAGAGATGCTCTAGGCCTTCCGGGGAAACCCGGAAGTTCCCTGGAAGGCCTAGAGCGTCTCTGACGCCGGCAGCCACAGCCGGCGCTGAGGCCTCCGGACCGCCCGCCGCCGCCGCACCCGGAGCTGAAAGTCAAAGGTACAGTCAGGGAACTTGTAGTAGGGGTGATCCCTGGGGGGTGGGGGGTGTTAAACACCCCCCCCAGGGATCAGGTCTATACTTACCGGCTGCTGCGGGGATGCCACGGCTGCTGGCGCTGGGGGGGGGATCTTTTCTTTTTAAAAATCCAGGCTGGACAGGGTGGGTGGGGGGTGTCCCCCCTTCCACCCATGCAGCCTGGACTCGGGGAGGTTTTTTTTACTTTTTTGGTGGGTTTTTTACATTGCAGCCATTCATTTAAATGGCTGCAATGTAAAAAAATCCGTTACCCGGAATCCGATAACCGGACCGGATTTACCGGGTAGAATCCGATAATGCTGGTACGCCCAGTACCGGCATTATCGGATACCGGATTTACCGGCACACCCCTATTCATGCAATACGTCCGATTGTTGAAGGGGATGGCCTTATAAAAAGGAGGTTTATCAATATTTGTCTGAAGTTACTTTGGTCACACCTGCCTTTTGCTGTGTCAGATGGCTCTGATATTTGACTAGATTGCTTGATGCCCACAATAAATTACCACAACTGCCTAGAGGAATGTATTTAGTGTGGACATATTAGCTTGGGTCCACAATAGAGTTGAATCAGACAGCAAAAAAATAACCCATGGTTAATAGCCAGTATTCCAGATAGTTTTGTGGTTATCCAGTAATTAGCTGGTAACTGCAGAGGTTAATCACCAAATTGGAATACTATTTATTACTATTTACCAAATTACCATTTGTTGAATTACCATTTACCACATTACTGCATAACCAAATCAGTCTGAATGGATGGAGGGAGGTTGTTTTGTTTTTTTAAAGGTCAAATGGTAATTAAACTGTAATGTGGTTATCCATAATGTGGTAAACTGTACACAGTAAATGGTAATCCACAATCCAGTTAGTTGGATAGCAACTGAATACTAACCAGGAGGATGCCATACAACATCTTACCAGATACCACAATATCCAGCTACATCCTGGATAGTAGTGGTTACTTGTTTCACCTCTAATTCAGAACTGATTGCAAAGACTGCTGCTGGTGCAGAATCCTTAATATGCCCAAGTTTACTAGTGTCTGTGGTAATTTTGTCCCAGCAGTGTAGATTAGAATTTAATATCCTAAAAGGGAATTCGTTTCCCATAATGAAAAATAGATAGGAAGGGGCTGAATTTCCAAGTACTACGGTAACTGGGAAATAGAACAATGTCCTTGCCTAGGAAATAAGAATCGGCCAAATCCCTTATGCATAAGGGGATTTGATTTATAATGATGTCTGGGCTTTTGTGTTGGGGTATTTTCAGACGTTACGCTGGCCCAATTCACCAGTGAATCCCCGGTGGGGGTGAATGAAACAACCACCCCCCATGGCCAAAAGAAGCCCTAAACAGAATCAGGAGGGGGCAGGACCATGCGGCGCAACGTGCGGCCGCATGGCCGCACCCCCCCACACTCCCCCGCCGCCCGCCCTCTGGGGAGACGGGCGGGCACCGTGGCCAATGCCCCCTCGTATTCCGGGCTGTGATTGCTGGCCAGATGTTACTTTTTGTTGATTCCCGCCGGGAATCTCTTTGACCACACTTGCGGCGATTGTCCAGCGGGGAGCCCCAGAAGCATGGTTGAAATTGACCCCATGTGGGAATTGACCATGGTGAACATCTGGCGGCTGCCAAACAGATGTTCAGGGTGCTTTGGCCCCTCCGTGGGATTGACCGTGGTTCACTGTGGTTGACTGTGATCTTGTAACGTCTGAAAATACCCTTGGACTACTGTAACTATGAGTTGAAGGATAGGCCTTGCCTTGGTTAATAAAGAACTTTAGCATTCTAGAAGCAAATTAATATGACGATGGTCCAGGCACTTGGTCATATCTAAAGCTTCTGTCCTTGCCAATCAGGTGTTTGTTAGTTATGGAAGTGAGACTTACTGGGGTACCATCAGTGCTTAGACACCTTACATTGGCAGTAGAAGAATCTAAAATGGATCAAGTGCAAGCCTCACTCCACCAAAGTCAATGATCAAATTTCCAATGATGAGAGAGAGAGACATTCCCCTTATAGTCTGATACCTTGCCATGGTTGTGGAAGCTTATGGCCTTCTTAAGCTGTCCATGGGTATGTTAGAGGCCACACCAAAGTTGTTCTATTTTTTCCACATTGGTACTGTTGTAGGAGGGGGGGATATAGTGTATTCCCCTTTCAAAACACACAATACTATAATATTTAATCTTAATGTCTTGCATGGTTACCAAAAAGGGCCAGATGCTTCTGTCAGAGCAATCTGAAGTTATAAGCCTGAATCTCATGTATCCAAAGGACATATTTCAGCACTGTGACAGCTTATAGGAAACCTTCACGGCACTAGCCCCTTTTGTAAGTATCATAACTAAGGGTGATTTCAGACGTTACAGCGGGCCCCATTCACCACGGGCCGTGGGGTGGTTTGGACCATGGCCTGGGGTGAAGGGGCGTGCCAACAGATGTTCCCACCCCTTCACCCCGGGCTGCGGGGACCAGCGAACCACGGCCCGTGGTGAATGGGGCCCGCCATAACGTCTGTTGTGCCACCGCGGATCGCGGAGGGGGCAGGGCCGCACAGCACAGCGTGCTGCCGCATGGCCCTGCCCTCTGCGTTCTGCACCGGCCCTCCTCCCACCAGACGGGCAGTGAGAGTGGCCAATCTGACCGCACTCGCGGTCGCGGTCGGTGGGGAATGGATTCCACCACCAGCAGGGGTGTAAGTGAACAGACGTGACGATTTTGTCACCCCTGCTGTGGTGGCCATTCACCACACTTCTGGACCCACTCGCGTCCTCGGGCCCAGAAGTGTGGTGAATGCAAATGCGGCCTGCGTTTGACTGTGGTGAACATCTGGCGGGTAGCAAACAGACGTTCACCACAGTCAAACGCGGGCCGTGTTTGAGTGTGGTTCAGGTGTGGTGAATCATGGATTTGTCACGTCTGAAATCACCCCCAGTTGCAGCTTCTGTAAGACTCTTTACACTCCCACAGTGATGTAAAAGGATCTATCTCTAAACAAGAATTTAGACATTATCATTTAATAGTGCTTTATAGTCTTTATCTAGTTCACCCTCACAACAGCCCTGTAGGTTGTAATTTTTCCCATTTTTCAGTTCCAGATGTGGAACTAAGGCTGAGAGATAGTGACTTGCCCAAGGCCACCCAATCAATTTATGATTAAGGCAGGATTTGAACTGAGGGCCTTCAGATCCAAGACCAACACTTTATTCACTAAGTTATTGGCTCAGGAATAATACAACTTCTGCTTTCTGAACATGTAAATATCTTAACAAATCCAATGGAGAGTTTTGACAGGGTTCTTCAACAAGTACTGAAAATGGAATAGTACTTCACAGGAGTTAACTTAATTTTCTTAGACCTTTAGTCTCTCTAAGTCCAGGCAAATTTACTGATGCATCCAAATGTTGAGAAATTATCTCCTCTGTGCTCCATTTTGTCTTGAACTAATACACTGGTAGTTTGCCTTCTGAATACCTACAATGGTATTTAGACTCTGAAAGGGCCCTAAGCATTTTCCATTGGCAGAACATCTTGAGAGTAAAAAAAAAACAAAAAAAACCCCCAGCATGCTGTGATTTAATATTTTGGGTTTGAGATGCCCCCTAGTGGAACAGTGCTTCAGTGTAGTACTGAGGATTGCATGAAAGGTCATCTCTGTAAACAGATACATGATTTATTGAACAGTCGTGGAACTTGCTCTCTTATTTCAGGTCTTGCACCATTATTGATACATCCCGTAAATAAAAGAATGCACAAGGTCCTGGGTTATAAATGAGCACCTGGAGTCATTTAAGAGCTGCTAGCATGATATACATTACTAGAGCAGTATAAATTGCTGGCCTAAAATTTCTTGTACTCAAACGATGCCAAGCTCTTAATATATATGAAAAGAACTCTAGTAACTTAAGCAAAACAAACACATACCCCCCCCCCCCCCCTCACTCTTTCCAGGGTTTTAGACTTGAGGGTTTCGGAGGATACACAATACCTTGTTACAAACCATATAATGGTTGAAAAAAAGTATCCATCTGACAAGCTTGGCTAAGGCTGTATCTTCTATCTAGATTGCTTCAATATGTCATAGCCCTATCACACTACTAGGTTTGTGGTTCCGATGCCAAGGATTTTTGTCTTGTCCAATCTTTTGCATCTGGAAGTAATGAACTCAATATTCTGGCTGTACCCCCTCCCCCCCAATAAAATCCCTGTCACAAAAAAGTAGCAATCTTATGAACCACTGTATCCCCAGAGGACAAATTTGAGATCTACACTGTCTCTCAAAGTGCTACTCAGATTCATGTAAAGACAAATTTTTCATTGTATCCCCCCAAGATGTACAGCATAGCATATGAATCTGAGTGATTTGACAACCATTTCTTGACTCTTAAGAGCAGCAGGCTTTTCAGCAGGTAGTGATGAACTAGGATTAGACTCTTCTGGGGTTGAACACATTGTGTTAAGAGACTTGTTTTTAAATTGCCTGTTCATGTTTTGTGTGCTTATTGATGAAACCTAGAGCAGATGTTTATCAAAAAAAGCTGTAGTTTTCGTATTCTGGTCTGCTCATCTCAATGCAAGCATATGCAATGCCTGTTAACATCTGGAAACTTTACTGCATGCATGTATAGATAAGGAACATATTACAAAAAATAGAAATGGAATCATAATCTTTATCTTTAGTGCTTGAATGCCTACGGCACTACCTGGTGTTAGAGCTGAAATGGGTACTACAGGTAACACCCACATTTTTGGGTACTGCATTGGGTATCAAATGGGTTACCCAAGTACCAACTGAGTACCTGGAAACCTGAAAAAATTGGGTACTTCCAATACCAATTTTTCAGTTTACTGATTCCCAGTTAGTATACTGGTATACCAATTGGCATATTGACTTGGAAAACTGAAAAAATGGGCACAAAAATTTAAAAAGAGGTTACCAGAAGTAGTTCCCAGGACTGGACGTTGACTTTCTGGAACTGGAAAGTTGATTTTCTGGGATAGAAAACCCATAAATAAGTATTTTAAGAAGACAAATTGAGAAAAGGTAAATAAATAAAATACAAATGGAACCAGTAGTAGTTTTCTGGGACCAGAAGTTGCTGAAAAATTGATGGAACTTGATGGAAACCCGATAAATCAATGTCAGGAGTCAGTCTATTGACAAAAATGTTAAGAAATTGGTACCGGACATTGACATTCCAGAACTGGAAGTTGACATTTTGGAATGTTGGGTACCTGATTGGGTTGCAATCAGGTACCGCGTAGTACCCAATCGTTACCAGGTCAGTTTGGGTACTGGAAATTCAACAGGTGGTGCCCGTTTTTGCAGGTACCCTCTTTCAGCTCTACCAGATGTGGAGATGCAGCCCCTACCCTTGAGTGGTCACCCTCAACTCTGTTGCTTTCCATGGCTGCACTTCAGCGATTGAGGATAGGGGCTAGATCTAGGAGGCAGGTCAACTGGAAAGGGGGCAAATCAAACACAACCTCTGGCTGGCTTTTGGCCAGGGGTTCCCAAAATCCCTGGTGCAGACAGTCTGTAAGCTTTTATATTCCAACCTTGACCTTTTTTTCCCCTCTCTTCCTGGCACTATACCTAGACATTGACAGTACTGAATCCCAAGTCCAAACATCCCAAGATTTCAGATGGAATCACCAATTCATTTAAACCACAGGGACTTAAAACAAATTTGGTTGAAGGGCTTAGTTTTGACACAGCTTAGATTATTGCACATTGGTGCTCCTGAAGACTCATTTCTGAAATGTCTCTCTGTGCATGGAAATTATTCTTTTCCTGGCAAATATGCTCCTGACCTGAGAGCAGTTAAATACAAGTGTTAAGTACACAAAGAAAAGGTTATGTTTTGTTTTCTTTACTTTCTAATACCAAGTCGCTGATGTGTTTACTTGAAAACTTGGCACATGCTAGATATTCGACTTATGGATAATCCTGTCTTTTTTGTGAACCACTTTTCAGATCCTTGAAGAAGTAAATATACTTTCCTGTTGGACTCTAGGAGATCTTGGGAGATTTTACTGGCTACCGTCAGTTATAACCGGGTAGATGGGCTAATATTCCATAGTCCCAGAGACTTTGCAAGGGGTGCTCCCAAGAGGAAATTGAGTCACTGATGCATGTCGTGTTCGATTGTCAGCTATACAGAGATGCTCCTGAACAATTTTATTGCTCCTTTGCTTACAAATGTGTCACTCGGTGGTCAAGGTGATGCTCTGGTGTACCTTGCTGTGGGATCTGACCCTTTAATTTCATTCCAGGTTGCAAAATGTCTGTTTGCAGCAGCAAGAATATGCAAAACCACTCTTATGGCATCTCCAGTACTTTGATGTTTTGTGTTTGCTCTGTATTTATTTATTTATTTATTTATTTATTTATTTTCAACTGTTAGACCTGTGGCCATTTTGTCAACAATAAACTGAAAACTGAAAATATATGAAGTCAACTCTCCTTTTATTCTGGAATGCTTCTGGTTGGTCTTTCAGTGCCACAAGTGTGGATACAGAGTGTTTCATGCTGATTACATTGTGGTTTCAACTAAATATGCTCTGGTTCTCTTCCTCCTGACCTTCAGAACAATCCTCCCTAAAAATCTACCTCTTCCATCAGGCTTTCCCTCGGTCCCCACTAACACTCCTTCTACTGTCCTTTTGTTTGGGGTTCCCTTCTCCGCTGTATCTAACCTAAGCATGTGCACCTGTGACTACTTGGGCTCATTAAGGCATCCCTTTCTCTCCCTATGGTCTCCTCTCCATTGTCTTCACTCGTGTCCATCCTAGATTGTAAATGCCTCAGGGCAGGGACCTGTCTCGAATGGTTGTTCAGTGCCAGGCACATTGTTGGTGCTGTATACGTAATATAAACACACCATGAAGAGGTAACCAGCTTTTGAAAATGTCAAAATGGAACACCCATGCTCTGCCCACCACTCCAATTTGCATAAACATGTATAAATCAACATAAATTATAGAAATTGTGCACATTTAAAATAGCCCACTTCCTAGCTTTGATGATGGGCTGGGGAAAAAAGTTTTTTTTTTTTTTAAAATATATTTATTTATTACGGGCACCCAATTCACCACAGTGGATTTCCAGTGGTGGTGAACCGGCTAACCGCCCCCTCATGGTTGTACTAATCCTTTCACTTACTTCCTCCTTCTTTCATTTTCTGTTTGCAAACCATACAACAATGAGCAGGGAAATCTTGGGTAGGTTTTGAAGTAGTTGTAATACGTTCCCCTCCTCACCTTTTATAAGAGAAGCTCTCTTTATCAGTAGCTGTGATTGTTGAGGATCTGTAAAGGGATTGGCGTGTCAGCAGAAGACGTATAAGAGGGCCAAACAAATATCAAAGGCATCTGCATCCTACCAGGGAGAGAGCCTTTCAGGTTAACACTAAAGATAGCACACTCATGCTTTATGGAAGTAGCACTACTGAAATCTAAACACAACTCCTTCGGCCAGACATTTTTGGTTATGTTTACAGATTAAATCTCAGGATGTGTATATTAGATGTTCTTGTTTCAGGATATTAATGGCAAAATGAACCTGTTTTTGATGTTCGAGTCACATTAATGTCTGATGGACTGTTAAAATGTTAAAGGGTACATCAGGCTTACTGTAGTATGTGACATATGTTAGTCATACCATACTGGCTTGGAATTTGGATTTGTTTATAATGAACATAAATTGACTGAATTTCAACCCCCAACAGTTTAATCATGTTAAGTTCCACTTCCTCTAAAAGACAGCCTTGAAAAATTAAATGAAACATGGAAAGTAGATGTATTCTAATTTTAACAGTAGTTCGTGTGCAATAGAACCTGGTTACTGTTCCATGTGGTTTTTTAGGTTCTACATGAAAATAATGCGCCGACATTAGAACATTCAAAATAGGCTGCTTTTTGCCTCTTCCTGTGACGTGTCAGAATTCTTAACTCCTTCATGCTCTCTTTAACTGGTAACATTATAAAAATAAACAAGAGATGGCAATAAAAGTAGTTCAGATGATCTCTTTATTGGACCAGATGCTGTTGATGAGCGTATGGAAGCTTTTCAGTCCTTCCTCAACCCATGAACAGCACAGCACCAGGCGAGGGGGGCCCCCATGAACTCACTCCGTGCCTTTATTAAGTTGCACTGGTGCACTTTTGTGAACTACAGACCTCGTGATGCAAATGATCACAGGGTGTTGATCCCCTCCCCCATTTTGGTCAACTGAATAATTGCCAGTTTGCTTCAACAAAGCAGAAAATGTAATCAACAATGGGCGAAAACAGATGTGCTGGCGGCAAAGGTGCTTCCTGGCCTGCCCCGTGGTGAACAACCGCATCCGCCACTCCTGGGTCGCTACTGCGAAGCCAGCTCCCTGTCACTTTGAAAGTTCAGGTGCTGCTTTCCCCTTTCCAGTGCCTCCCAGCTGGAAAGAGGAAAGTGGCACCAGAACTTTCAAAGTGACAGGGAGCTGGCCCCATGACAGCAGCCCAGGCTAGCTCCCTGAAAATTTGAATGGCCAGCTGACACTTCCCTCAGGAACGCCCCCCTCATCAGTTGTTTGACTGGCTGGGAAGTGCATCAAACAGCTAAGGTGGCCCTCCCCAAAAGCACCTTCCCCCATCAACTGTTTGGCAGCTGCCTGTGCATACCAAATAGCCAATGGGGGTGCCAGGAATGCCCCCCATCAGCTATTTGGTGGGCTGGGTGAACGCACCAATCAGCTGTTCAGCCTGGCCGGGGTGAGTGCACTCCTTCATGCACCCCATCAACTGTTTAGAGGGGCCTGGGTGAGCATGCTTCTCCAGGTCCTCCATCAGCTGTTTGAGTGTACTCCTCCAGGCCTCCCTAATCAGCTGTTTTGTAGGGTTGGAGTGACCACTAGGGCCAGATCTACTGACCCTACCTTGCAGCAGGGCTGGGTAGGCCTACCATACGTGCAAGCCTGGACTGGCCCAGCTGGGCGGGTTTTAGCCTGGGATGTGACACGTCTCTGAGCTTTTCTGGAGGACTCATCCTGTAGCAGCCTGCCACCTATCCAGGGGCAGACGTGGGTGTACATCTGGCAGGGACAGAATAAACGTGCAGGTGAGTCCCGGGCCAATGCGGGCTAATCTGTTTTCACCCAATGGCTTTTTCCTTTAGAATTTCAGTTTAGATAAGGACAGGCCTCCCCTCCCCACCCCCCATGTAAAAATGTTTTAATTGAGAAATTTTCAGCAAGCCCTAATTTTAAGTACTAACACCCCCATTTTATAGTTGGGGAAACTATCCAAACTTCTGGATTTGGCCTGAGAAAAGTAAAATTTCTCTGATGCTCAATGAAGTTTTTATTTTTAACTTTCTAACAAAAGTGTGATATCTCCACCTCTTGAGGCCATATAATTATAATAATGAGCCTGTTAATTAATAATAATCAAATTTCATTTTCCTGTATTTCTGCAGAGAATGCTACTGGCTCAAATTAATTCCCTTGAAGTTTTTTTCTTCTAGTTATGAGAAAAATACGACTACCTTTTTTTTTAATCAGCACTTATTACCTGAGGTCTGCGTACTCCTGTCCTCACCACATGGACCAACCAGTCATCATTCTTGATGTAAACAAACGAAGTACGTGCACCTGGGACCTCGCATCTTCATGAATGTTACACTCCTTGTCTCTCCCTCTGTTCCCCTTCCCTCATCTCCCCCCCCATCCCATCTCTGAGTGTCTATTCAATTACTTTGTAAAGTGCCAGGTACATTGCTGGTGCTATATAAATGTTTGATAATAATAATAATAAATTACTTGTCTGATGTGTGTACAAAACAGACTTCACAATTTATTTTTAAAACACTCCAACAATTGCACTAGTTTTCAACACTATGGGAAGAATGTCGAGAAGAATTCAACTGTCAAGACACTGAAGCTGCCACAACAAGCCAAATATGGCAACACAAGTATCATCCTAGAAGTGAAATCCCAGCATGGTTTGGATGTCAGTTTGCAGTGTTAAGAGAATATGGTAAAAACAGCAGACAGAATATTCTTTCTCCATCCCAGACACAGTTGCATTTTTAAGCTGAACTTACTGGCAGAAGAAGAGCAATTAATACAGAATTAACTTACCTGGACACCTCAGAGGACATGTCTTTTGTCCAGATTAAAGACGTGCATGGAAATGGAAGAATCCAAAAGCATGTCCAGACTCTGGATTAAAGAAGGAACATGGGCGGTTGTGGTAGGTGGAATAAATTTAAGCTCATAATAAAAACAAGAGCCAGTGTGGCTTAGTGGATAAGATGCTGGACTTGCATCTGGGAGACCAGAATTCAAACCGTGATTGGCTGTGAATTAATTAGGTGTTCTTGGTCAAGTAACTATGGGTAGAAATAGAAGTGACTGCACTGCCACGGCAACCCAGGCCAGGTTGGGACAGAAAGCTGTGGCGAACATGGTCCGGACCAGGTCGGGCAGCTCACCACATATTCCCATGACTGGGAGGGTGGGGAGACACAGGAACGTGCAGCTGACCAGACCTGCAACTGCACCCAGTGCCATGTCACCCCCACCATCATGGGCAGTGGGCCTGTCACGGTTGGCAATAACACATGTGATAGCCTGCTGTGGTCTGCTTTGTCCCAGTTGGGTGCAGCCTATCCTAGGTTGTGACCTGGAGCCAATCTGGGGGTCAGAGCCTGGGGTAGCCTCTGACACGGCCTAGGGCAATCCTGGGCCAGTGTCGGGTGTGCCCTCAATAGGTGTAGCCTAATTAGCACTGCTTAATTAGCAGCTTTAAAGACTGTATCTCCAGGGAGGAGATGCACAAACTTGAAATGGCAGGAAGCAGTCCCGTAGCTGGGACCTGCCTTCCGGGTGATGGGTGATGTGTGATGTGTTATCCTCTCGCACCGACGATATTTCTCCAGGGGTGTGTGCCCAGAAGGATGGGAATAGGACAGCTGTGGTAGTTGAGGATTCGATTATTAGGAATGTACATAGCTGAGTTGCTGGTGGCCATGAAGACCACATGGTAACTTGCCTGCCTGGTGCGAAGGTAGTGGACCTCACATGACACATAGATAGAATCCTAGAGTGTGCTGGGGAGGAACCTGTTGTCATGGTCCATCTTGGTACCCATGACATAGGTAGATGTAGGATGGAGGTTCTGGAGGCCAAATTTAGGCTTCTAGGTAGTAGACTCAAGTCCAGAACCTCCAGGGTAGCTTTCTCGGAAGTGCTGCCTGTTCCACATGCAGGACCCCAGAGGCAGGCGGAGCTCCAACGTCTCAATGCGTGGATGAGACAATGGTGCAAGGAGGAAGTTTTTAGATTTATCAGGAACTGGGCAGCCTTCTATGGAGGGGGGAGCCTATACAGATGGGATGGGCTCCACCTTAACCAGGATGGAACCCGGCTGCTGGCACTAAAAATTAAAAATGTAATAGAGCAGTTTTAAAACTAGAACCTGCAGGAAAGCCGATGGGTACGGTGGACTGCACAGTTTGGACTGTGGCATCTATGCAGGATTATGTTAACTTAGGGGATTTAGAGTTGCTTAAGACTGAGGAAGGGATAAAAATTAAGGGACTTCAGGTGGAATTCGTTGGAGAACAGGTAAATAACAATTCCAGGAAAAGGGTTGGGTTAAGCCATAGGATATTGGCTGAAACTTCATTTTGGGTACACCACCCCATTGGCTACTTTGGTACTCATGGAGGACAATCCCTGAGTAACCCATCTGAGGGCCAAATTATGTGCTATGGGCCTTTCACTCAACACCTTGTATTCTTTGAACTATAGGGGTATTAGGAAACTGTGCAGTCAAAGGCTGGCTGATATCACAAAGCAAGATGAAACGGCCTCTCTCAGATGTAAGATCTCGTTGGCTCCTGTTTTGGGGTTATATGAGTATTATTCACCCTCCCCGGGACTGTATCTTTCATTTTGGATGAGCCCTTCTGTGGGGAGGTGGTTTGCAATGGCGAGGATGGGTGTGTTTCCTTCGGGAGAGACCGAAGGCCGCTTCCGGGGGAGACGTCCGTCTTTTTGCCGATGTGATTGTCCTTTGCCGGCAGTAGACTCCCTTGCACATATATTATTCTATTGTGGATTGTACGCTGGTCTTCAAGTCAAATGGCTTTCCTCTTATTCAAACCTCTGGCTACTGAGTTCTGATCACCAGGCATTGATGATATTTTTGGCAGGGTGGGATGAAATCTTGACCAAAAAAGTGGCTGGGAAGGCCCCTGTACCCTCCGAGGTGGGAGGGAGGCCTTGAGCTATTACAGCCCCTGATCTCTGTGGCACCTCTTTTACTTATTGGGCTGGATTTGAGTGTTGGTCATTGTTGTATGTCTATTTTTGACCAGATATGTATGTTTTGTTTGTGGTTGATCCTTTTGTATGTGTTTTGTCTATGTTATAGTATAATGGCTTGTCTATGCACTTAAATAAAGTAGTAGTATTATTAAATAACAATTCCAGGGTGCCTGATACCGTCACCTATAATGTGTGTAGTAAGAAGAATAAAAATACACATAAATGTCTATATGCAAATGCTAGAAGCCTAAGAAGTAAAATGGGAGAATTAGAGCGTATGGCGCTAAATGAAGACCTAGACATTATAGACATCACAGAGATATGTTGGAACGAGGATAAACAATGGGACACTGTAATACCAGGGTACAAAATATATTGGAATGACAGTAGATAGAGTTGCTGGTGGGGTGGCTCTATATGTAAAAGATAACACTGAGTCAAATACAATTAAAGTTTTAAAGGATGCAAACTGTTCCCTAGAATCTCTATGGATAGAAATTCCAGGTCTAAAGGGGAAGAGTATCTCAGTAGGCCTATACTATCGTCCCCCTGACCAGGACGGAGAGACTGATAAAGCAATGCTAAAAGAGATTAGACAGGATGCTAAAGTTGGCAACATAATCATAATAATGGGTGACTTCAATTACCCTAATATTGATTGAGTGAATGTTTCCTCAGGGCGGGACGTGGAGCTCAAATTTCTGGATGCTGTAAATGACTGCTTCCTAGAACAGCTGGTTCTGGACCCAATGAGAGGAGGAGCTATTCTAGATCTAGTCCTGAGTGGCACGCAGGATCTGGTGTAAGGAGTAACTGTGGCAGAGCCACTAGGCAATAGCGATCATAATATGATCACATTTGACGTAATTTCTGGAGTGAGAAAGACAAACAAATGTACAGGAGTAGCATTTAACTTTAAAAAGGGAGACTATGACAAAATGAGGAAACTAGTGAAAAAGAAACTAAAAAGCACAGTTGCAAGGGCTACAAATTTACAAGAAGCGTGGAGGCTGTTTAAAAGTACCCTTCTAGAAGCCCAGATTAAATGCATCCCGCAAGTTAAAGGAAGCAGGAAGGCCAAAAATCTTCCACTGTGGCTAAATGGGGAAGTGAAGGAGGCTATTAGAGTCAAGAAAGGCATCCTTTAAGAAATGGAAGGCTAATCCCAATGAAAGTAATGTGAAAGAGCATAAACACTGGCAACGTAAATATAAAGTGTTAATAAAGCAGGCCAAGAGAGATTTTGAAGGGATACTTGCTAAAGAGACAAAAACAAGCAACAAAACCTTTTTCAAATACATCAGAAGCAAGAAGCCTGCTAGGGAGTCAGTTGACCCATTAGATGACAAGGGAGTAAAGGGGGCGCTCAGGGAAGATAAAGATATTGCAGAGAAGCTGAATGAGTTCTTTGTGTCGGTCTTCATTGCGTAGGATTTTGGGGAGGTACCCATGCCAGATCCTTGCTTTGTGGAGGAATTGGAAGAGCTGTGTCATGCTGCGCCGTAGCTCGCACGTATTGAGTGAGCAGCGGGTCGGTCGGCAACTTGAAGGAAACACCAGGGGCAAGACCCTAGCTGTAGGGAATAGGGGGACCAAGCATAGCCGCCGCAGAACTCTGCAGCAGGGCCATCAGGTTTAGCCCTGCCCAGATGTAACATGAGATTGACGGGGCAGCGTAGGATGCTAGGGGGTGGAGCCATGACTCCACCCTAAGTGCCCACACCCGACCTGAGAGTATAAAGGCACCGGTGGGGCAGCAGATCTCCGCAAGAAATCATTTGAGAGGCTGGCCCCTTCTGTGCTCACTGCTTCTTATGCCGTTATCCTTGTTGCTGTTTGTTCCTTCCCCCGCTCTCTTCCTTGCTTGGGTGCTTGTCTCCCTATTTCCCTTCCAGTGTTCTTGCTCCAGTTGGGTGAGTGTGTCTTGACTGCCTGCCTATTTGTTCCTTCACTTACCTTGTTTCCTTATTCCCCCTTTTCCCCTCCCCCATTCCTGAGTGCTAGCCCTATCCTCTTTCCCTTCCCCCCTTTCCTTCCCTTGTCACTCCTGTGGGGAACCTGGGATCCTCCATCCCACACCAGTTGTATCAATAGGCCGTGGAACTCTTGGAGATCGTGAGTATTATTCTTGTTTGCCTTACCTGTTCTTGTACCTTGAGCATATCACTCCTCTCCTTCACTGTGATGAGCTGGGTTGCTCTCAGTTGTTGAGAGAAAGCCCAAACAAGACCCTGAGGGATTTACCTACCCAGTGGTATCACCTGAGAGTGGGAAACCTAGCCAAGGATTCAACCCTACTTCCCCTTTCCTTCCCTTTCCCCTCTTCTACCCCATCTGCCCCTAACAAGCTGTTACAAATCAATGTGATGTTGGAGGATGTTCTAGGGCAAATTGACAAACTGAATACTAACAAGTCACCAGGGCCAGATGGCATTCACCTGTGAGTTCTGAAGGAACTGTTAACATTGTTACAAATTTGTTAACTTGTTAACAAATTACTAACAGACCTACTGTTACTAATTTGTGACCTGTCACTAAAATCTGCCACTGTACCCGAGGACTGGAGGGTGGCAAATGTATCCCCAATTTTTAAAAAGGGATCCAGAGGCGATCCTGGAAACTACAGACCAGTAAGCCTGATGTCTGTGCTGGGAAAAATGGTGGAAACCATCATTAAGGACAGAATTACAGGGCATGTTGACATACATGGCTTAATGGGGAAGAGTCAACACGGATTTAGTAAAGGTAAGTCATGCCTCACTAACCTGTTGGAATTCTTTGAGGGTGTAAATAAGCATGTGAACAAGGG
>QEPC01009174.1:427158-445117 GCA_003113815.1 Sphenodon punctatus | reverse complement strand
TAACCCTGGGAACTCCTTGCTGCTGTGTTGTGCCAGTGTTTTGCCAGTGTTTTCTGTGTTTCCCTGTGTTTTGGGTTTATACATTATTTGTTTTAAGCTTGATGTGCATGTAGACTGTGTTTTCCGATAGTAACCCTGGGAACCCCTTGCTGCTGTGTTGTGCCAGTGTTTTGTCAGTGTTTTGCCAGTGTTTCCCTGTGTTTGGGGTTTATACATTATTTATTTTAAGCTTGATGTGCATGTAGATTGTGTTGTCTTCCATCCGATGTTAACCATGGGAACTCCTTGCTGCTGCAGTATGCCATGCCACTGGCCTACCATCCCCCTGGCTCCGCCTACCATCCCCCTGGCTCCGCCCACCGGCCGGCCTTACTGCCCCTCCAAACTCAAAACCCACCAGCCGCCCCTGCTCATGAGAGACTCTTGAGAGAGTGAAAAAGTCATGGGATAGGAAGTAATGTCTTACTAAGGATCAGAAACTGGTTAAAAGATAGAAAGCAAAGGGTTGGGCTAAATGGTGAGTTTTCACAGTGAAGAGATGTAAAATGTGGTGTGCCTCATGGATCTGTATTGGGACCAGTGCTGTTTAATGTATTCATTAATGATTTGGAAAAGGGTGTTAAGAGTGAGGGGATCAAATTTGCAAATGACACCAAGTTATTCAAGGTAGTTAAACACGAGTAGACTGTGAGGAACTGCAACAGGATCTTACGAGACTGGGTGCCTGGGCATCTAAATGGCAAATGAGATTTAATGTGGGCAAGTACAAAGTGATGTACATAGGGAAAAATAATCCAAACTATGCATACGCAATGCTGGGTACTAAGCTAGGAGTTACCACTCAAGAAAAGGATCTGGGGGTGGTTGTGGACAATACAACCACCCCCAGTGGTTGTGTGACTGGCCACTGTCGGAGGCAGGATGCTGGGCTTGGTGGACCATTGGTCTGACCCAGTATGGCACTTACGTGCTTATGTTAATACAATGAAATCCACAGCGCAGTGCGCAGCAGCAGTCAAAAAAGCAAACAGAATGTTAGGAATTATTCGGAAGGGGATAGACAATAAAACTGAGGATGTCGTAATGCCTCTATACAAATCAATGGTGTGACCAACCTTAAATATTGTGTGCAGTTCTGATCTCCCCATCTCAAAAAAGACATAGCTGAACTAGAAAAGGTACAGAGAAGGGCAACAAAAAAGATCAAGGACACGGAAGGGCTCCTGTATGAGGAAAGGCTTGGTAGGTTGGGGCTCTTCAGTTTGGAGAAGAAATGACTGAGAGGAGATATGATAGAGGTCTATAAAATCATGAGTGGTGTGGAAATAATAAACAAGGAGCAGTTATTTACCCTCTCAGCTAGTACTAGACGCTCCATGAAACTCATGGGTGGCAAGTTTAAAACAAATAAAAGAAAATATTTTTTCATTCAGCGTATAATTGGGTTGTGGGATCTACTGCCAGAGGCTGTGGTAAGGGCCAGTACTATAGCTGAGTTTAAAAGAGGTTTGGACAGTTTCTGGAAGATAGGTCCATTAGCAGCTATTAGCCAGACAGGATCAGGGAATATGACGGGAGCTGGGGGAAAACAAAAGAGAATGGATCCCCCATTGTGACCCGTTAAGCCACTATGATTGGCCACTGTCGGAGACAGGATGCTGGGCTAGATGGACCATTGGTCTGACCCAGTATCGCATGACCAGCAATAAGGTGCATTTACACACATCTAAACCCTTCCCAAGGTATGTGATTTCCCACCGCGAGATCGCGTAACTCGTCTAAAAGTGACCTGAGTTTCCCATACCTCCCAGCAGCCCCTACCTACTTGTGTGTGTGTGTGGTGGTGGTGGTGGTGGGGGGGGCGCTGCAGCCCATCTTTGAGTGCTGAATTCCATTGTTCCTCTTGTGGGGGGGAAGAAACCGACAGACTGACCACGCCACTGTTCAAGCTACAGGCACCTCTTTCTTGATTGCCTCTTAGGAAGAACACTTGAGAGGACAGTGGGAAGATGATGGAGTGACAAGAAACTAAGTGGAAGGAGAAGCAGGAGATCATCTGTCCCTCTTTGTGCACTTGGAATGTTGGGAGATGTGTGCGCATATAAGTGCGTGAGAGGGCGGGACTTATTGGCTGAGGGGGCAGGGCTTATCCCTGTTTGACAACTCAAAACATTAGGAGGCATGGACTCCCTACAGTGCAGGATTGGTGGGCCTGTAAAAACACATTAGTTGTTGGTTCTAATTTACTCATGGCCCCCATGTGTTAGATTGGCTCTCTCCCGAATCCCTGCAAGTCCTTCATTGTTGGGAGGTCCCCACATTTGAGAGCCTGTGGGCCCATATTTTACACCAGTGCTTCTCGCACGTTATCATTTCAAATTTCATGGACCGCTTGTGTAGTTGCAGAATCTGCACTTGTCTGGTCTGGACTCTGGTGGTCCCTCTCCTGGTTCCTAGGGTTTGGGTTTTTTCTGTAACTCTTCAGGGTCCTGAGAGTCTCCCTCATTTCATCTTCCCTAGCTTATCCCTGGCATCTCCCTGCTAATGCCCTGATGATTCTTGCCAGAGTGGAATTACTTTATTTATTTATTTATTTATTGTTCCAGTAGTGTACCTGGTGCTGTACAATTAATAGTTCTAGACGAGACCTGAGCATCCAAGCAGAGACTCAGTCTTCTTATGGCTAAGACAGCGTTGCCTTCTGACCACAGATCCCTGCTATGGACCTGACCATCTTCTGTCTTGCCTCTCAGGACTTGACTGGTAACGTGGCTACCTGGTGCAATACTTACCATCTGGGAGCTGCTGCCTCTGTCCCGCCGGGATGTCTTCGCATCCCCGCCACTGCTCCGGAAGGCTGCTTTCCACCTGCAGGGAGACAGGAGCGTGAGTTTGGGGAGTGGAGGAGCCTGGACCTGAACCTTTTCTCCATGCCACCCCCTCCCGCCCTGCTGCCGGACACCGGAAGCGACCCACCGGCTACTCAAGGGCAACATCTGTGGCTCTGCCACAGGCTGCGAGCCAGCATCCGTGTGCCGAAGGGCCGTGACCAACGGGCATGGCCCTTTGGGGCCCTTCGGGGCCTATTAAGGTTTTGGTGGTCAGAATTTTGTTGGGCTCTCGCTAGTGAGAGAATCGAGGGATTTATAGATGGTGCTGCCTTCTCCCACTGACTTGACGCCCTTGTAGCACTTGGTACACTGTGGGAGTGGTTTAGCCCATCGTAGTGGGTGGGAGACGGGCATCCAAAAGGAACAACCGCCAGACTCAGACTCCACCATTGGGCCCTCCTACAGCTGCCCAACAGCGTTTGGATAGGTATTACTCCTTGCATTCGCACACGCAGGGCCCCAAGGAGGGTCTACAGACCTTGCCTATTGAACTGGCGATGACATGGGGTCCTAATGTCTCCACGAATTTTGACGAGGCTGGTTTGGAAGCAGGACATTGTGACCCCGAACTATGCTGTCTGGATCCTCTGTTTACCCATGACTCTGATCTATCAGTTTCAATTACCTCGGATCTCAAACCCCCTAGGGACTCTTTGTATTCTGACTGCTGTGGGAAGCAATGTGCAGTAATGGGGGACTTGATTAACCAACTTTTGGGCAAAATTGGAGATCTTGTTACCCTGAAGCAGGACCACCAGGGACAGTTAACTCTGGTACTCCAACAATTGCTTATTGTTAGAACCAAGGAGGGTACCAGGACTCCCATGCCCCATTGTGAATTTGATCACAACCCGCAGCAGGTTGTTTCCCCAGCTGAATCAAGCCAGCATACTGGAGCTGGCCATGGCATGGACTCTGGTGGGTTGAATCTAGGGTCCCAGATTATTAGGGGTGCTCCAAGTTGTTCCAAATTGGTGCCAGTCGTGGGGGCAGTTCTTTTTAGAATATATCCTCTTCCAGATGGATTCCTCCCTTGTTGGGGCTCTAAATATGCTATAGCCCACCACTTGGAAATGATATTAGGCTGGATTCCATCTGGGGTAATTGGTACTTTCCAGGTACTACCCTCATACGGACATATGTGGAGGGTGATAGTATATTTTCGTCAGCCTTTTTTCGCTTCTAGTATCCTGGACCAGGCTCATTTGTTCTCTACGTGGGGTGTTTATGTTGGGGAGGTTCTTAAGGATCTTATTATCCAGCCTCCCCTGATTGGGAAGAAGCAGTTTAGGTGGGGAGGGCTTTTTCAGGATACCAAGTGCCCCAGGTATATGGGGGGTACCAACGGAGGAGTGGCCCCAGCTGTGCTGGAGACAACTGGTATTAGGCTTTGTAACCTTGCTCTAGGTAGCCCCCATGAGGAGGGTCTAGGGGTGACGTATTCACCTCCTGCAAAAGAGATTAAGCCATGTCCTCCCCTGGGGGGATATCTCAATCTGGCCCAGTAGGGCGTATGTTAGCTTTGGAAGTGCTATCTAAGGGGTGGACCCATGAAACCCAGCTACGAGGCCCCCCAATAACAGCTGATGTAGGTTTTGATAAATCAGCCCCTCTACTTCCCAGGGCCCCTGTGAGCTCACCGAAGGCTGCAGGGACTGGGGTGGTTTTGACCAAATTGGTAGATGGTCTGGGGGGGGAGGGGGGTGTAAATCCAGTGCCCCTGGCCTGTAGTTCGGTATTGAATATCCTCCCGTTGGGAGGGCCTGTGTGTCGGAGGGGGTCCCTTGAGCATCTGAAACAGGGCCAGTTGGGGGTTGCGGCCCTACCTCAGTGTTTGGTGTGTCAGGAATCCCAGGGGCAGGTAGAGGCACCTGTGGACCCCCAGTCAGTTCCTGCCTTTTCCCCTAATGTTTCATTGGGGGTTAGTAGTTCATGATATGGTAGAGGCTTGGTACGGGAAGGCCATACCTTTTGCTCATGGAACATAGATGAGTGGGCATCCCAGGTTAGGTCCGCTGAAGTTATTTACTTTATCAAGTCCTTCCAGGTGCTTGCCCTCCAGGAAATGTGGGTTCCTCATACAATAGATCTCCCGCCAGAACTTGCCGAATTTACAATCCACTCATTACCAGCGATTTCCCTTTCAGATAGAGGACGACCGAGTGAGGGGTTGGCATGCTTGGTCTATCCAGACGTGGGTATTAGGATCACCAAAGTACTCAAGCACCCCCCCTTTTTATTGGATTTGGTTTTTTCTAAGGGTGACTTTGTGCTAATCATCCTAAATGTTTATGTACTTCCCCTGACTTCCAAAACTTCATCTTGCGGTGTCTGGGAGGAGCTTGTTACCTTATTGGAAAATTTGTTAACTGCCTATCTGGATAGTCATCTACTAATGCTTGGGGACTTCAATGCTAGGTTGGGTTCTGAGGATAGGGTTTTGAGGCCTCATTACAATTTTTCCTTGCTTCACATCCTTGGGGGTCTAGGTGGTCTAAGGATGGGACTGTTAATCAAGCAGGTATTCGTCTTGCCTCTCTTGTTGCTCAACTGGATCTTTGTATCTTAAACGGCTGGTGTGGTCAGGATAGTCAGGGCGAATATACATATTTGGGCCCTAGGGGGTCCAATGTAATAGACTATGCCATTGTTACTTGTAATGTTCTACCTAATACTCTGAATTTCTCAGTGGGTTGGATTCAAGCTAGTGACCACCTGCCCTTGGAATTGGGCCTTACATTGGAGGCTAGGGGTTTTTCTCCTACTAGCACTCAAGAAGGCCAGAGGGAACCTCAAGGAACATCTTCCACTGCTGGCAGTTTGCCGGCTGTTAAATGGTATTCGGCTGCTATTGTTCTTATGCGGGCCTGGCTAGAGGGGCAGCCTTGGAGATTTGGCACAATTAATTATAGATCCAGCTACTGACCACCAGGGGGTGGACATTTTCAATCAGCAGAGTCTTAAGTTACAGGACCAGCTGGCAACCTCCTTTCCTGCAGGTAATAGGCCAATGGTGGTTAGACGGCATCCCTGGTTTAACAGGGAGTGCTATAAGACGAAATGCCTATATCATTCAATTTATAGTGCTTACCATCAGGGCTCAGATCTTCAACTCCCTGGGAAGTATTTTGAGGCTAAGAAAGAATATAAACGCCTCATAAATGTACCTTCTTTCAAGATAGATGGAAGGCAGTTTTGGAGGTGGCCCACAGAGGGGACACAGGGCAGTTTCGGAGGTTGATTAGGGTCAGTCCCCAGTCTCCTTCTCTAAGGATTGGGTCATCGTCTGTGGCTCCCCAGGATTGGGTCAATCATTTTGGGGAACTTTATGCCCTCCCGGGGTTGGATGCCGGGGATCCAGATAGTGCAGTTGGGGTTCTCCCCGTTTGGCCTCCTGTGACCGAGAATGAAATTCAGGACCTCCTGCTTACTTGTAAGAGTGATAAAGCCCCAGGAAGGGACTTGGTTCCCATAAATTTAATTAAGCAGTGTAGTGGATGGTGGATCCCCGTCCTTACAGCTGTTTTTACAGCAATTAACAATACTGGCCAAATGCCTATCTTTTGGAGCTGCCCGGTTGTGGTTCCCATATATAAGAAGGGTTGCCCTACTGATCCGGCGAATTTTAGACCTATCAGCTTGCTGAGTGTAATCAGTAAGGTTTATGCCAAGTTTCTTGCAGCCGGGTTAATCCAATGGATTATGGAAACTAAGATCATTCACCTTGAGCAAGTGGGATTCCAGAGGAATCGTTCGACTCTAGACCAATGTTTAATTCTGATCCACCTCGTGGAGAAATATGTTAAGTCTAATGGACAGCTATACGCGGCCTTTTTAGACTTAAAGGCCGCATTTGACCTTGTTAATAGGGCACTATTGTGGCACAAATTGGGTGGTTCCTCTATGGATTGTCGTCTTCTCTATCTGATTCAACAATTATATATGCAGGCTGGTGGTTAAGACTGGCCTGGATGGGCTCCTCTCCGATGAGGTAAAGGTTGCTAGAGGGGTTCGTCAGGGGTGTGTGTTGGCGCCAACTTTATTTTATTTTTCAATTATGTTATACCTTTATTGGCCCAACTTCATTCCCCCCCCCCCCCGAAATTGGCCTCTAGACAGATTGGAGGGCTACTGTTTGCTAATGACTTAGTAATTCTGTCACAAACGTGGGTGGGCTTAAAGAGACAACTAAGAGCCTTTGC
Organism: Sphenodon punctatus; assembly: GCA_003113815.1. Lineage (NCBI taxonomy): Eukaryota > Metazoa > Chordata > Lepidosauria > Sphenodontia > Sphenodontidae > Sphenodon > Sphenodon punctatus. Next base: position 438,024 of record QEPC01009174.1, on the reverse strand, counting down.
ACAGAATTGTAGGAGTAATGATCTTAAAATCAACTATGCAGAGTCTAAGATCATGGTCTTTGCTAAGTCCAAGATCCATAATTCTCATGCCTGGAAACTGGACGGGGAGACCTTAGAGCAGGTAAAAGCCTTTAAATATTTGGGTCTGCTCTTTCACTGCACTGGCTTCTGGAAGAGTCATGTCGCTGGCGTTGAGGTGTTAGCGAACAGAACCGCATTGGCCATTAGGAAGTTCCATAGCCGTTCAGGAGAGCCTGACCTGGCAATGGTGGGAGGTGTGGGCCCAGTTCCTCTACGGGGCTTCTGTTTGGACACCTTTATTATCCTCGAATTTGGATCGTGTCCAAACCAAATTTCTTCGGGCCATTCTTAGAGCTCTGGGGGGAACCTTGAATTCAGCCCTCCGTATTGAACTGGGCCAGTGTAGATGGTACTTCAAGGCCTGGGTTGCGGTATTCAAACTTTGGGTTAGGTTGGCATTCCCAGGGGCCCCTGGGTTGCTGGCCTTCCTTCAGGAAGATTCCTTCCAAAGCAGCTGGTCCAGGGGAGTAGAAGCCAAGCTGGCTTCCTTGGGTCTGTCTTGGGAATATTTGTTATCAAGACATTTGAAGTTGGCATGGGGGGAACTCAAGTTGAGATGGCGGGACCTAGTTAGGCAGGGGGAGGTAGCTAAGATCAGGTTGTCCCATCATATTCCCCAGTATCTGCCAGTGGCTCCCCCGCCTGATTCGATGGCTCCCTACCTTCGCTCTGGGCAGTCACTTTATGGCAAACGGTTGTTTTTTGCTGCTAGACTGAATGCCCTTCCCACGGCTGTGTTGGAAGGGTGCTTTTATGGAGTTCCGTTTGCTTTTCAATTATGTCCTTTTGATCATCTTGAGGCCATCTGTTGACCATGGGTTTTTTTAGATGTCATTTATATGACCAGTTGAGATCTGTATTTTTATCTGAATTTATTTCTAAATTCCCCGGTAGATCAGATTTAATTTTACTGAATCTAGCTTTGGCAGACTTGGATCCAGGGTTAACAGCGCAGGTTGTTGCCTTTTTGATTCAAGCTTTTGCTCATCGACAATTGTTTGTGGAATTTAAGCTCCCTCTTTCATAGGAGTCTTCTTTCGGTTTTTATTTTTATGACTTTGTTATCTATGTTTGTATGTATGTCTTTTTTTAATTTTGTTGTTTGTTTGTGCTGGCTGTGACCTTTGGTTTTGCCGAATAAAGTTACTACTACTAGTAGTAGTTTTAGACAGGTCCTTACCCCCAGGGGGCTTACAATCTAAGAGAGAAGGGAGGGGGAGACAAGGGAGAGGCGAACACTAGGAGAGACAAGAGTACATTCATGAGGTTGAGAAGTTGCAGGTCCACGTGCTTTCCATTAGTTACAAGGAACTAGATTCTGAGTGAGGGGGAAGAGGATACAGTTTCGCTCATGACAAGTTAGGGAAGACCTGATGGAAGAGGTAGCTTAATATGACCAAGACCAAACTCCTCCTCTCTCCCCCCCCCAAATGCCCCCCTCCTACTTCCTTCTCAATATCCATTGAGGACGGTAGTCACTGTACAGCCAGTCCCTCAGGTGTGTAGCCTGGGATTCATCTTTGACTCCTCCCTCTCCTTTATGCCTCAGATCCAGGGTGTTGCTAAATCCTGTCTCTTTGATCTGTATAATATTGCTAAAATCCAACTCTGCCTTACGGTTGCCACCACAACAGTAGTCCATGCTCTACACATATCTCACCTTGAGTACTGCAACTTCCTCCTTACTGGTCTCCCCTGCTCTGATCTTATGCCCCCACCCCTGTATCTCCATTCAAAGTTCTGCTGCCAAAGTCTTCCACCTTGCCTGTCACTTTGACCACGTTCATCTCCTCCACTCTGCCCTATGCTGGCTTCCTTTACATGAACGCATTCAGCACAAGCTCCTGGTCTTCACTTTCAAGGCTGTTCCTGGCTGTGCTCTCCCATATCTCTCCACAGTTGTATCCCGGCACACTCGTGCCCGGGAGCTTCACTCCTCCTCTGCCCCCACCTGTGGCTGCTCATGACCCTCTTGATCCTCTAAATGTCTTTGTGGTGTCCTGCTCGCTCTCACTAGACCACCAGTGCTGCCTAATCTTTTATAGTTAGCTCTAGCTTCCCGGGCTCCACTGCTCTGAGAACTGCGTGCTTCCTTTGGCCTTTGTCCAACAAACTCTCTCTTTCCCCTTTTCAAGATGTGGGGTGATTATTTCTGTCCTCTCCCTGGGCCCCTTGAGCTGGGCCCAACTGCACCTCACACTAGTACCCTAGTTTTTTAGCTGACCATTGTGATCTTCCACCACGCTGGCAGACACATTTCGTGGCTAGAACCTCCGGTCAGCAGGGAGGGATCCTGCCTTCCTCTTCAGGGTGCTTCCCCTGGCCTGCATGGGTTCATATGCTTCTCCCTGCTACTGCTGGACTACCAGAAGCCCCTTGCAGGTCTGTGCTTACGTAACCCCACCCAAACTCAGGGGCTCTCATGGCTACCTGCTCTCAGTCGGAAGCATTCCCTGGGTTGCTAGCTATCCCTGAGATCATCTCCCACCCTGCACCTCTTCCTGGGTGAAATTCTCCCTCTACTCAGTTTCACTTTCTGGTATTCTTCCATTAGTTGGGAGGAACACCCTCTTTTTTTTCCAGTTACTGGTGACCTGATCCTTAACCCTCACCTGCACTTATTGTCCTTTAATGGACCTCAGGTGACTGCTGACAAGGCTGGTGACCAGCCAGTCGAGTCCTGCAAGGACTCTCAGCCCCCTATTGTAAGGATTCCTGTACCCATGTAGATCCCCTCATTGACTTCAATGGGGCTGCAGTCAAAACCTGTTGATGAGTTATGCTTATGCTCATACCAAGTCACTTTAATTCCCAAGAGACCCAAACTTAACTACAAGTGAGGAGATGTCAAGGGGTGAGAATCAAGTTATTGCAGGGGAGTGGCAATGTTAATAAGACACTGTCATGCTAGACTGCTGGAGAATTTGAAAATGCTTGTTTTAGACACACATCTAGTGTGAACTGGATTTCTCCAGCAGCCCAAGCAGACTCAGACCAATAGAAACGCCCACGCAGTTAATTGAAAGTGCTGAGCATTCTTTCTGGCTCCCTTGGGTACTTGCGAAACATGAGGGAGCTTGTTGACTCTTTAGCAGGGCTTATCTTTTGTACAGAGCCATGTACACTTATGGCGCTAAGTCAATGAGAACTCATGCATTACATTATGCAGACGCTTGGTGTCTGCTTTATTTTTTATTAATCCTAATAAAATGGAAGCCAATGCACTTCGTGCTGTCTAAACATAGCTCCTCATAGAAACCAGCTCGCAATAATCTGGGCCTTGCTTTCCTTTCATATTGGATTTCCTCTGTTTTGCCCTCAAGCAAAGAGGAAACCTAATTTCTCCTCCTCTGACCACATCTCTGCATGCAGAGTACCAGCTGCTGAGAGCTTTCCATTGCTGTGGTATGAGCTGTTCATTGCTAACATATTCTGCCACATTGTTTTCCGTACATTGGAAAATTTCTAACTATACCACAAATCAATGAGAATTAACAGGCCATGATGTGCTCTAGGAGATGGTACCCTTCATGCTGCCATGGCGCCCAGCCCCCGCTGCCACTCTGGACCACAGTAAGTAACACAGACTATCGGACGTGACAGCCCGCTTAACTCCGGTCCAGTGGTCATTTCCTGACTGTGGTGGAGTTTAGCCCGGGCCGTGACTTGGGGATTTCCCCCAGTCACCGTCCAGGCTAACCCCCACCATAGTCAGAAACCAGACAGTGCCTACATCTGGTGACCACTTTTTAACGTGATGGTGGCACCTGGTTTAACCCATACTAAACCATGCCGTCGTCATGTTAGAAAACATCCACTGAGCAAAGACAAATTGCTTGTGAACCACATTTCAGTTCTGAAATCAAATTAATTTCTGCTGCATCCTAAAGGAGGCTCCAGGTACTCAAAGCTCTCAGTAACGTGAGCCGTTGTTGAGGCCACCCAAAGGGAAACCATCCTCTTGAGTTATTAAAGTAGCCCCATAAAGAACCTCTCATTTTCAGAAAGGAAACAAAATGAAACTTACATTAAGAAGACTGGCCTCTTATCACTTAAGTCCAGCCATTTGGCTTATGTCTTGTTTCCATTCATTCCATCTGTTTGTGCTGTGCACTAGAAGCCAGGGGTGTGGAACCTCCAGCCACAGGCCAAATCTGGCCCACAGCTGTTGTTTGTTTGGCCCCTTTCCAGTTCCTGGATCTGATCCCATAGATCCAGTCTCTACCCTTTAGCACTGTGAAAAAGTGAGCTCAGGGAAAGGGAGCCGGGATGAGGGCATGCATTCAAGGATTGGGAATGTATCTGTGGCATAGATGCATAGCCTCACTAACCTGTTGGAATTCTTTGAGGGTGTAAATAAGCATGTGGCCAAGGGAGACCCAGTGGATATAGGGAACCTGGATTTCCAGAAAGCATTTGATAAGGTCCCTCATGAGAGACTCTTGAGAAAATTAAAAAGTCATGGGATAGATGGTAGTGTCTTCCTATGGATCAGAAACTGGTTGAAAGATAGAAAGCAAAGAGGAGGACTAAATGGTCCGTTTTCACAATGGAAAGATGTAAAAAGTGGTGTGCCTCAGAGATCTGTATTGGGACTGGTGCTGTTTAATTTTGGAAAAGGGTGTTAAGAGTGAAATAATCAAATTTGCAGACGACACCAAGTAATTCAAGGTAGTTAAAACATGAGCAGACTGTGAGAAACTGCAACGGGATCTTACGAGACTGGGTGCCTGGGCATCTAAATGGCAAATAAGATTTAATGTGGGCAAGTGCAAAGTGATACATGTAGGGAAAAATAATCCAAACTATGCACACACAATGCTGGGCACTAAGCTAGGAGTTACCACTCAGGAAAAGGATCTGGGGGTGGTTGTGGACAATACAATGAAATCCACAACGCAGTGTGCAGCAGCAGTCAAAAAAGAAAACAATGTTAGGAATTATTCGGAAGGGGATAGAGAATAAAACTGAGGATGTCATAATGCCTCTGTACAAATCAGTGGTGTGACTGCACCTCAAATATTGTGTGCAGTTTTGGTCGCCCTATCTCAAAAAAGACAAAGCTGAACTAGAAAAAGTACAGAGAAGGGCAACAAAAATGGTCAAGAGCATGGGAGGGCTTCTGTATGAGGAGAGGCTTGGTAGGTTGGGGCTCTTCAATGTGGAGAAGAGACGACTGAGAGGAGATATGATAGAGGTCTATAAAATCATGAGTGGCGTGNATGAGATTTAATGTGGACAAGTGCAAAGTGATGCACGTAGGGAAAAATCATGGGTGACAAGTTTAAAACAAATAAAAGAAAATATTTTTTCACTCAGCGTATAATTGGGTTGTGGAATCTACTGCCAGAGGCTGCAGAAAGGGTCAGTACTATAGGGGAGTTTAAAAGAGGTTTGGACAAGTTTCTGGAAGATGGGTCCATTAGCAGCTATTAGCCAGACAGGATCATGGAACATGATGGGAGCTGAGGGAAAACAACAGGGAATGGATCCCCCATTGTGACCTGTTTGGTGCTTCTCCCAAGCCACTGTGATTGGCCACTGTCAGAGACAGGATGCTGGGCTAGATGGACCATTGGCTTGATCCAGTATGGCACTTCTCATGTTTTTATCCATGTTCTGGACCCTCCCCATTCTGAGCACCCCCCTTCTTCAATTTGTATCTGGCCCAGGGAGCTTGTTCCAATACTGAAAGTGGCCCATGGGATGGAAAAGGTTCTGTGCTTCTGCAGTAAGCTCTTCAGGCCCCACTGAACAGTCCGACCAACCCCGACCTTCACTGGGTTCCTTGAGTGTTACCCTAACACATCTACAGGGGTGCCCATAGAAATGCTTCTTATACCTGGGGTTGGGCAACACTTGGCTTCTGCAGGTGTTCACAGCCCTGATTTTTCCCCTAGCCCTGGAATTGCTACAGTGTCTCCCCAAATGTGAAAAGGTCTTCTGGGCTGTTGAAGTGCTCCCTAGGGGATAGGAGGGTGACTTCAGCTTACTGCACTTGAAATCCAGTCATGACATTTGTAGGAAAAAAAAGCCACTGGATGCGGCGAATGACACTTTTAGCTCCACGCCCACGGGCAGAGTTTGGTGTAAGTTTCCCGGACAGGCGATTCCCCACCGGGAGAATTGCCGGCCACTGTAACATGTGCAAGCAGCCTGAGATTGGCCCTGCTCTTCAGCCAGGCGTCTAATAACCTGTGCTACTCTCAGCAAAGGAACTGGGCTCTGCTTGGGGCCATTAAGACTGACTGCCTCTCCTAAGATAAGGAAACACCCCATCTTCTCTTAATCAAACTCAATCATCTAGCCTTTTAAGGAGCTACAACTGTCACGGGCCATCACCCAGGGTGGGGCGAATCAACTTATCTGCGGGACAACCTTACTTCCCATTTGCCCATGCGACCCTTGAGATAGTCCGTGGGAGCCTTTTTGGAGGTTCCCTGGGTGAGGTGAGTGGCCACCGATGTTAGATCTTTTTCTGTGGATGCCCCTGTGCGGTGGAATTTGCTCCCAGAGGAGGCTCGGTTGGCCCCCACTCTCCTGCTATTTCGGCATTTATGTAAGACCTGGCTGTTCTGCGAGGCCTTTGGCGAGAGGGAGGGGTGGGGGTAGGGTGGGTTTCTTTCCCCTGTATTGGTGAATTTTTAATTGTTTTTAATTGTTTTATTGTTTTATCATTGTTCGCTACCCTGTGGGCAGGAGGGGCAGGATAAATTTTTTAATATAAATATATAAAATGTGGTCCCACTCTGGGTGTGACATTTGCATTGGATGTTAACCAGACATATTAATCTGGTAAAACTTTAATGTCGGTTTATACCCAGGGATCAAGGTTGAATTATGACTAGGTGATTAAAGATTTGGGGGTTGTATTGCCTTACCATAGAGCAACCTGGGGCAGCTGCCCTGGGCCCTACTCTTTTTGAGGGCCCCACAGTGGCCTCTATTTTTACCAGGACAAGTTGTGGAGGCACCACTCCCTCTCAGTGGGGTTCCAAACAAGACTACCTTCAGGGCATCCCAGAGGTTGCCCCCAAGAGCGAGGGGTGACCAGGGCCCCCACATTTTATCTTTGCCCTGGGCCCCAGGTTTTCTTGAAACCTGGGGCCGGACTCCTATACTGTTTGTGTACAGTAGGCTAATAAAAAGAGCATGACAATGCTACCTATCTTAGTGCTGGAACTGATGGGGATGGGAGCTTTACAGATATCTGCCCTCGTTCATTTAGGCTAGCTCCTAGCCTGATCCAGTAATACATGTAAGTCCGTACTTAATACATGAGTACTGAAGTTAAGGGGAACACTTACATCCTACTAAAATGCTTACAATAGTTGTCAGTACCAAGCTCTCTGCGCTTTTGGGTTCCTCAGCTCTAGGACACACTGTAACATGTTCAAAAGCCCTGAAGAGATTAAGGGAATTTTTAGACATAAAGATCGGGTGTCAAAACCCCTAAGCACGTGTTTGCCCGTTGTGTGTAAGCACCATAACGATCCCAACACCAATTTGGCCACCCGTTGAACATGCAATGTGAACACCATTGCATCACAATGTAGGTGCAACACAGGAAACGAGGCAGCAGCTCTTGCATGCTGAGATCAGGTGGTGAGCAAAACACCAATTTGCCCTAAGATGGGCTGTGTCTAAGCAGCACCATATAGTGAACACAGGGCCAAACCAGAGTTCATATCAAGGTCAAAACACACATTCAGACACCCGTTGACGTTATGTCTAAAGACATTAAGACACCCTACTGCTGTTTTTAAATGGGCATGACGGGGGAGAAGGGGTGTTGCAAATTGTATTTTTAGCAAGTATTCCCCCCCCCCCCCCAAATAAGGGAATCTAAATTTGCTTTTGAACTGAAATAATTTAAATATATACAAAATCATCCGGTTTTGGGCAGTGCCAGATCAGAAAAGCTGGGCACTTGTATGAAATGCTCCCTCCTGACATAGGCCATTTTAACATGGACCATGATGTGTGGGAGTCCATGTGTGCACTGCTGTGGGGGCCGTACATGGGGGGACGCGTAAGATGGACGCACACCTATCTCCACGCATAGAGCAACCTGGCTTTTCACCGGTTGGGCCCTGTGTGGAGCTGGGTGGGTTGTGGGAGTGCGCGTCCCCACCCACCACTACTTTTACACAGGCGCTCTCCCACGTGTCCACTGGGTGGACGTGCTGGGGAGCGTCTCGTCTAAAAATGTCCATAGAAATGTTTGATGAGCACACGCTAGGTGCCTTTACACACAACTCTTGTCACAGTTCCAGCTGCCTAACACAGGGGCAACCCTTAGGCTTGCTTATGCAAATACTGGAGCCAGCCACAAAGGGAACATGGGCTTGTTGAAATTTGTTCCCTGGAACAAATCCTGGGAACTCTTCAGCAAGCCTGCAGGGCAGCCAAAACCACCCCACAGGATGAATATTTGGGTGGCAGCAGCAGCAGGAGGAGGAGGAGGGGGGGGGCTTTAGGAGGGTCAATTTCACCTGCTAGGGAGTTCCACTTTTCAGCCAGAGCAGTGCCATGAGTTTCCCCTGCAGCCCAAGCTTTGTCCATTTCAGCAGCTGTTTCTTTTTCAGCCAGGAGCAGCAGCCTTATCAATTTCACCTGTGGGGAGTTTATTGGCAGCCAGAGCAGCCTGTCACTTCAATTTCACCAGCCATGTGAGTTTCTCTTGCAGCCCCAACCTTGTCAGTTTTACCAGCAGGCTTGTTTTGCAGCTGGGAGCAGCCCCTGTTTATTTCACCAGTGGAGGGAAGGGGAGATTGATTTGCAGTCTGGGGCAGCAGTCCTGAGCTTTGTCAGTTTCACCAGCCTGGGTTTATTTTGTAGCCTCCTCCAGCAGATAGCTTGCCTGCAGCCCTGAGCTTTGCCTGGTAAACACTGAATATCTTGGAATGATGTTACAAAGTTACCATAGGGGTTGATTTTTATTTTCCCCATGGCTCACTGTAATGTGTAGAGCTATTTGTCCATTAGAGAAAGGGATATGATTTTTGATTACTGTAATTTTTGATCAATTAAACTTAACATTGCCTTCAGGGTGCAGGACTCCCTGCATTGCAAGCCCACACGCAAGCATTTTTCAGAAGCAAGGTCAGATCCTCTTTATTCATCCAAGTATTGGGCACGCATGGTGTAAGGGGGTTGGACACAGGACCCTTTAGGAAACAGTGGCCTGGGCCTTGACCCCACCCTCCAGGGATTATAAGAGCCTGAGAGTGCAGAGACTTGGGCAGTCAGTGGGTGTTTTTACACACAAATTTCTCCTGCATGTTTGCTGTTACATCCTGAATTTTCTGTGTGTCTAAATCACTCATCCAGATCTTAAATATCTGACTCTTTGAACTTTTGCATAGAACGTCTCCCAGAACCTTTGTGTGTAAAAAGTTCTCCTGGTAAACTGCTTTGTTCCAGGCAGCTGTGGTCACTTGGTTTCCATGGCAGCACCTCATGTCTACAGCTGCGGCTACTTTAGGCTGCCTGAGAGCAGTGTTTGTGTGAAGAATGCATCCAGGAACTGCCTCAGGGTGGTGTGTGTATGAGAGAAAAATACATCCAGAACTTACTTGTGGACTTGTAAACCCAGAAGATTGAAAAATCTGGAACTTAAAGTTGTGTGTAAAAATGCCCAGTGTCTGGTTCTGAAGGAGAGTGGATATTGGGGAGACTCAGCTGACCCACTGACTTCTTAAAGACTACTGACTCACCTGGAAGAAACCTGTAGGTAAGGGTGATTGCAAAACGTGGAAAGGTATAGACTATGTTTTGACTATGTTTGTGACTAAAGTACTGGGAAATGGATATGTTTTCCTAAAATTAAGCTTTTGGTTTGCGGCCTCCCTGTGGCTGGTCTTCAATAGAGCACAGTCAGTGTGCTACACGTAGATGGGGTGGAGAGGTTGGAGTAGGGAATTTTTAATTGCTTTTATGTCTGTATATTTTTGTCTCTTTTTATCCGTTGTAACCAATTCTGGGGGAAAAGTGAGAGAGAAATTTTAAAAATGAATACTATTCCTGGTTTATTCATATGGCCAGTATGGGGGAGGGGAGGGACCTTTCCTGAATCACTATGGGCCCTCCATTGGCTGGGCTTCTCTGCATTTGAATCTCAGCGAGCCCGTATTTATGCCAGTGCTGCTTAAACTTGTGTTTTCATTAGGGCTGCAGCGGCAGTGTTTGCAATTTTATTTACTGTTGATGTTTTGGCATTCGTGCCACCTATCTGCCAGCATTTGCCATCAGTTTGCAACAATTTCTGACATAAGAACATAAGAAGTGCCATACTGGGTCAGACCAATGGCCCAGCATCCTGTCTCTGACACTGGCCAATCATGGTAGCATGGGAGAAGCACCAAATAGGTCACAATGGGGAATCCATTCCCTGTTGTTTTCCCCCAGCTTCCATCATGTTCCCTGAACCTGTCTGGCTAATAGCTGCTAATGGACCCATCTTCCAGAAACTTGTCCAAACCTCTTTTAAACTTAGCTATAGTACTGGCCCTTACCACAGCCCCTGGCAGTAGATTCCACAACCCAATTATACGCTGAGTGAAAAAATATTTTCTTTTATTTGTTTTAAACTTGCAGTGTCCCCTAGTTCTAGTACTAGCTGAGAGGGTAAATATCTGCTCCTTGTTTATTAGTTCCACATCACTCATGATTTTATAGACCTCTATCATATCTCCTCTCAGTCGTCTCTTCTCCAAGCTGAAGAGCCCTAGCCTACCAAGCCTCTCCTCATACAGAAGCCCTCCCATGCCGTTGATCATTTTT
>QEPC01009174.1:401192-423217 GCA_003113815.1 Sphenodon punctatus | reverse complement strand
TGCTTCTTCTTTCCCCGCTCCTCCTAGAGTGAGCGGGGAGAGCCTCCGACGCTGCTGACTGCCCCACGTGATTTCCAGGGGCCAATCAGCGGCTCTATTCTTTCGCGCGGTTTGCAAGGGGTTGCCAGGCAACCCCTGCAAACCAGCAACACAGTGCAGCTCAATCTGCTTGCAAGCGCTGCAAGCAGCAGCTGCATCCTCCAAACACAATCAGCCAGGAGGGAAGGGAGGTAGGAGATGGGGCGAGACAACCCCCCACCGCCTGGATTTGCGGCGGAGGGTATTCTAGGCGATAGCGGTTTTTATTCTTTGGATTTTTTATGGACAGCTTGCAGTTGCCCACAGTTTTCAGAGATGTTTTGTTGTACATCACCAGCACCTGACTGCATTTATCCAATGCGGTATCGCTGCGTAACAGTTTTGCAGGGATTACATTGCAGCTAGCCCCACAATCTAGCTGAAATGTAACTGGTCTCTCGTCCAGTAACATAGTTGCATATATGGACGTTGAATGTGTGGTGGTTTTCTTTTGCAGCACATGCACACTTAGTGTGCTGGGATCTGCTAGTCTAACTGAGAGGATTTCCTCCTCCCCAGAAATTTCAGCATCCTCCATCACTGCCTGTACTCTTGCAGTCCTCCTCCCAGGGTGGGAGCTGCGACACTGAGACACAAAGTGATTCAGTCTCCCACATCCCTGGCACCTTTGCCCATAGGCTGGACATTTCTCTTTCTGTCTTTCATGTTGCTTTCCACAGTATGTGCACTGGACCTTGGGGACTGCATTTTCAGCTTGTACTTTTTTTTATTATGCTTTCTGGGTTCCTTAAGGTAGACTTTATGAACTCGGTCTTGTTCTGTGGCAGTTGTAGTGATTGCTTTTATTCTTTCTTTGGATAATTTGTCTGCCCTTGCTATTTGGAGGGACTTCTCCAGAGTCAGTTCTGTTTCTCCCAGCAACCTCTCTCGCAGTTTAGAATCACAAGTCCCACAGACAATTCTGTCTCTAATAAGGGAATCTTTAAAGTCCCCAAAATTACATGTGGATGCCAGTGTTCTCAGCTCTGTGACATAGAGGTCCATTCCCTCCTCTCGACCCTGATTCCAGGTGAAGAAATGGTATCTCTCCACAGTTTCATTCTTTTTGGGGTCACAGTACTCATCAAAGGTCTTTATCAGCTGCTCTAGTGTTGGGCTCTCCTGTTAAGAAAGTAGCACTCACTTCTCTGCCCTTTCCCCCAATAAGGTAGTAAAAAAGCTTTATCTTGAATTTCTCATTCTTGTCTGCCATGGTCAGCTCTGTGTATAAAGTCATTTCTTGTTTCCATTGTGTCCATGCCTGTGCCAGGTTTTTGGAGTGGAAATCCAGCTTTGTAGGGAGACTGCGGCTCTCCATGCTGTCCTCTCTGCCTGTGTAGATTCTGCTTTAGGCAAAACTCTCTTTCTTGTGGGTCTCTGCTAAATGACCACTGCCAACGTGTTTTATGCACAGTGTGCCGTGCGATGAAGAAAAGACAGGATGTTATCAAACACAACCAAACTCTTTATTTAAGTAAGCTTACTCCATGAGGCTGTGCCTAGCTCATGCACACTATCTTTCACAAACTGTGAAACTCCAGTCAACTCCATGCAACTCCAGTCCCAACCTGCAAGTTCCTGCAGGTTGTTACACATAGTAAGACACTACCTCCTATCCCATGACTTTTTAATTTTCTCAAGAGTCTCTCATGAGGGACATTATCAAATGCTTTCTGGAAATCCAGGTACACTATATCTACTGGGTCTCCCTTGTCCACATGCTTATTTACACCCTCAAAGAATTCCAACAGGTTAGTGAGGCATGACTTACCTTAAGCCAGATAACTGAAGTCTTAAGAATGCGCCGCTCCAAAGCCCCGTGTCTCCAGCTGTCGCCGCCACCGGCAACGGGGAGAACGTCACTTCCGGTGGCTTTCCTTTAATGTGGCGTTGAGGAGGCGCTTCAGCGCTCCTCGTTTAAAAGCAGCCTAAGATCAGAAGTGGGGATTCTTGTCCATCCCATGGGCCACTAAGAAAATTAGCCCAGGCTTTATAGGTCACATAGAAATTGAGTTGTGAAGGCACCTAAGGGTTGTGCTCAGGATGGGGAAGATAGAAGGGGATCCAGATCGATCCATCTCTAGACCTCAAGTGCATCTCCTCTTTTCTGTTGCATTCTGATCACTCATTCTGTGGGCCAGACCAAGGAAATAGAAAGGGGCCAAATAAAAACCCACCATGGGCTGGATTTGGCCCAAGCATTGCACAGACCAGGGATTCACCACTACCTGATCTAGACTGAAAGACACAGAAATGAAACACCCTTAGTGAGGGTTTAGCGATAGCTCTGCTTCTGTTTTCAGAGAGCGCTCTAGGGCCACCAATTGTAGTCCAATTGTCCAAAAATTGCACTACAATATGAATGCAGGATCAGACACAATGGGCATCATTGCTGACATAGGTCCTTTTCACATGGGCCAGGAGGAACCACGGTGCAGGGGGGATATGGGTGTGCGCCATGATCCATGGGTGGTGTGTGAGTGGCCCGCTACACAGATGCATACCCATCTCCACCCATGGAGGAATCTCCATTTTGTCCAATGCCTCCATGCATGGGGGATCAGCGGAGATGGGTGGAGTGCGGAAGTATGCACCCCACCCATCCGCACTGGCAGTCGGATGCCTCCCCAGTTGCACACGTGGGCAAGGGGGGGAGGAGAGGGTGTCCCGTTTGAAAAGGACCATAAGGAGCCCAGCTTGGCATCAATCCTGCAAGAAGCATAGAGTAATCAGAGTTTTGCCAAATGGAAAAGCATGAACTCACTGGAGGAAGATTTTTGTTTTGAGCTTGAGAAGGGAATTCAAACAATGGGATTTATTTATTTTTTACAGATTTTCTCTTTAAAAAGGCAAATTTCTAGTATCCATTTACAGCATTTTACAATTAGCATAGGCCAGTTTTACATATTTTTACATGTGGGCTGAAGTGCAGATGGTGGAAGCGATCCTCTTAGAATGTGTCTCCAGGGTTCAGGATAGGCAGCAGAATTGTAGAAATCCACAGGGAAATTTCAAACAAAAGATCCCCCCCCACCCCCTTTTTAGAACAACAACAAAAAAGATTCTTTTGTTGGAGCTTTGCCCATGATTAATAGAAGCCTCTGGTGGTGGCTGCAATGGAGTATATTCTTGGCACTGTCTTAATGTGGTGTGGGTTTTTTTCCCCCCCCTCAGCTGGGTCTAGTCGCAGTGATTATAAAGAATAGAAGTGTGAGAATTTTTCTTGACAGTTCTGGAATATGAAAGAACGCCTGCTGCTGTGGGGACTTGATGGAGACCTGAGCGAGACCAATATTTGGGAATTGTTGGTTCACAAATATATTGGCAAGTTCTGCCACATGTTGTCTTGCTTCTCCAGGTAAATATCTTTTTTGATTGCATGGCTGCCACCTAGGTGTCAGCTGGTGTAGATTCTGACATTGCCTAGGAAAAAGGTCCTATTGGCTTTTCTTCTAATCTCCAACAGTGGCCATCAGCAGAGGTGTAGCTAGGTTGGCATAGGCCCTGTAGGTGGAATGGGGTTCCCGTCTCCTGGCTGGTGGCAGGAGATGCAGTTGCACCTGGCAGCATGGTCCCTCCAGGCGTGTGAGCCCCAGTGCAGCTGAACCACCTGTCCTTGTTTGTTTATAGCTTGGTCATCAGCTATAGTTTGGAGGAAGTGTATAGAAAGAGGGCATACAAGGAGTGGTCGTTTTTGTAGACCGCATCCAGCCAGCAGTCAAAGCCTTAATACCCCGACCAACTTGGCTAATAGTCATTGGACTTATCCTTCATGCTAAAGAATCTGGCCTTGAATACCATGAAATTCTGTAGAATCCTCCCATTTAATTCATACCATAACAACGAAGATGATTAGCATCTTCACCTTTTAAAATGTGCATTGCACAGTGCAGGACTTGTCAAAATTAGTTTCTCAGCAGAGATCGACTTGAGCTAAAATTTGAATAAAATTAGGACCTTACCTAGGTCCAAGTGAAACCGGCGCAGGAACTTGTATTTGGAGCCTGGAAGATATTTTGAAGTGATGACCTAAGACAAGAGGATGTCTATTGGTGGGTGTCCTGAGGTTTCTCACACATTTTTGTCTAGCTTACAGCGCTGCATGTTTGATAAAGGTCTGGCCATCAACAGCTGCAGTAGGGGTTAATAAACTGATTCCAAGGCTTCTGGCTCTCTGAAAAATATCACAGTAGGAATGGGAATAAAAAGATATGAATGGATTCTATGATGTCAAAGTCTATAGATTATTCATTTCCATTTTATCTGAATTAAATAAAGGTTCATAGGGCAAACGGAAATGTTGCTAATTTGTATGGATGACTATGTGGCCTGTATTCTGAAGTTGGTGGACTTTCTCTGGCTTTGCAGGGATGGAGAAACTTTTCCCTCCCAGTGGCCACTTTGAAAATTTGTTCAAACTCTGAGAGTCTCCTAGAAGTTGGGGATGAAGATGCTTACGGGGTGCACACAGGCAGAAGAGGGTTCAGATCATGGATCTATGCAGTGGATCTGCCCCCTATCCTTGTGTGCACACTGTCATCTCTGCTCCCTTACCCTGAGAACTGTCTTTCAGTGCTTGGAGGTAGGAACTGGATCCAGGGACGGGAAATGAATAAAATAAAGACTATCTGTGGGCCACATTCTGCCCCCATGTCTGAGGTTCCCTTCCCTTGGATTACAGCATTGTTAAGAGAAAATAGACTTTGACCATCACTGACTCTGAAAGGGTATTTCACAAGTGAATGTATTTTGCTGTAAGGATGCCTGATGACATTCCTTTTCTTCATCTTATCCCTTTGCTCCTAACTATATCTACTGTTTAACTGTAAGTACTAGTTCTCACTCCTTGCTGTTTATACCCACCTCTGTTACTCTATCTCATTCAATCCAGTCTGAGTTGCTAATTTGTTTTAGTCGATGGGTATTACTAGATGCAATGACAAACGTGCTAATCTGATGTGTATTGAATTCAGTGACACCATCGTGACAGAGTAGTCAGCTGTGCAGACATTTGCTACTGTGTGTTCGATAGTTCCCTCCCACTAGCTGCTCCCTGCACATCCCTTGGTGCAAAGCATCTAGTTGGCATAACGCACTCTGGAACTCTGCACACATTGCTTTTTTGGGTTATAGGTTTGGGGAAATTCTAGCTTCATTTTAGTTTTATTGTTTTTTCTTATGGCTACCATGACCATTGATGCCCCCATGATTTGCAGCTTGCACACTACATTATGCACACTCCTTTTGAGTTCCCTCTATTATCCACAAGTCAATCATGGAACCCTATGATCTTTGACTAAAGATTTTTATTAATATTTTAGTGGTGAGCTTGTTTACTACTTGAAAAGTAGTAAAAAAAATAGAATTGTATCATGAAGTTTGTTTTATGTACTACTACTGGTAATTTACTTAGTAACTAAGTATACTTAGTTGCAGGTGGGTCCCAATGGTTCCATGGGGGTTAGTCCACCACCAGGATGTCTGGATTGTCCATATCATTATGGCTTGAACCTCCCATAGATACAGCACCCTGGCTGTCTTCCAGATCCTCCTCCATCTAAAATGGTGATGGTTTCTTGTAGCTGGCTTTCAACTGTTACTGGCTGTTAACGAAACTTAGGCCGCTTTTAGACGAGACGGAAGTGGGGTATTATGCGCATATTATGGCGGTGGCACATTTTTAAAATCCGCGAATTAAATAGCTCACAATCGAGCTATTTAATTCGCGGACTTTAAAAATACGCAACCGCCATAATATGCGCATAACCCACTTCCGTCTCATGTAATTACATCATGCGGACAAATATGCGCAATCGCTATGCGCAATCGCGTGCCGCTCGTCTAAAAGCGGCCTTGGATTCATAAGGGGTACACATAAAATACCCCACAACAGTATTCTGGTGCCTAATTTTCATAGAATGTCCGTGGCAGCTAGCTGTGTTACTTTTGCCTCTGCAAAATCTCAAAAGTGCCTAAGGCTGTTTTTAGACGTGCACAGCAAACACGCTGCATAAAATCACGCTGCGTGTAAATATGCCGCGTGTGGAATTTAGACGTGATATTTTGCGCATTAAAGCCAGTAGCGCATTCTTTTAAAGCCGCAAATTAAATACCTCGACATTGAGGTATTTAATTCACGACTTTAAAAGAATGCGCTACTGGCTTTAATGCGCAAAATATCACGTCTAAGGCCGCTTTTAGACAAGCGGTGCGTGATTTAAATAGCTCGATTGTGAGGTATTTAATTTGTGGACTTTAAAAATGCGCCACCTCCATAATATGTGCATAATACCCCACTTCCAACTCGTCTAATTACAACAGGCAGACGTTTCAAATTATGCGCAATTGCAATGCGCAATCACGCGCTGCTCGTCTAAAAGCGGCCAGAATCCCACATGCGGCATATTTACACGCAGCATGATTTTATGCAGCGTGTTTGCCATGCACATCTAAAAGCAGCCTAAGTTGCTTGAAGAAAGGATGTAGATTTTCTTTGGAGTCACTTAGGTAGTCTTGAAATTCTGGTCCTTTGTCCTTCGTTTGCTATTTGCAAAATGGATAGAGTAGTACATCTTCTGTCTCAGGAGGAAATAATTAAATTCTGAAGGGGACCAGATATCGTAAGTCATGGGATGTATAAGTAACTTGGAGAGATGAGTTGGGACATTGCATTTCCTGGGGAGCAGGTCCCCATGTCAGAAATCCACCATCATGATGGGCAAGCAGTAGCCGTCTTCAGGCACCTTCAAGAGAATGGTCATAACCTTGGGACAGCATAGCGAAAATGAAGCACAATGTCACTGTGTTGCAGAGTGTACCATGCAAAACTGAATTCAGTGCCAATATATTACCCATTAATGGGTTCAGTTTTGCGAGGGGATACAGTGAAGAAGTCTTTCCTGACAATTAGAGTTGAAATACACATGGGAAGATTGCTTAACGCTGGATAGGTTGGACGGTGCCTACTAATGGAAGCAGAATATGTTTCGGTGTTTGTATGTGGTTCATAGCGAATGTCATTACATGGCACTAGAGCTGAAGCGAATATCTTGTTTGATTATTATTATTTTTTGCCTGCTTTGAATTGGATCTGACAAAGCAGATGAAAAACCAGCTAATTTGTCCCTGCTTCATTTGAATATCTTTCAGTTTTCCAAGTTGGTTTTCCAGTTGTTTAAATATCTGAATGTATGGCTAAATGGAATAGCGTTTTCGATGCAGATAATTATTCAGATGGTTATCCAAAATGCCAATAATACTTGTAAATGCCAAACTAACAGAGCTGGATTATAATTAACAATTATTGTAATCCAGCCCTAAATTGCCACTTGGTCCTGGAAAGCTTTAATCTTCAGGTAGTTCTACTGACTTCAGTGGGTCAAGTAATTAGCAAAATAATATAGTAACCATAGTGGTCTGGAGTTGAGCAGAAGAAGAGGCAGAATATCACCTTAGAAATTAACGGGAGAAAGGAGACTCAGGCCGCTTTTAGACGTGCAGCTGGGATCAGGCGCGGGAGCAGCGAAACAGCCGCGGTGCTGTTTTAGACGAACCGGAAGCGGAAGTTGTGTGCATGATCCGGCGCCGCGCATTCTTTGCCGACTGCGAGCGAACCGGCTTGATTCCTCTGGGGTGACATACGCGGCTGGCAAAGAATGTGCGGCGCCAGATCACGCGCACAACTTCCGCTTTCAGTTTGTCTAAAACAGCGCCGCGACTGTTTCGCCGCTCCCGCGCCTGATCCAAGTGCACGTCTAAAAGCGGCCTTAGTAGATCATCATCTCCACCTTCCCATTCCTATAACCATAGACAGACTTCGCTGCATGTACATCTTCATGTAAACATTGGGCAGAATAAGAATAAAAAGAATGTTTAAGTGTCTGTATACAAATGCTAGAAGTCTAACAAGTAAGGTGGGAGAACTAGAGTGTTTATGTTTAGCATTGGCACTAAATGAAGATATAGACATAATAGCAGTCTCTGAGAACAATGGGACACTGCAATACCAGGGTACAAAGTATATAGAAATGACCGAGGATATCGAGCTGGTGGTGGGGTGGCTCTATATGTTAGAGACAGCATTGAGTCAAGTAGGATTAAAATTTTACAGGAAGTGAACTCTACTCTGGAATCTCTATGGATAGAAATTGCATGTGTAATGGCCAGTGGTGTAACAAGGGCTGTGGCAGGCCTGAGCTCCTATTCCAATTATGGACCCACTAAGGACAAGGGTTTCCCTAAGCAGCAGCCGTTCCAAGGGGGGAGGAGGGGGGCTTTGCTGCCTCCTCCCCAAAAAAGGTTGTGCTTCTGCCCTGGCTCCCAGCAAGGCCCCCAGGAGTGGCAGGAACTCCACCAGGAAGGAGGCTTTAACAACCAGTGGGGCCAGCACTCCACCCACTCTGAAAGCTTTCTTCTTGGCAGGGCTCTTTGGAAGCAGCCTGAGCACTGCTAGGAAACTTTCATAGGCCCTTTTCACACAGACACTCTAACACTAATTAAATGGGTGTAACATTTTATTATACATGCTGCAGGTGTGCTCTATGGGTGCCCTGCAACATGTATAATAAAACGTAACACCCATTTTATCAGTGTTAGAGTGTCTGTGTGAAAAGGGCCATACTGGGTGGGGACAGAGTGCTGGCTCTGCTGCCTCCTCTGCCCACTCTGAAAATCTCCTAGAGGTGCTTGGGCCACTTGCAGAGGGGGCCCCTAGAGTTCAGGACCTGGACTCAACTGAGCTCCATCTTTCTCCATGATTGCTATGCCCCTGGTAATGGAAACGTATTGCATTAGGATTATATTATCAACCACTTCTGTCAAATTTACATGTTGATAAGGAAATCTCATTTTGGGATTACTGGTTGATACTGTATAATGTACTCTTTTTCCGGGTGTCGTATTGCCGGTATTATTTGTATTTATTTATTTTATTGTATTATTGTACTCTGTTATGAAATTTTGTGATAGCCTTTGGGGTTCTACAATAAACTATTGATTGACTGATTGATATCATCCACCTAATCAGGATGGTAAAACTAACTATGTACTATGCTCACAGAGATTAGACAGGCTACTTAGGTTGGAAATGCAATAATAATGGGTGACTTCAGTTACCTTAATTGAAGTTACCAACTGGGTGAATGTCTCCTTGGGGCGTGATGTGGAGGTAAAGTTCCTAGATGTCATAAATGACTGCTTTGTGGAGCAGCTGGTCCTGGAAGCTACTATGGAAGAGCTACTCTGGAAGAGCTACTTCAGATGCTAGTCTGAAGTGGAGTGCAGATGTGGTGCAAGGGGTAATGGTGGTGGAGCTGCTTGCCAACAGTGATCGAGTTTGACATTTGGAGGGGAAATGCCTAATAAAACTACCTCAGCAACATTTAACTTTAAAAGGGGGAACTATACAAAGTGAGGAAATAGAGGGAAACTAAAAGGAACAGTTGTGAAGATTAAATGCATGTAAGAGGCATGGTGAGTATTTAAAAATGCCATTTTTGGAAGCCCAGATTAAATTAAGTTAAATTATTTATTATTTCTTCTCCCTGCTCTCCTCCTCCAACCCTTCCACTTGCCCGCTTGACCCCATCCCCTCCCACCTCCTGACCTCAATTGCTTCCACTAGTGGTGGGACCCCGGGCCCATTACCGGCTACCGGATTTACCGGTTACCGGTTCTACGAAAACCTGATTCCCGGATTAAATCNCTCACGTGTGGAGTCCCACAGGGTGCCATTTTGGCCTCCCTCTTGTTTAACATCTACATGCAGCCGTTAGGGGAGATCGTGAGGGTTTTCGGGGCATACAGTGTCATCAGTATGCTGATGACACTCAGCTCTACCTCTCCTTTTCCATCGACCCAGGCCATGCAATCTCCTTATTTTCCTAGTGCCTGTCAGCTGTGGGGGCTTGGATGAGGTCAAGCCATCTGCAGTTGAATCCTGACAAGACGGAGGTGATGTTGGTGGGCGAGGGCTTGGGGGACCTGGGGATGGTTGAATCTCATCTTGTTGGGGGGGTTCGCCCTCCCATGGTCTCTCAAGTGCAGAGTATGGGTGTGTTCTTTGAATCACAGCTCAGACTGGAATATCAGGTTGTGGCTGTGGCGGGGAGTGCGTTTTGGCAGTTACATCTTGTCCGGCTGCTTCAGCCGTATCTCTCAGACTCCGACCTCGGCACTGTCATTCATGCCTTCACCTCGGGGCTGGATTACGACAACGCGCTCTATGTGCGGCTGCCCGAGAGGCCAGTCTGGAGGCTGCGGCTGGTGCAGAATGCCGCAGCCTGTCTCCTTACAGGGGCGGGTCGCAGGGAGTACATGACACCAGTGCTCCTGGCTCTGCACTGGCTGCCTATAAAGCACCGGGCCAGATTCAAGGTGCTGGTTTTAAGGTTTAAAGCCCTTTATGGCCTGGGCCCTGCTTATCTGCGGGACCGCTTCACTCCCCATGTGCCCGTGCAACCCTTGAGATCGTCCATGGGAGCCTTTTTGGAGGTTCCCCGGGCGAGGCGGGTGGTCACCGACGTTAGATCTTTTTTGGTGGCCGCTCCTGTGCTGTGGAATTTGCTCCCGGAGGAGGCTCAGTTGGCTCCCACTCTCCTGCTGTTTTGGTGTGTATGTAAGACCTGGTTGTTCCGTCAGGCTTTTGGCGAGGGAGTTTTCCCCACATATTGTATTTTTAAAAATTGTTTTAAATTTTTTATACTCTTTTATTGAGTGTTGTTCACCGCCCCAGGCTGCCCTGTGGGCAGGAGGGGCGGGATATAAATTTTAAATAAATAAATAAAATTAATAAATTAACAACCCCCTCAGCTATCCCAGTGCTACAAAAACTCACCCCCTCTGGGGTATCTGATGTGTTAAGCGAGTCTGACCCCAGGCACAGTGCCTGTCGCAGCATGCCTGCCCTGGTCAGCCAGCTCCCACACCATTTAGGCTCTCAGACTGGTTGACAGGGCTGCCAGCTAGCCTCTCCCTCTCAATGGGCATGGCACACCCTCTGCAGGGTTAAGGGGCATCAATTTGCAGGAGGTACCCCCATCAGCCAGGCAGTCCAATGAGGAAACCCCCCTCCACCTTCCCAGCATCAAGGCAGCAAGGACCCCAGTCAGACAAGTGTGAGACTGTTGCCAGCACATTTGCTTCCATCAAACAGATGCCTTCCCTTGCCCTAGGAATCACCCATGCTGCCCCCCTCACTGGATAGCTGAGCTGGGATACTGCAAACCACAGCCCATTGTACACTTAAATATGTAGATCAACAAAAGAACTAGAACATTGAACTGCTACATCGTCAACAAGGGCCCTACACATACCACTACAAGGAAGGCGAAAAAACCTCCCTGACCATGCCAGTATGTCAAGGTAGGCAAAATTCCTTCCCAGACCCTAATAAGGCAGCTAGCAAAGCCCATAGCAGAGACATGGAGCGTCCCTCCATAAGCCTGGACCAAACCTTGCCTTAAGGGAGGGAAGGTGGGTGCCGCACTCATCCGCCACCTCAACCCGACTGAGCCTTCCGCTCCAGACAGGAGAAGATCTATCATCATTGGCCCCTTGGTCACCATGTGACTCGGCAGTCCAGGAAAAAAATCATTTAATTCTCCTTTTGCCTCCCTCTCCCAACCCACCCTTCCCCTTCAAAGGAGAAGCCAGAAAAGGACCCAGGGAGAGATTTGTGTCTCCCCACCAGCCCTGCAAACCCTCTCCCCCTTTAATGGTGGATTCTGTGCACTCTTTTCTTTTGTTAGATACAGCTACCAAGGATGTTCTAATGTTTTAGCCTGACTTATGTAATTTATTTCCTATTTTTATACTTTTCTAACTGCTTTTAGCTATTTCAATTAAGATTGTTATTAAAACTCTATATAGATGTTCTATTTATCACAGGTCTTTTTTCATAGGCTATGTCTGTGGGTTTTTTAGTCGACCTTGAGTTTGTGGGTTTATAAATATGCCCTGTAATTCTGTTCTTAACAACCATTTTCCTGGCACCAACATCAGACTTACTGGACTGTAGTTTCCAGGATCGCCTTTGGAGCCCTTTTTTCAATATTGGTGTTATATTTGCTACCCTCCAATCCTCAGCTACAGTGGCAGATTTTAACAATAGGTTACAAATTATCAGAAGTAGGTCTGCAATTTCATATTTGAGTTCCTTCAGAATTCTGGGGTGAATGCCATCTAGTCCTGGTGATGTGTTACTATTTAGTTTGTCAATTTGCTCTAGAACCTCTTCCAGTCTCACGTTGATTTGTGACCATTCTACGTTCTTCCAATTCATTACCTAAAAGGAATAATTCCAGCATACGTGTCTCATCTCCCCAACATCCTCAGCAGTGAAGACTGAAGCAAAGAATTCATTCAGCTTCTCTGTATTGGCCTTATCCTCCCTGAACACCCTGTCACCTTCTGGTCATCTAATGGCCTAATTAACTCATTAGCAGGCTTCTTGCACTGACGTTATGATGTACTTGAAAAAGATATTAGTTCTTGCATCTTTTGCAAGTCACTCCTCAAGTTTTCTCTTGGCCTGCCTTTTTAACATTTTACTTCTAATTTGGCAATACTTATGCAGACCTACTTCTGATAATTGCCTCTACTCCATTCTTGTCCTCCTTGACCTCTCTGCTGCATTCAATACTGTTGACCACTCACTCTTGCTGAACTCACTTCACTCCCTTGGCTTTCATGGCTCCGTCCTTGACTGGTTCTCCTCGTACCTCTTTGACCGCTTCTTCAATGTGTCTCTTGCCAACTCCATCTCCTCCTCCCTTCCCCTCTCTGTTGAGGTTCCCCCAGGCTCTGTCCTAAATGGTGAGGTGAAGGAGGCTATTGGAGCCAAAAAGGCATCCTTTAATAAATGGAAAGCTGGTCCGAATGAGGAAAATAGGATCGATCCTATTTTCCTCATTCGGACCAGCTTTCCATTTATTAAAGGATGCCTTTTTGGCTCCAATAGCCTCCTTCACCTCACCATTTAGGACAGAGCCTGGGGGAACCTCAACAGAGAGGGGAAGGGAGGAGGAGATGGAGTTGGCAAGAGACACATTGAAGAAGCGGTCAAAGAGGTACGAGGAGAACCAGTCAAGGACGGAGCCATGAAAGCCAAGGGAGTGAAGTGAGTTCAGCAAGAGTGAGTGGTCAACAGTATTGAATGCAGCAGAGAGGTCAAGGAGGACAAGAATGGAGTAGAGGCAATTATCAGAAGTAGGTCTGCATAAGTATTGCCAAATTAGAAGTAAAATGTTAAAAAGGCAGGCCAAGAGAAAACTTGAGGAGTGACTTGCAAAAGATGCAAGAACTAATATCTTTTTCAAGTACATCATAACGTCAGTGCAAGAAGCCTGCTAATGAGTTAATTAGGCCATTAGATGACCAGAAGGTGACAGGGTGTTCAGGGAGGATAAGGCCAATACAGAGAAGCTGAATGAATTCTTTGCTTCAGTCTTCACTGCTGAGGATGTTGGGGAGATGAGACACGTATGCTGGAATTATTCCTTTTAGGTAATGAATTGGAAGAACGTAGAATGGTCACAAATCAACGTGAGACTGGAAGAGGTTCTAGAGCAAATTGACAAACTAAATAGTAACACATCACCAGGACTAGATGGCATTCACCCCAGAATTCTGAAGGAACTCAAATATGAAATTGCAGACCTACTTCTGATAATTTGTAACCTATTGTTAAAATCTGCCACTGTAGCTGAGGATTGGAGGGTAGCAAATATAACACCAATATTGAAAAAAGGGCTCCAAAGGCGATCCTGGAAACTACAGTCCAGTAAGTCTGATGTTGGTGCCAGGAAAATGGTTGTTAAGAACAGAATTACAGGGCATATTTATAAACCCACAAACTCAAGGTCGACTAAAAAACCCACAGACATAGCCTATGAAAAAAGACCTGTGATAAATAGAACATCTATATAGAGTTTTAATAACAATCTTAATTGAAATAGCTAAAAGCAGTTAGAAAAGTATAAAAATAGGAAATAAATTACATAAGTCAGGCTAAAACATTAGAACATCCTTGGTAGCTGTATCTAACAAAAGAAAAGAGTGCACAGAATCCACCATTAAAGGGGGAGAGGGTTTGCAGGGCTGGTGGGGAGACACAAATCTCTCCCTGGGTCCTTTTCTGGCTTCTCCTTTGAAGGGGAAGGGTGGGTTGGGAGAGGGAGGCAAAAGGAGAATTAAATGATTTTTTTCCTGGACTGCCGAGTCACATGGTGACCAAGGGGCCAATGATGATAGATCTTCTCCTGTCTGGAGCGGAAGGCTCAGTCGGGTTGAGGTGGCGGATGAGTGCGGCACCCACCTTCCCTCCCTTAAGGCAAGGTTTGGTCCAGGCTTATGGAGGGACGCTCCATGTCTCTGCTATGGGCTTTGCTAGCTGCCTTATTAGGGTCTGGGAAGGAATTTTGCCTACCTTGACATACTGGCATGGTCAGGGAGGTTTTTTCGCCTTCCTTGTAGTGGTATGTGTAGGGCCCTTGTTGACGATGTAGCAGTTCAATGTTCTAGTTCTTTTGTTGATCTACATATTTAAGTGTACAATGGGCTGTGGTTTGCAGTATCCCAGCTCAGCTATCCAGTGAGGGGGGCAGCATGGGTGATTCCTAGGGCAAGGGAAGGCATCTGTTTGATGGAAGCAAATGTGCTGGCAACAGTCTCACACTTGTCTGACTGGGGTCCTTGCTGCCTTGATGCTGGGAAGGTGGAGGGGGGTTTCCTCATTGGACTGCCTGGCTGATGGGGGTACCTCCTGCAAATTGATGCCCCTTAACCCTGCAGAGGGTGTGCCATGCCCATTGAGAGGGAGAGGCTAGCTGGCAGCCCTGTCAACCAGTCTGAGAGCCTAAATGGTGTGGGAGCTGGCTGACCAGGGCAGGCATGCTGCGACAGGCACTGTGCCTGGGGTCAGACTCGCTTAACACATCAGATACCCCAGAGGGGGTGAGTTTTTGTAGCACTGGGATAGCTGAGGGGGTTGTTAATTTATTAATTTTATTTATTTATTTAAAATTTATATCCCGCCCCTCCTGCCCACAGGGCAGCCTGGGGCGGTGAACAACACTCAATAAAAGAGTATAAAAAATTTAAAACAATTTTTAAAAATACAATATGTGGGGAAAACTCCCTCGCCAAAAGCCTGACGGAACAACCAGGTCTTACATACACACCAAAACAGCAGGAGAGTGGGAGCCAACTGAGCCTCCTCCGGGAGCAAATTCCACAGCACAGGAGCGGCCACCAAAAAAGATCTAACGTCGGTGACCACCCGCCTCGCCCGGGGAACCTCCAAAAAGGCTCCCATGGACGATCTCAAGGGTTGCACGGGCACATGGGGAGTGAAGCGGTCCCGCAGATAAGCAGGGCCCAGGCCATAAAGGGCTTTAAACCTTAAAACCAGCACCTTGAATCTGGCCCGGTGCTTTATAGGCAGCCAGTGCAGAGCCAGGAGCACTGGTGTCATGTACTCCCTGCGACCCGCCCCTGTAAGGAGACAGGCTGCGGCATTCTGCACCAGCCGCAGCCTCCAGACTGGCCTCTCGGGCAGCCGCACATAGAGCGCGTTGTCGTAATCCAGCCCCGAGGTGAAGGCATGAATGACAGTGCCGAGGTCGGAGTCTGAGAGATACGGCTGAAGCAGCCGGACAAGATGTAACTGCCAAAACGCACTCCCCGCCACAGCCACAACCTGATATTCCAGTCTGAGCTGTGATTCAAAGAACACACCCATACTCTGCACTTGAGAGACCATGGGAGGGCGAACCCCCCCAACAAGATGAGATTCAACCATCCCCAGGTCCCCCAAGCCCTCGCCCACCAACATCACCTCCGTCTTGTCAGGATTCAACTGCAGATGGCTTGACCTCATCCAAGCCCCCACAGCTGACAGGCACTAGGAAAATAAGGAGATTGCATGGCCTGGGTCGATGGAAAAGGAGAGGTAGAGCTGAGTGTCATCAGCATACTGATGACACTGTATGCCCCGAAAACCCTCACGATCTCCCCTAACGGCTGCATGTAGATGTTAAACAAGAGGGAGGCCAAAATGGCACCCTGTGGGACTCCACACGTGAGGTCCCGGGGGGAAGACGTACACTCCCCCAAGACCACCCGGTGGGTTCTCCCGGCCCGGAATGAACGAAACCAGTCCAAGACCGTTCCTCCAATTCCGGCACGGTCCCGCAGGCGAGTCACCAACACCTCGTGATTGAATGTGTTGAATGCAGCCGAAAGGTTTAGCAGGACCAGTAAGGTCTGATGACCCTGGTCCAATGCCAGACGGAGATCATCAACCAAGGCCACCAATGCCATCTCCGTACCGTACCCAGGCTGAAACCCAGACTGGGAGGGATCAAGGGAACCGGTGCGGTCCAGGTGTTCCTGGAGCTGCCGTGCCACAGCCCGTTCAATAACCTTCCCTAAAAAGGTTAGAGACCGGCCGATAACTGGCAGGAGATTCAGCATCAGAGATGGTTTCTTGAGCAGGGGTCTAACCACAGCCTCCTTTAGGCAGTCAGGCACCCTGCCCTCCCGAAGGGAGGCACTAACCACCCCAGTCAGCAACGGCTGTAACGTCTCCTGGCTAGCTTTCACTAGCCAGGACGGGCATGGATCTTGCTCGCAAGTAGCGGCACAAACAGTTCCCAACAAGGACTCCACATCGGCAGGCGCCACCATCTGAAACCGATCCCGCAAAACAGGACAGGACGGGGCATCCATAGCCCCAAGATGATCCTCGGCAATAATTGTGGTACCGAAATTGTGGCAAATGCGAGTGATCTTATCTACAAAGTACTCGATAAAGTGGTCGAAGTGGTCACTGGATTACTCCAGGTCCAGGCGGAGGCAGGCAGGACTGACCAAGCATTTCACCACCCAGAAAAGCTCTGCTGGACGTGACTTTGCAGTTGCAATAAGGGCAGCAAAGGACTGCTTCTTTGCTGCTTGTACCGCCACAGCATAGGCCTTTAAACTGTTCTTATGCTGCGGTCGATCATACAGGTCCCGAGTCCGGCGCCACTGTCACTCTAACTGCCTGCTCTCTTGCTTCAAAAACCACAGGCCCTCAGTAAACCAAAGAGACCTGCGGGAGACTTGGGAGGGCAGCGGACGCCTGGGAGCCACTTTTTCAATGGTCTCGGCCAAAAGGTGTTCCAGAAGACTATGAGATCATTGACAGAGCGGGTGTCAAGGTCCAAGGAAAACTTCCCCAGAGCATTCTGGAACTGATCTGGTTCCATAAGTCTCCGGGGGCGGACCGATCTAATAGGTCCTGCACCCTGCTGGGGGATAACATGCACCAGTATGCACACATTAAGGAGGTAATGGTTAGACCATGACAAAGGTTCTACCTCCTTAACTCCTACTAACTGACCCCCCGCCTCAAGGCCGGTGCAGAAAACCAAATCCAGTGTATGTCCCTCCTCATGTGTGGGGCCACAGATGATTTGGGACAGGCCCATGGATGTCATGGAGGCCATGAACTCATGTCTCGCTCCTCCAAGATCGGTGTCAGTGTGGATATTAAAGTCCCCCAGGACCACCAATCTAGGGGTCCAGAGGATCTCATCTGACACCAGATCAGCAAGAGCATGTAGGGATGCCGCCGGGCACTTGAGTGCATGGTACACCAGCAGCACCCCTAATCTGTCCCCGGCCAAATCCAACACAAGATGGAGGCACTCAACACCTTGTGAAGCCTGCACTGGATATCTCCTAAAAGACAATGCATCCTTGATAACAATGGCCACGCACACGCACACCCTCCCTCCCTCCCTCCGAGGCTGCTGCTGCACAGAGAACCCAACTGGAACAAGATAGGACCCGATTCATTGTCCAGCCAGGTCTCTGTAATACACACGAGGTCGGCGTCCCACTCCGGGATTAACTCCCAGATGGTAGATGACTTATTGACAACCGATCTCGTGTTCAGCAGCACCAGATCAAGGCCTGACTCACAACCCATCTGTGTGTGGGGTCGAGAGGGGAACGGGCACAAGGCACCACTCCCTCCTCACTGATGGAACACATCTCCCCATTGGACCATATCTCCCCCGACCCGTAACAACCCCGATAGCTGCGGAACCCCTCCCCTCCTCAGAGAACCCTGTTAGACACCCACCTGCCATAGGCTGCCCCAACAGGCTGGCAAGAGGGACACACACCCCTGAACCCTCCCTACCTGCCTCTTCCAGGCAACGCTCCCCCCCCGGAGGGTCGGCCCTGCTCACACCAGGGGTTCCCCTCCACACCTCCGCCCAACCTCCCTCTCCTTCCACCAGAGGGAGGTCAACAACCCCCACACCACACCCCAACCCCCCCAAATTCCACCCCTCCAATATCAAGATTCCCCACACAATAAACACAGGACCCCACTCCACTCCTCTGTCTGTCAATATCTTCACCCCCCTCCCACTCACGTAGGGGTGGGGGGTGAGGCAATGTCCCAGCCCCTGTCACCACGCACGCAGGGGTGCTCTGCAGAACAGGTATAATGTCCCTGGTAGCCATGACAGTTTATGGCTAATAAACTACATCCCCATTTTACTCCTATTATGTCTTGTGTCTTCATTCTGCCTACTCTCCACAAAGCATTTGATAAGATCCCTCATGAGAGACTCTTGAGGAATTAAATAGTCATAGTCATGGGATTGGAGGCAGTGTCGTATTATGATTGGTAACTGGTTAAAGGACAGGAAACAAAGGGTAGGACTAAATGGTCAGTTTTGCAATGGAGAGAAGTTCCCGTCACCACCCAAATGGCGGTGATGGGTCATTGTCGCGCCTCTCCCCCCTTTTCCAGAGAGAGGCACAGCGATGGTGGCCGTGGCGAAGGGGCTCGTTAGAAAGCCCTTCGCCTGTGTAGTGGTTGCTGGGCAACCGTCCTGTAAGTGAGGCTGCGCATGCGCGCCTCATTGGACATTGAGGACCCCGCCCTCGTTAGAAGGGGCGGGTTCTCTGAGAAGCCGCGTGGTGGCAGTCAGAACGGGCCTGTCGGAGAGGCAGCCCCACCCACCTCTCTCTTGCACTGTGATTTACAACTGGTTGCCATTAAGGGACCGAGGAATTTTTACAATACCTTTTGAAGGGTCATTTTTTCACCATCTCAACAGTGCAGAGTAGGCTAAATAGGTTTGACTAATTTGGCAGCATTTGATTTGGACAATTATAATCAGTAACATTGGCAGTTGCTAACTAAGAACTTGTTTATAAATAGGGTAATTTGATGAGACCAGTATGGATTGGCATTCATGTATAATAGAAACAAACAGGATTGAATAAAAGGGTGATATTGTCGCGCTCAGCAGGGGTTCAGTATGCCATGATAGGTTTTAATAGGGAGGTTTATAAACGAGTATGAGTCATCTCCTTAAGAGATGGGACGATGATACACGGTGTAATGCAGGCACGGCATGCACTGGGATCAGGTTCCCTGGGAGTGGCGTCTTAACAGGCTCTGCAGGGACAGGCACTGTCTTCGGACTTGAAGAGATGCTTCACTCCTTACTTGTGCCTGTAGTTGGGCTGTTCCCCCTCCTTTGGCCTTGCCCTGTCGAAGCAAGGGATGTTGATGGTTTAGGATACTGCTACTGGAGGGCACATCCAGGCAGTACCACAGTTAATACTTTAGATTAGTCAACATGGCATACTGCACCCAAATTTGCTTGGTGCAATCTCCACCTGCCTTCTTTGTTGTGATTGAATAAAGAGTGTGGCCAGTTTAAAACCAAGAAGACGTGTTTGTGTCTCTTTGGGGGTGCGTCGACAAGTAAATAGTGGAGTGCTGCAGGGATCTGCACTTCCTGCCTCTTCTCTCATTTTGCAAGCCCATTTCAGAGGACCTGATGCAACAGGCCTCTGGTGCAAACTATCCAGTGGCCAGTGCTCCGAGCTGCTGCAGATTTTGACGAGGGATACTTACATCAACCCCTGGCAGGGAAAGTTAGAGGCCTATTTTAGTGCTTTGGGTATGTCAGTGGCATATTTATCCCACAAACCAGTGGCTGCAGTTTTAAAGGCGATTGTCTCCCGGGTCAGGGATATTGAAAGACAGAACAATCTAAGTAAGATAAGAGCGTCCCCTCCTGTGGAAACCTATCTTCAGTGGGCCCCGGAGCTGGCCCAGGTGGCGCACTACTTGACTTTGGGACTGCCGGTCAGAGGCAAACATCTTTTATTTCAGGCTCGGGTTAATGCCTTGCCCTCAAGAGCTCTAGAGGGACGGGCAAAGGGAATCCCTTTTCTGGAAAGGCTATGCCCTTTCTATGACACAGCGGTTGGGCCAGTTGGACACATCATATTGAGCTGCCATCTGTATGACAAACCGAGGGAGAAATTTCTGTTCCCCCCTCTTGAAGGATCTTCCAGGCAGATCTGAACTCACTCTGCTTAGCTGACTTTTGGGATCTGGGAAAGAGCAGATCTGGGGGAAAGTGGCCAGTTTTTTGATTCATGCCTCCCAACTGCGCAAGAACTTTCTAGAATTTAAGGGTGTGTGTGACATTGATTAAGATTAGATGGTTAGGGGGACCTGGAGGGAGTCTTAGGCTGCTTTTAAACGAGACAAGAAACGCGGCTGATCAAAGGATCAGCCGCGTTTCTTTGCGCTC
Organism: Sphenodon punctatus; assembly: GCA_003113815.1. Classification (NCBI taxonomy): domain Eukaryota; kingdom Metazoa; phylum Chordata; class Lepidosauria; order Sphenodontia; family Sphenodontidae; genus Sphenodon; species Sphenodon punctatus. Next base: position 402,521 of record QEPC01009174.1, on the reverse strand, counting down.
GTTTAAATTTGAAACGCAGATTTAAGCTGGCTCTTCCCCACGTCGGACCGGGCAGGAGATCCTGCCCCGTCCAACGCGGATCGCCGCTGTGCCGGCTTCACGGCACACTTTGACGAGTGCGCATGCGCAGAAGGGCGCGCATGCGCAGAAGGGCGCGCATGCGCACTGAGTCTCTACGCCGGGTCTGATGCTCTTCTGAGCATCAGACCCGGTGTAGAGAGAAAGGCGGGTGCCCGATCCCGTCTCTGAATGATCCCGCTTGTTAGCGGGATCGGCTAAAAGCACCCTCTGTCCCTTGGGCTATTGTTTTAAGAGAGCAACGAAACTAGTGACGTGTTTGTATAAAAGGGCGGCCTTTTTTTTGGACTACTGATGTATATGATATTATTTCCCTTCTTGCCTAGGGGCAACTCAGCTTCAAGTTAAAGATGGTCTGTTGTTCTCATGGGCAATTCCTGTTTTACTTTCTTATTAAGGAGTTTGTTATTCCAACCTGGTAAAATTATGTATCCTTGCAGTTGTATGCAGGGTCCTGTATTTTATGGTAGTGGTAGTTTGATTTTGTTTAGGGATGTATTTATGGCTGCCTCGTGTATTATTTGGCAACCAGGAGGAGAGAGGTGGCTGCTGCTGATGCCAGAGCGGGTGGTATGGTGAAAAGCAACTCAAGCAGGCAAGGATGGAAAACGGGGATGAAACTAACAAAATGAAATTCAACAGAGATAAATGCAAAGAACTCACCTGCTTGCCTTGCTGCTGCGGGGGGCTCTCGGAGCTCTGCCGCCGGCGGGGTGTGTGTGCCCTGCGCTTGTCTGACGACGACGACGACGCTGCCCCGCTGCTGGGACCTGTGGGGAAAACATCAAGAACAGTGAGTTGTGGGGGAGAGGAGGGGAACGCAGAGGGCAGCCACGTGGGCTGACCTGTCCCCTCCCCCCCCACCCAGAAGAAGCTTATAGCCCCAGGGACAGCGGCTGAGCCGCAGGAGCCTGCTGGGGATCAAGAACTCACCTGCTTGCCTTGCTGCTGCAGGGGGCTCTCGGAGCTCTGCCGCTGGCGGGGGGGGGTGCCCTGCGCTCGTCTGATGCCGCCGCTGCCGCTGCTCCGACCTGTGGGGAAAACATCAAGAACAGTGAGTTGTGGGGGAGAGGGGGGGAACGCAGAGGGCAGCCACGTGGGCTGACCTGTCCCCTCCCCCCCCACCCAGAAGAAGCTTATAGCCCCAGGGACAGCGGCTGAGCCGCAGGAGCCTGCTGGGGATCAAGAACTCACCTGCTTGCCTTGCTGCTGCGGGGGGCTCTCGGAGCTCTGCCGCTGGCGGGGGGGGGT
>QEPC01009174.1:312201-393628 GCA_003113815.1 Sphenodon punctatus | reverse complement strand
CGCTAACCACCCTTTAACCACCCTTGGTGGTTATTTATGCATGTTGCAGGGCTGTATTGGTGCCCTATGCAGCCCTGAAACATGCATAAATGACCACCAAGGGTGGTTAAAGTGTGGTTAGCGTCATGTCTGTTTTCACCCATAGTGTGTGTGTGTGGGGGGGGGCTGCGTTGGCCTGAGTGGGTGAGCCTTCACCCAGGATGCATCTTCAATTTTCTGCAGCCGATGCATCCCATAACAGCCAGCCACTCGTCCCCACAAGCCAACATCTGGTGGAGATGGAACAATCGTACAGGTGAGTTGTGCGGCCAATGTGGGCTACTGTCATGTCTGTCTTCACCTACTGATCTGTTGGGGAGACAAAAAAGTGGGTGCAATCTGCAAAGCATATGAGCTTATAATTCTCAGATAAGGGAGTTTGTCTTTTAGCTAGAACTCTCTAAGTATCGTGCTGCTCATCTCCAGAGATCTTTAGTCTAAACTCTGGCTCAGAAAGAAGATTGTGGTTGCCAGTGAGCTGGGTGGGTTACAGAAGCATCAAGGCATATTTATTTACTTATTTATTTCACAATTTGTATCCCGTCCCCCTCCTGCCCAAAGACATATAAAACATAAAAATATAAATACAAAACCATAAAAATATAAAATACAAAATAGTAAAAAATCAACTATCAAATAGGTCTGAAATAAAGCCTCAAACCACTTACTCCAAAGAAGTCTCATTGGAGTCCCATGATGAAGTGGCCGCAAGATTGCAACCTCCAACAAGGTTGAACAAGTGCGCTTCTGCTGTTAAATTTAATTTTCCATTCTGGAAAGCAGAGGTGTGGAACTTTTTCCCTTCCATGGGCCACTTAGAAAATCAGAACAAGCTCCATGGGCTGTACAAAAACTGGGGATGGTGGTTCTTAAGGGTGTGTTCAGGATGGGGAAAGAAATGAGTGGGTCTAGATCATGGCTCCTTGAGTGCCCTGACCTTGCTCTTTCAGTGCTTGGGAATAGGAGCTAGATCCTCGGGCCAGATCCAGCAACAGAAAAGAGGCCAAATAAAGTAATGGGATAATTTGACCCATGTGTTGACTGTTCCCCCATTCCTGAATTAGCACCTCTTTTTTCCAAAAACTAAGCCTGAAACCAAGGCTTTAGAATGTATATTGAGAGCCCAGTCCTGCTCCCAATAAAGCCAGTGACAAAGTTCCCTTTTGACCTCAGTGGCAACAGGCTTTTATGATACCTAGTTATTAATTTTTACTACTAACACTTGAACCCAGATTTCTCTCACAGCTCTTGATTAGGCCACTTTTAGAGGTGCATGGCGAACATGTTGCATAAAATTACTGTCTGTGTAAATACCCCGCGTGTGGGATTTAGACGTGACATTTCGTGCCATAAAGTCGGCTGTGCATTCTTTTAAAGCCATGAATTAAATACCTTGACATCGAGATATTTAATTTGCGGCTTTAAAAGAATGCGCAACTGGCTTTAATGCCTGAAATGTTGCAACTAAATCCCAAACACGGGGTATTTATACGCAGCATGATTTTATGCAGCGTGTTCACCATGCATGTCTAAAAGCAGTGAAGATTCTGCAAATGTTGAACACCCTTTCACGCTTCCAGCTTTTTCCTGTGTACAGACACATTTCACATGTCTCGTCTTCCAAGTGTGTTTGAGTTTGTGTTTATATATAAAGAAAGAAAGGATCTCCTTCCATTTCCACTACCCCACACAGAAAGCTAAGTTTGCTTTGGTACATGAAGAACTATCACAGGCCAACAATCCAGACTGAATTCTGCTCTGACTTATACCACATGTGCCTTAGTTACTGAAGTCAGTTCATTGGTTATGGAGAGCATTTTCCATGATTTCCATTGCTGTGGTATTTGAGCACCTCACACACATTATCCCGTCAGCGGTGGAGTTAGTGCAGATTTACACAGGCGTAGCTGAGACCTGGAGGTAGTTCCATAGTACATGATTTCTGGTGATGTGCTTTGCTCCCAAAACAAAAGATGATCAGCTGTATCGGTATTCCTGCTGATAATTTGCTGCTGAAATGGCATCTGCCAAGTCTCAAAGGAGGAAGAATGATGCAGTGACTGCCACAGAACTGTCAAAGTAAAAGATGGAAAAGTCCTCCTGGGTGGTCTTGTGTCCATCCACAGGCCAACCTAGAGAATACATCTTAGTTTGTAGGATTTTGTAGAAGTGTGGCATAGAGAAAAAAATATATACCCCATGTGTTCTAATGATCCTTAAGGCCAGCTAAGAATGACCTCTTGCTAGTTCCATCGTTGCACCAAGTGTATGCAGCAAAGACCACAGAGAGATGTTCTTGGGTCTGCCCCACAACCTGAGCACTCCCTTCCCTTGGTGCCTTGCCAAAGCTGAGCTGGAACATTTTTCAGAGGTGATGAAATACTCTTTTTATTTGGACAGACATCTAGCAGGGAGGGATAGGGTTGCTAAACTTCCAAAACAAGGGATACTGAAATAAGGGATGTCCATTATGTTCCACGGAGCAGCCTGCCATGTTCAGAATTAGGGACATCCATGATACAAGTAAGGGATATCCATTATGTTCTAGAGCGGAGATAGGCAAATGGCAGCTTGGGAGCCACATTTAGCACCTTTCCTGCAGCTCTCAACAGAAGTGACTGGCTGCCTGGGGTTTCCTCAGAAGCAAGAGAAGTCGAGCAGCCATTTTGGCTGCTGAAGCTGTTGCAGAGTAATAACTGATTCACAATCAGTAAGGACAAATGCAGCTGAAGGTTTAAAAACAGAACTTTACTTAAGCTTTCCAGGCACAGATCCTTAGTTACATCTAGCTAGTAGTAAGACAAAATGGAGACTGAGACAAAGAGGGGGAAGGGAAGAAGGAGTGGTTACACAAAGGAATTCAACTACAAAACCCTATCTCCCTTCCATGTACACACAAACTTAGCAGTGCCATCTGGTAGCTCTATAATTAATTACTATTCTTAATACAGTAACTTTAACTTATGGATGTTGCATATACCAACAGGAGCCTCATGGGGACCATTAGAGAAGGGGAGTGCATATCCTGGGCCAGTATTGCTGCTTCCTGAACCCACCAGTTTACCTGGGAGACAGAGTTTTGATGTGAGGGGGAGTTGGGGGAAGCAGTGCTTCCTTGGGATTTGGGGGGAATTAACGATCGATGTAAAACATGCTGTGGTTCTCAGTGATATGGAAATTTTGGAATGTGGCTCTTGGGCTTGGGAACTTTGCCCACCCCTAATCTATAGAGATGAAAAGCTCTGAAATAGGTTTGGAAGAGGTTGTGGCTTGGGGAGGGGGGTAGAATGCCATGTGACTTCACATTCATTGTATACATTGTTTAATGTGGTGTTGCCTGCCCTTGGGATAGGGCAGGCTATAAACCTAAATAAATAATGGTCTCTTAGTGGTGACAGGGTCCAAAATACTCAGGCCCCTATTTCGTATGTCTAGGACAGTTTAGATCTGAGCTCCTCACAATCTGTAATGTGCTAGTAGCAGAGAAGGGAACAGAGTTCAAAGTCTTAGGCTGGATTAGGCTCATATCACATGAGATGTTAGGTTTGTGAAAATCTCTTCCTCTGCTTACCTGCCCTCCCCCCCCTTTTAATCCTGTGAAAGGGTTAGGTCACAGGATACCTGTTTTATGTTGTATGGTGTAATGCTAGTTTTAACCAAAAATATTTAAGCTAGAAACAAACACACACCAACAGCCAGCACCACCAACCCCCCCAAAACATAAAACCCCATTTCCTGCCCCCAAAACCTTAACACCCCTCCCCCCCAATATCAGCATCCTCCATGCCAATGCAACTGCCATGGTTTGTGACCAAAAATGGATTTCTGGGGTGTGGACATCCAACCCTATTTCCACTTAACTGCTACTCATGTGGGCCCTATTAGTAAAGTCAAAGTCACTCTTTCAAAAGAAATGGGGATTGCCTACAGCATTTAGATCTGTAATACGCACATATAAGATTGTATATCCCATTTTGTGTTCTGATTGCTGAGCAGTCATTATTCTTTCCAGGAAATTAATAACTTTATGGAGCAGCTGCTTCATCCCCAGCTTTAAAAAAATAATATTGCTGTTGTAAACTATGGATTACTGTTCTTGAGAGAAGTAATCCCCTTAAAATTGGCCATTCCCTGGTTTAATGAGTGGGTCTGTCATTCCCAGTTGGTTACCCTGAGAACCAAATGGTTAAGTGTCCTAAGAACTATGTGTACTTTTGCAAGAAGTATAAAGGACATTCGGAGTTGATGATGATGTATGCATATAGTTTCTACAAAGCACAACTATCTGGGTTGTGAGACTCCGGCTGAGAAGCAAGCTTCCTACACCCTGACTCCTCCTTCATCCCAAAGAGTTAAATGTGTGCAAAACAGCATATTACTGGGTAAAGAAACATTTTATCATTTTAAACGAATATACTTCTCACTGAAATGAGCTAGGAGCCTAAGGGCCTTCTATACAGGTCTAATTCCCATACCTTTGGTGGGGGGTGTAGGAGGAGAACCACCTTAAACCTCAGGAATAAAGTATTGCAATAGTGAGTGTGCTCTCAGATGTTTGTAATACTGTTGTATCAGCCTTACATCTGACCTCTAAGAGTTAATAAAATTGCTAATAAAGGAGACAACAGGGTACACTTTGTAGGGGATAGAATTGTATTTATAGCATTTATAATCACTACTTTAGTAGTATTTTAGTAGTACTTTAGTACTCTTGGTGTTTACAGTGCTTTACAGTCCTTATGTCGTTCATCTTCTCAAGAACCCTATGAGGTAGGTCAAATGTGGAAATGTGGGTGAGAGAGTGTGTCTTGCCCATGGTCACCCTGAAAATTTATGGCTAAGATGCAATTTGAACTCTGGTTTTCCTGGTACAAGTCCAGCAGCTTACTCACTAGGCTATATCTGTGGCTACCTCACATTTTCACCTATTTGTCCTGGAGTACAGCAGATAAAATGGCCACTTCCCCATGCAATCAACAATTGGCAACTGGAGGAGGCCAAAAGAATTTGTAATGATATTTTTATTCAAAAGGTGCCTTTTACAAACATTTACCTTTTTGAAGTAGTTCAATTTTTGAAGATTATTTTTTTTAAAAAAACAACTAATTCTACATATTCATTTTTTAAATGGATTTTTTATTTATTTATGTTTTAAATGGTTCTCCGGGGTTATGTCCGATTCTTCTAAACTGGACAGTATGCTGAGTAGGGGAAAAAAAATCATGGTATGGTAAAAATAAGTGGGAATTATTGTCCATTCCACCTAGTCAATGAAATGGAATATATCTTTAAAAGTTAAGAAAAGCAATAAGTAAGCTTTCTGAAAATAAGGTAGCAAATCCATTGTAGCTAAACCCTGGATGGCTTCAACTTGGGTGGCAGTAAAGAACAGAATATATCCTACATATGTTTTACTTTTGTGATTGGTTAAATTTAAAGATTTATTGTTAGAAGTAAACTACCAGATTATAAATGTATTGGCTACAGGTGAACCATTGCAAACTCTATATAGGCTCCCAGTAACCTTTTAAAATACAATCATTTTTTTCCCCATCAGCAGGTCCAAGCAACCTGTTCCTGTGCTTGGGACAAACTCATAATGTGGACCCTCATCCCATTCCACGCAGACATGCTAATTAACGTACAGCTCACTCTTGCCAGACCCTAGGAACTGGTCTCCGCTCTTCTAGGAACTCTGGAAGACAAGCCTGCTGTTAAGAAAGTTGCTTCTGATTGGGTCGTGCAAGTCTCGCAAGGTCTTGTGAGATTTGAACTCTGCATAGATATACAGGTAGAAACATACTCATTGAGATAGGATTATATAAATAACTCAACACGTCCATAATTCAGACTGATTTTTTTCTTTCTTTCATGGTGATGGCTTGAGAGCTCCTTGGATCACCAGACCCTGCTAAAATATACCCATGCTCTTTACTTGGGGCTTGCTCCAGGGGTGTAGCTATCATAGGGACAGGAGGGCCCAAACTGGGGAGGGGGCCCAAGATGGGGGTGGAGGAGCACAAATCCTGTCCTATTGTGCTCCTCCACCCTGAGGAGACTGAGCAGAGCAGAAGCCCCTGCAGCACATGGTGCATGTGAAACCCACCCACAGTGGGTGGTACAGGACAGAACATGTACCGGTGGTGGCAGCAGCAGCACCAGGCAGTGCAGCTGCAGCCTACAAGGCCCAGATACAGCAAGTGCCCTGTACGATGAGAATGAGAGGAAGGGAGAGGCACCTCAGTGTTGGGAATGTCTCTGGCATCAGAGCAGCAGACTCACCAGACTGCAGGGGAGGGACAAGTCCCGTTTCTTGCACCTGGGCCCATTCCAACCTAGCTATGCTCCTGGTTTGCTCATAATCATTGTTCCACTGAAATGAAGTCTGTCCTGGAGTACCTTCATGGTCTGCTCATTCCCATGACAAATGACAATCATGCTTGTAGAAGAGAGATGGGAAATTTCTCTTCCCTCTGTAGGCCACTTCAGAATTTAGTAGTTGTTTTTGGTATCGATAGGGCTGAATAATTTTGGGGTTGTGGAGTGAGGGAGCACATTCGGGGTAAGAGAATGGAGAGAAGGTGGCTGAGGTGCACAGTCGGGATATGATATTAACAGGATTGATAGCTCTGCACTAGTTCGAGGCAGAGCACTAATTCCTATTCCTGTTTGTTTGAATAAGTAGCCACCCAAGCTGGCTGTGTTATAACCAGCTTTCCTACCTCGGCCACTTTCCCCTCGGTAAGCCCGTCAAATACAACACAGGGCAAGGAGGGAGCATGCTTGAAGTTGGAGTCTGGATTCACAGAATTCATGAACTAGAAAAGGACTATATAAAAGTTGCAGGTCTGTGAGTCAGGGATTCCCCAACACTGAGAAGGTTGTTGTTACCAACATAGTACCTCAAAGGAGAGCTTTATCCCATGGGTTTAGCCACTTGACTACTTTGCTGAGGAGTGTAGGGTCACGTCCTGTGTGGTCTCGCTGCCTCCAGCTTACCCACCTGTGAATAGGTACATGATCCAATGGATTGGGAAAGGCAAAGGAGGTTGGCTGTTCTGTTAGCCACTTCACTCCTTTGTGCACCATAGGCTCCAGAAACTGCTGCACCTTAACCACACCAACCTAATGGCCTGCATGGCTTGAGATGGATTTTGACTTTTAAGTCTGTTATAGGAAGGTATTTTGCACGAGCAATTCTGATTGCTGGTGAAATTGACTACAGGTGCAATTTTGAAAAGAGCGCACTGTTAAACTCCTTTTTCTCTCATCAAAATCAATGGGAATATTATTTTTTAACCATTCAGTGGAAGCAAGGACTGGCCCAATGCCAAGCACTTCTTAAGACCCCAATCTAAGTTCAGCATAGTGGAGAAATCTCCACAGCTGCCAATTTCCTGCTAGAGAATTCCTCTGAAGGATTTTGTGGGAATAAGGACTATGGTGCAAGGCCCCTGCAGTGAGGGCCTGGAAGAGAAGGAGTTAATGACAAAGTTTCTGATTGTATTCTTCCAATTGTATTCTTTCTGCTGCCTCAGAAAACACCAGGGACTCAGATATCCAGCAGAGGTTAGACATGGCACAGAAAATAAAGTTTGAAAAAATCAAGGTATTTAAATTTAATCAACAACAATCGAAGTGCAGGGTGGGTCCTGAGGATTAATACTTGTCAGGGAGGAGTATGCTGCAGCCTAGAGCCATTAGCCTTGGTTGGCCATTAAACCCCTAGAAATGTTCCAGGGTCATTATTGCTATTACAGGCTTTAAAATGTATGGGCGTATTATAATTCTTGTTGACGATGCAGTTTCAACAGGACATTTCTGAATAATTAATGCCTTCTGCCTTGGTTAGTGAGAGGGGCTGCATTCCCTCTCAGCAGCATTCTAACCGTATGTAAGTGTGCAAGTATGAATAATACTGAGATTATTCATTGATGTGCTGACAGCTAACCCTGCCGGGTGCAGATTCTGTTCTGAGAAAAACCTTCCATGCAGGAAACTCATGCTGAAGCCAAAGGCCAGTTGTCATGACCTGATTGGTTAGGGCTGAGTACGCTTACTCTAGTTCCTGACGGCGTTAACTCATGTTGCCTGTAATAGACATGGGTTAGGCACTAAACCTTTAAGAGGGCCCAAGTTACTGCAGTCCCTGGGTGAAAACAGACATGACACTAACCATAACCACCCTTGGTGATTATTTATGCATGTTGCAGGACTGTATTGGTGCCCTATGCAGCCCTGAAACATCCCTTTCACCCCCTGTCACTGGTGCCTATGGGTCCTAAATTAATGAATGGGTAACTGCTGTGCAAGTTCTAAGTGGCCTTGGCATGATCAGTTGTGCACGTCTTTGGAGAAAAGCCATCAGGCTGTTTCAAGAGTAGTCAGACACCTAATCTAGGAGAGGGAAGGGTGTGTACTGCCCTCCTTTAAACCAAGTGGAGGGGACCTTTAGGCTAGGACTCTTTCTAGCTAGAACGAGGTCAGAGTTTGGCCTCAAGAGACAGTGCTGGATGCAGAGAAGTGACACTGCGCGAAATGGTGGCTTAGGTCTGCTGCTAACAGAGAAATGTTGGTCAGTTGCAAACTGACCTCATTAGAATAAGGAAAATGTTACCATAATTTTTTGATGTTCAGTTAAACATAACACCCCTTTCAGGGGCCGACGCTCTCTGCATTGCAGGTCTTGTGAGTCTGTGCACTATGCTTCAGGTATGACCCACAAACCTGTGGGTTAGGGGTCTCCCTCATGGATCACTGTGGACTCTCTATAGGGCTCTCTGTGGGTCCAGATTTTTACACTGATGCTTCTCACACGAATGTTGTCATTTCAAGTTCATTCACAGAGCCCTAGTGTAAGTCCCCTCAACACACCGGGTCCTCTGCAGTCTCAGTCTGCACTGTTCTGCATCTTGACTCGGGCTGCTTTTAGCCGAGCGGCCAGAGTCAGATCGAGGTATTTAACTCGCGGACTTTAAAAATGCGCCACCGCCATAATATGCGCATAATACCCCGCTTCCGGCTCATGTCATTAATAAAGGCGGCTGTTTCAAAGTATGTGCGATCGCACGCCGCTCGTCTAAAAGAGCCCTCTGTCTAGGACTAAGTACCAAAAAAATGGCTTTATTCTAGTTTATTTCCAACCCAAGCTGGGGAGTGGTTTTCATGCTGTGTATCACATGAATATAGAACACTGCTGCTGGGATCCATCCAGCCTTCTTGAGGGCTGGATCTTGCTGCTTCTGACTGCCAGGAAAAGAAGCTGTTTTTTAATCCTATTGTGTAAACGTCTGGCTCTATAGAAGTAAATGGCAAAACTCTTATTTGCTTCAGCAGCTCCAGAATTGCTTTCTTTGACTCTAATGGGACAATTTAAGGAGTGCTGTACTATTCTGGCTAAGTAAAAGCTATTAGAAGCACATTCCTTATGAAAATTGTATTGAAATTTGATGACTGTTTCATTAAAGAAACGAGACTTAATATAACAAGCTGTTAATTATTATGGGCCCAATTTGTCTTCATACTAAAGTCAAAAGCAAAGCCCCCACTATTTCCAATATGTGTGGGACTGGGCCTCAGCCCCCCTTAATTAATGTGCCTATTTCAGGTAATACAGGGATTGGATGTTTTTTCCCCTCTGTGGGCTTCTCTCCAATTCACAGCTACCTGGGGCCCAGACTGTTCAGGACTTTGTAAGTCAAAACTAGAACTGCAACAGGTACTAAAACTAGTACCCGTGGGTAACGCCCACATTTTTGGGCACCCCATCAGGCACTTGATGGGCAACTCAAGGACCAATTGGTGCCGGATTCCCCAAAATGCAGGCATTACCCAGAGAAACTGACAAGCCCCAGCTGGGAATGCCGCAGAGCCTGGCTATGCAGCTTTTCAGCCAGGACTTGTCTGTTTCAAGCAGTGGTCCCAGCTGCGACCTGTCACCTTCAAAGGCCGTCCAGCTCGTTCAAGCAGACCGTCGGGTCTCATTTGATCAATTGTGCCAATTTGGGCACCCCAAATTCGTTGCAGGTGCTAGAGGTGTGCACTTTGTTTTCATTTTATTGAGAACAATGAAATTCTCTCTGTGTGTTTGTTATTATTTTTGTTGTAATAATGATAATGAAGATAAATAATGAAAACAATAACGATAACAAAAGTCGTTATTGATTTCTTTATTGCCTGGCAGGTGTTTTTTGGAGGGAAATGTAGTGAGGGACGGAGGGAGCAGACATCTTGGAGCCAGAAACAGTGTTGAACTCTTGAACTGGGCCTGTGATGGGAGGGGAATTACCTGATGGATGTAATCGCTGGCCAATGAGCAGCGCAAGCAGGTCCCAGGCAGTTGAATGGCACCCTGTGATTGTTCAATACCTCCTGCCTTCCAGGATCAATCATGGGGGCTCTGGGGAGGGCACTGCAGCCCTTTCTATTGCAGGGCCAGGCTGTCTGACTCTTGCTAGCTCTTGCCGTGTCAAGTTGCATTTACAGAACTCTGGTGCTTGCACTAAAAATCTTCCCCAGCCCTCGGTGTTATACCTTGTCTGTTTTATACCCTTTATTTTACCTTTTCCCCTTCTCCTGTCTATATCCCTAGATAGATTAGATATAGGTTTAGGTATATAGATTAGATATATAGAGATTACAGCTATAGATGATATAGATGGGGATTAGATAAATATACCCTATAGTTTTTTTTCCTTTCCCTTTCCCCTGTCTGTCTCCCCATCCATATTATTTATTAGTTGTATAGCTAGATATATTAGATATTATAAAGATATTAATAGATATACTAGGCTTTTTTTATTATAGATATTAGCATAGGAATAGGATAGATACTTAGATAGAAGTGTATTGATATAGATACTTAGGAATATATTGCATATAATATAGGTTATTAGTTGTAGGTTAGACATACATATTGTTCATATTGTCATTGTGGACTTATTACTACTGCGTTATAATGAGAAAGGGAGGAAGGAGTTCAACTTCTGAGAAGTCTGGGCAGGTGTCTGCTGACACTTCTGCCGCTGGTGGCAAACCACAACGAAAACAATACCAAAACCAAAATCTTCATTGTCACTCAAAATCAATGACACCAATAATGAAAAATGAATTTTTGTTAATAACAATAACAAAACAATAGTTTTTAATAACGAAAAATGAAAACAAAAAATGACATGGCTCCCTGGAGCACATCTCTAGTAGGTGCCCAAATCTTCGGGTGCCCAGTTGCCGCTTCGGTCAAAATCAGAACTTTGAACTGAGCATGGAAAGCTATTAGCGGCCATTGCAGACAGTCTGGATCACTGGTGCAATGTGCTCCTGATGACTCAACCCTAACAGGCTTTGGAGGCTGCTGTGGGACATGGAGGAGGAAGCGGTTTTTCAGCTATATGGGGCCCAGATGGGCCTCTTCATAGGGAGACAGTGGGACCAGTGTTGGTGGGGGTTATCAACCCCTCCCTTTTGGAGGGGAGGGTTCCAGTTGCCTCAAGGAGACTGTGGTTCGGCCCCTCCTCAAAAAACCATCAGTGGATGCCCCGGCTAGTTACCGACCTGTCTCTAAACTTCCCTTTTTATGGAAGGTTATTGACTGGGTAGCGGCTCATCAGCTCCAGACGCATCTGGATGGCATTAGTTTTCTTGATAACTTTCACCCAGGTTATGGCACAGACAGTGCTTGTGGTCTTGGTCGACAGCCTCCTCGTAGAAATGGACCCTGTTGGTCCTATTAGATCTATCAGCAGCCTTCAATACTGTTAACCATGAGTTGTTAGTGACATGCCTGCAGGACCTAACGGGAATGGACGGGACTCTTTTGCAATGGTTCCATTCATATCTTGCAGATAGATCTCAGCGGGTGGTGCTAGGGGACTGTACTTCTTCCCCTGGTGGCTTCCCATGTGGGGTCCCACAGGGCTCTGTTTTGTCCCCTTTCTTATTTAAAATGTATGTGAAGCCATTTGGGGAGGTCGTGTGCAGCTGGAGAGTTTGTTGTCATCAGTATGCTGACAACACCGAGCTGTATCTGTCATTTTCATTAGATCCTGGCTCTGCTGTCTCCTTGCTGTCCCAGTACTTGGCCACTGTGGGGGATTGGATGAGTTCGAGCTAATTGAAGCTCAATCCCAATAAGACAGAGGTGATGCTAGTAGGTGATCTGGGTGATGAGGTTTCCCCCTTTATTGGGGGCATTCGTCCTCCTTTAACTCCATCTGTGCAGAACCTGGGGATACTCCTGGATTCACAGCTGTGCCTGGATTCCTCAGGGGTGCCTTTCGCCAACTACATCTGGGCCCAATTCAAGGTGCTGGTATTGACCTTTTAAAGCCCTTCACGGCCTAGACCATGCTTATCTGAGTGGTCACCTCACCCCCTGGGCTAGTCCCTGAGGTTGTCTGGGGGGCATCCTCCTGGAAGTTCCATGTTACCACTGAGTTTGGACGGATAGGAGGGCATTCTAAGCATCTGTGCCCAGGGGCGTAACATCCATTGAGCGAACCCAGAGTATAGCCAGGGGCCTGTAGACTCCAGGGGGCCGCTACATGACCCCATGGGAGCAGCCCCGTGGCTGGGCTGGGCTGGGCTGGAGGAGGTCCAGGTGCAGAGCACTGCCACATCATGGGGGAGTTCCCATCCCTCATCTGCCTCTGCCTGCAAGTAGTGCTGCAGCAGCAGTGGGACATCAGGACACGATCAGACTGGGAGGTAAAGCTTTTTGTAAACAAACAGCTCCTCCCCATGTGAGTGATCAGAAGGTTGTTGCCTTGTAAAGAAGGTTCTTTGAGATGGCTCCTAACATTCTCACAACTGGGTTTGTTGTGCATTCTCACCGTATTCAAATAGACCATGTGATGGTTTATTATTTCAATATATTTTGAAATTGTGTTTTATATGTTTTATAATTGTAAGCTTCCCTGAGTTGCCTTGCAAGAGGGGTGGAGTAAAAATATAATGAATAAATAAATAAAAACTAGAACTGGCAATGGGTACTAAAACTAGCATTTTAGTTTTACAGAAGACGGGCAGCTGTGTTCTCTAGCTTCTGAACAGTCACCAAAGGTAGAATTATTGAGGCCAAATACAGTCCAAGGGGGGAGGGACATACACTCAGGGTGGGGAAATGAGTGGAGATGAGGGTGCGTGTTCAGTGGTGTGGTGGACAAAGAAGGAAGGAGGGAGCTGAGGGAGTACACTTGAGGGTAGAGGTGGCTGGATCTGCAGGTTAGTTTCATGAATTAGGAAGGGGCCATAGAACAAAAGATCGTGGGCTGGCTGTATTTGCCCCATCAACTAGTGGTTCCCCATATCCGACATAATTGTAGAGCCATGGGAGTGACTCTATAGTTAAGGTGCCTGCATCAATGTGTTAAAATCATGAATATTCATTATAAAATTGGGGTGATTTTGCCTGTCACTGTGGAATTTTGTAGGGAGAATTGCTTGGGTTAGGGGTAGAATGTTTACATATTTCAGGCAAACTAGATGAAAAAGCAAAGTTACAGACATTTTGAAATTTAGAGGCAGAATGACATTCTCCCCACACCTCCCATGCAACTTTTCTTTTGCAGATGGAGGCTTATACTGCTTTTAGATGTGCGTGGTGCACACACAGCATAAAATCACGCTGTGTGTAAAAATCCTGTGAGATTTAGATGTGACACTGCGCGTTAAAGCCAGTTGTGCATTCTTTTAAAATCACGAATTAAATACCTTGATGTTGAGGTATGTTTGGGCTGAAAGGGAAACTTGCTGCTTGGCTGCCAGTCAAACTCAGGTTGGTAGGAATTACCTACCAAACGCAGGGGGAATTTAGTATATTCCCCTTTCAAAAAACAGGGAAATTCTAGGGAAAAAAACCCCTTTGATTAAAAGAGGAGTTAAGGCTCTTACAATTTCCATTCTTTTTGGAGCATGGCTGAATTTGTAAGTTATAAGGCTCCTACCTTACCTTGTGCCCCATGCAAGCAGTAAAAACATTGTACAGTCTTGCATGTTGTGCTTGCTTACAATTTACCAGCTTTAATGCACAAAATTTTGCGTCTAAATCCCGCACATGGGTTTTTTACACGCGGTGTGATTTTATGCTGCATGTGTGCCATGCATGTCTAAAAGCGGCCTTAGTTCTGGGCCCAGATTAAGAAATCTAGCAGTGCTTGAACATTCAAGTGCAGCCTGAATGACTTTTGCATTTTTAGTTTTTGAAAATCTGTTGTATAATTTTTGAATTTCTGAGGTTTTGAAATGTCTATTTTGGCAAATGGGGAGAGTGAGAAGAGGTTTCACTGTCTGTTTCACTAACATTCTATTGAACGCGAGGAGATAAGCTTTCATGGGTGCTACTGTTGTATGGACCTGAGTGACATTTATTGCAGACAATTATACAGCATTTTATTGTAGGCATTTATTGCACTCTAGTCTTGTATGGATGCCAAGGAAGTTTATTGCACCCTATTCTCATATGGACACCAAGCATACTCTCCAGCAGGTTTACTGGCAAGGCACAAGGAATGCTGATTGGAAACAACAGACACAACAGGAATACCAATTGGAAGTAATGGGTATTGGGAATGCCAGTAGCCCTTAATGGGCAGTAAAGAAATAAAATGGCAGCTGCTTAACTGAAACAAAGGGGGTGTGGATGATCTGAAATGCCAAAGAAGTTGTGTGTGTGTGTGTATAGGGACTAAAAGGCCATAAAGTGGGGTGGGGAGTAAGCAAGTCATGTAGAGAAAATGGAAAGAGGGGGTGGGCTGGGTGAAATTATAAGTAGAAGGCCATTTGGAGTATCCAGAAATGGGTGGGTGGGTTTAATGATGGGTATGAGACCAGCAGGAGCAGCTGGAATGACAGGGCTGGGTGGAATGACTGGGAGCTGCTGGAGTGATGAGTTGCTCAGTGGAATAATGGGTACAAAGACACCAGGAATGGCTAGAAAGACAAGAGGCTGGATGGAATGACAGTACAAAGACATTGATGGCAGCATTTCCCCTCTTTGACCCACCTTCTTGTGAAATTGAGACTACTGCTTTCAGGTGGTGGTGGGGGGACTCCACTGGCACAGCTGGGGCTGAAAGGAAAACTTGCTGGCTAGTCTGGTTGCCAAGTAAACTACCCATCAGGTGAAACTGACAAGGCTAAAGCTTCCAGTTTTGACTTAAACCCTTTAGTTTCTATATGAAAAAATGTGTATAAATGACAAAGTTTGGGGCAGTAGGGGGAACTCTCCAAAAGTCTTCAAAGCAATCTCCCTCTCTACCACTTCACCCCTTCTCCGCAGTGAAACTGTTACACTATGGCTGACAGGGAAACTTACTAGGAGAAGGGATGGACTCAGGATGGAAATTGATGAGATTGCCAGTTTCACCAGCAGGATTTTGTTTACACCTTGGGCCAAACTTTGGGCTGAAAGGAAAACTCGCTGCTTGGCTACCAAACAAACTCAGGATGGTACTGTGGCAGCAGGGAATATTTTCCTTTGAAAAAACCCCAGGGAAATTATCAGGAAAAAATGTTCAATTAAGAGAGGAGTTAAGACTCTTAAAATGTCTGTGCTTTGGCTGAATTTGTGAGTTAAGGCTCCTACCTTAACGTGTGCCCCATGCAAGCAGTAAAAACATTGTACAGTCTTGCATGTTCTGCTTGCTTACAATTTATGCTCCATGCATGCAAGCTTTGCCTTGGCCCTACAGCCCCAATCCTCTTCCTCTGCAGGTTGGGGGCAACACTGAAGCTGGGGAGAAGCAGGGGGCAGCTTGCTTTCCCCTGCTTTCCCTATGTGTGCTTTCATTTGGATTGGGGAGAACAGGAAGAATGTGGACAGCAGAGACTACTGGTAGTTTGCACCCAGATTACAATAATCTGCCAGACTTCATTAAATACTGGGATAAGAAACATTAGGGAGGCAAAGCTAACCTTGCTGTTTCCTGCCTTGGTGATGTCTGTGGTCCATAAGATTGAGGTTGTACTGTGGTTGGGTAATGTTTGAGCAGTACTCCTCAACAAAGATTTGTTGAGGGTAGTACAGACAACATGAATATTAACATGTTTAAGAGTCTTGGTGCAAGTGGGTAGGTGCAGGGCAAATATTCCCCTGTCCTGAATCACCTTTGCAGTGAGCAGATACATTTGAGCTGCTCCCTAAGAAAGCAGTTATAAATGAAGGAGAAAGTGTGGCCAAATTGGAGACAGAGCTCAAGGCCATAATATTGGGGTGAGGTGGAGCTTTCTGTCCCCAGCTTTAGTGTTTCCCCAAGCCTGAAAGAGAATTGGGGCTGAAAGGCCAAGGTAAAGCGTGGGTGCAGGGAGCCTAAATTGTAAGCAAGGACAATATGTAACTGTACTGGGGCTGTGCAGGGCTTAAACCTCTTTCATTTCCGTTTTCATTTTATAGGTTAAAAACCCATCTGTTTGGGGGCTTTTGTAAAAAAACACAAAAAACATTTGTTATTGTTTTTAAAAATAACAAAAAAAATGTAAAATCACTGCACATGTACAAAAGGCCACTGGATTATTCTACACATGTGTGTCCTTTTCCAAGTTGCCGGTGACCATTTTGTGCATGTGCAGACTGGCTTCCCTTTTCCAAAATGACAGTGATGCTGCTGTTGTCATTTTGCAAAAGGGCCATGCATGCGCGACTGGCCCTGGTGGCCATATTTAGCATGCAGAGTTGGGTTTTTTAAATAATTTTTGTTTTCAGGACATTAGTTACTGAATGAGCTCCATTTGTTTTAGTAACTAATAAAAATGAAACAAGTTGCACACTCCTGGACTGTTAACATCTTTAGTGCTTACATGACACAGAAGTTAAGGCAAAGCCTAACTTACAATTTCTGTGATTTTTGGAGCATAGCTGAATTTGTAAGAGCCGTAACTCCTTGATCTAAGAATATATGGAATATAAGTAATCAAAAAATCAATCAAGTAACGTGAGCTCAAACTTTTGTATATACTAGACCTTTTTTTCCAACTTATTTTTCAACATTTTGTCATATTGACAGACTATTATTGCCTCAGCCTTCTATTTCCTGTAGAGCTGTATACCAAACTTAATATTCCCAAATATTTTTCACTTATTCAGATAGCTAGCTGAATAAATATTCCATAGAAAAATGGAGTATTTGGTTATTCAATTATTTTGGTTTGGAAATTTCCATTTGGATATTTGTTCATTCTGGATATTTGTTTTGTTTAGGATCTTTGGCTGAATAACCAAAGAATAAAGAAATATTTATTCACACCCTCCTTGTTGAGATGGTTCCAAAATATGCAAATTTATATAATAATAGGGATGGGGAGATCGGTATTGGGTGAATTGGACTTATCCAATTGATCTGATTTTGAGATGGGGATCTGATCTCCCATCAGATACCCCATTGGATCCCCTGGTGAGTCCTTGGAGTGGCGCTGGTGCTTTCAGCTGCTGCCAGCTGCTCTTCCTCCCCCAGATCCCCTGCCCTGCCTTCCCCAGATCCTTGCCCATGTCCTGTCTGTTTCAGTACCTGTGGCGACAGCACTTCTGGGGCAGGCAGATCAGGATTCCGAGGGAGGCTGGTGCTGGGCACTGGCAGGGGTCCAGAGGAGGCAGAGCTGAGGACAGAGGGGCTGGGTGGGGAGAGGTGCCAGGGAGGGGAGTAGTTTATTACGTTTTCTTCCTAGGCTCCGGTGACCCATGTGACACCTGGCACAGCCCTCTCAGAGCTGCGCCGGGAAGAAACTAAACCTCCAAAAGTAATGTCCTTGCACAAAATGGCCATCATGCCTGTTCTGCATATGCACATCCATTCTGGACGCCACTTTCCAAAATGGCACCAATGCTGCCATTTTGAAAAATGGCTGCACATGCGCAGAATGGCCATGGTGATCGTTTTGTTTATGTGCATTGCTTTTTGGGGGTGGGGGGTTGGTTTCTTCCTGGCATGGTCTTGAGAAGGCTGCACCAGGCATTGCACAGGACATAAGACCATATGAAGAAAAGGTAAGTACAAACTAACCCCCTCCCTGTCCGGCCCCTCTACCCCAGTTCTGCCTCTCCCGGACTCCTGTGCCCGGACTGGGCAGAGGTCTGGGGGAAGCAGAGCTTGGGGCAGACACATGGTTTTAAACTATTGATAGGTTTCCAATTCCAATTCATAGATTTAAATCGGAATTGAAGTTTGGTCTGTCCGATATTGACTGATACCGATTTTCAATATGATTTCCCATCCCTATCAAATACATGTTTTTCAGGTTTTTTCATTTCAGCTCTAATTTACCAGAATCCCCTCTGGTAAATTTACCCTCTGGTTTAATTTACCTTCTTTTACCCTCTGGTAAAAGAAGGAGTCCTAGGCCTCTTTTACACATGACAAAAATGCGTTCTTATAAGTGCTCAAGGTAATACCGGGTGTGGAGTTCTGTAATGTCTGAACACACTATTCCCCTGTTATGCAGCAAGATCTCTCAGCCTTGATCTCATGAGATCTCACTGCATAAAAGGGGAATCGTGCATTGACACGTTACAAAACTCCAGCATTTATAACACCCGGTATTATCTCAAGCACTTATAAGAACCCATTTTGTCATGTATAAAAGCGGCATTCTCCCACACTCTCTCTCTTGATTTTTTGATTTTTTGATTTTAATTTTTTTGTCGTGTGGAGGGGAGGATGTAGCTAGGGACAGGCAGTGCAGCTGCATTTGGGCTCATAATCCTGGGGGGTAGAGTCCATACTCCCTGCTGCATCTGGTGCTTCTGAGAAAGGTGGTAGGGGGGCCTCATACCATCATCCGCACTGGAGCCCATTCCAATCTAGCTACACACACCCTGTTTGGAGGCAGAAGGGAGGAGGACTGCCCCTCCAGGGTAAATAATGTGCGTACATCTCCAAGGCTAGACGATGCTGGTAAAAAACATACTCTAAAAGAGATGTCATTTTTGCAGGTTTGAACATTCTTGACAGTCACTCTTGCTTACTCTGGAGTTTCCCTTCTTGTATCACTACTTCTCCCCAAATGTCCCAACACTGGTATGATCTAGGTTCACAAGTGGCTTAAATGAGAGAAATGAGGCAAAGGCAGTATGAGTTCAGTGTCTTCAATCTGCAAGGGTGACTGTAGCTCTATACATGCAGCAGGTGCAGTTGTCCCAGGACCCACACACATAGAATGCATATGCACACTGGAGTAGAGGGCCTGCAGCAAAGCCCATTCCTACCTATCTATGCAGCTGTCACTCTGGGTGCTTTTAGATGGGCAGCAGCTCCACTTCTGCCTGAGCCAGCCCACTACACCCCTACATTGGCCAGTCTGTGTAGAAGGGCACCCACCAGATGTGCAAGTGAAGCGGGCTGCAGCTACTCCAGGACAGCCCTGCCAGTGGGGCTCTGGAACATCCCATGGGCTGGCACATGGACTAGGCTGGCCGAACCTAGGGCACCATCCACCTGTTGGGGCAGACTGGCGGTGCAGCCCCACACCCTGCTGGCTGTTGCCCAGGTCAGCACCATGGAGTTGTGGCCACCAGCCTAGAGCGTTGAGTGAGTGGCTGCGTCTCGATGGGACAGAGGGTGCTGTGCAGGTGGACTGCGGACTGGGCACACTAAAGTGGGCCAAAGCAGAGCTGGAAACAGGTGGATGCAGGGGAACAGCTCCGGGGGGGCGGGCAGGCTCCACATCGATCTGTGTGTAAGCACCATATCTTACCTTAGGGATAATTAGCCTTGCTGAGAGTGGGAGAAAGAATAGGAACGTTTGTTCAGCAGCTTGATTCCTCTGTCAAAAGGGAGTAAAATATTTGTGAAGACTGAAGTGGGAGTGAATGTAATTATTTTTCTTAACCCAGGTAACACTGTAGTCCCAGCAGCCCTGGCATGTCACATTATTGGCATTGGTGGGACGCAGTCAGGGAAAATCTCAGCATCAAGAGATTAAGTGGGCTCTGCACTCCAGTTTTGTTTTTGTTTATTTTAAAGGTTATTGTGTTCCTTTAAAAGATTTTCCAAGGCAGCAGCTTAGCTTAAAATAAAACTACCAAAAGTCCCAGCAAATTCCTATCTAAAGATGTCCCAGAGCCTGCAATTTGTATTAGATGTTTACTAGAGCTCAAAGAATTACTCAGTTAATTGGGTAAATTAGTGCATTGATTGCAGGTTAAATTATTTTAAAATAAACAACAAATGACTTGTATAAAATTAGAAATTCAAAAATCAAAACAACTAATTTTAAAGTAACTTGACACTAAAATAAGAGAAATAGTTGTGCTGTACAAAGCAGTATTGAATTTTTGAAGTATTTGATTGGTTAAAAGCAATACAATTAATCAACTAACATTTTTAATTAGTTGGCAGCCCTAATATTTATAGGAGTCCCTAACTGGTCCCACTTGCTTTATATTAACTGGTGAGAACCTGTTATGCACCAAATATTGTCCTTTCTGGATCTCTTTCAGAAATATTAATGATTCTTATACTGAAGAGAGCATGGTTGCTGTGTTGGTATAGGAGTGACAGGAGTCTAAGGCTGTCATATACAAACCATTTACTCTGGAGTAGCCCCATTAAAGCCAAGAGAGAGACTTCAACAGAGCTACTCCAGAGTAAGTGGCTGGTAGATCAGGGCCAGTGTAGCTAAGATGATCCCTTTTTGCAGCACGTTTTTAGAGCTACACAGAACTCTTCCGCTTGCCTACCCTTGCCAACAGAAGTTGACCTGTGCGCGCTCTCCGCTCTTCCGCTGTCCCCTCCCTCGCTCTCCCTCGCTTCTCCTGCTCGCCCAACCGCCTTCGTCCCTTCTCCCTCGCTGCCCCGCATGCCTGGAACTCCCTCCCTGCCGACGTCCGCCTCGCCTCCTCCCTCCGCTCCTTCAAATCCCTCCTCAAGACCCACCTTTTCCATGCTGCCTTTCCCAATGCCCTCTAGTCTTTCCCCTTGCTCTTACTGTCGGCCCTCCTCTGCTGACTGCTGCTACCGACCACCTTGTAACCAAGCCAAGTACACGCGCCTGAGACTTCGCATCCGCCTGAATGTTTGTTTGTCTTCTCCCATGTCTCTCCCACTGTCCCCTCTCCTTGTCTCCCCCTCCTTGTCTTTTAGATTGTAAGCCACAGGTAGGGACCGCAGCTGATTATATGTTCTGTACAGCGCCAGGTTGTTGCTGGCGCTTTATAAATGTTTAATAATAATAATAATAATAAAAGGGATCATCTTGGCTATCTTGCCTCCTGGCTTCCTTATACTAAAGGAAGTTTATGTTTAGGAAGTAGGGATGGGCGAACACAGTTCGGAGTTTGGACTGAACTCGGTCTGTTCGGACATCCGAACCGAAAGTCCGAACCGAACTCTCAAACAACCAAATAGTTTGGTTGTCTTTGGATGAGTTCGGGGGTGGGAAAAACGTCTTTTCAGGGCCAAAAATTCAGTCTTGGTTTCATTTTTGTTTCAATATCGATAGCACTATTTTTGAATGTTCAGCCAAGTTCGACCAAACTGAACTTGGCTGAACCGAACCATCGAACCTGAACTTGGGTTTTGAACTGAACGTCCGAACATCTGAACCGCATTCTGTTCGCCCATCCCTATTAGGAAGATGATTCCTTTCTCATAATGCATTTAACTATTGTTTTCTCAAAAGAGAGAGATGGAAACAAATCTGTTAGAACAGAAGGTTGCTTTAATCTGCTGTAAATGCATTGTAATTTTCTTTACAGGGAATATATCTTTGCCTTTTTCTAAAATGAGATGTGCACAATTACGGCAAATGTAGTCACATATTGGAAGGGATGTCCCAGGTTTTAGTAATTCAGTTTAGGTGACCCAAGGGTTATTCCCATTTATCGGTTTTTCATAGCACCTGATTCATGAGGAAACGGACATGCACAATGGCGAGTGTAAATTTAGACAGCGATGGTAGCTCTGCATTCTTCTTGTAGTCATTTTCCAGTTTGACAAGCTACGAGGGAGCATATAAAGCAGCAAAGGAAATGCAAGACATCTGTAACAAAACCAGTGAACATGTTATTGATTTGTTTCCCTTGCTTGTGTGGTCCTGGCATTGGTCTGTTTCTCTAGAGAAATGAGTTAAAGAAACAAGTCTGGTAGAGAACATGGAATTTTACTTCCATTCATCTTCCTTATTTTTGCAAGCACCACATTCTGCAAATCTCATGCCAGTAAAGCTCTTGGATCAGTCCTTGAATTCTTCTGGATCCTTAAGGGAGGAGATGTCAGAGCTGGCCAAGAATCTAAGTGGAAACTGATGACAGAAGCTGACATTAATCAGCTCCACAGTATGTTCTACCCAGCAGGTTTTGTCCAATAAATCAAAGGGCTTGAAATTCAAGGGGCATTTAACCATTGGAGAGCAACTGTTCACTGTGGTCTCTAGCTGCTAAACATGATTAATTTAATGTTTAATTTATTTAAACATGTCACCTCCACCTATCTAGCTACCTACATCTATAGAGTGTATATATAAAATGTGTGTGCAATACATAAATACATCTGAACAATAATTACAACCTATTTATTACACACCCTAGATTCCCCTCCTGTAAATCTACACAGAGCCATTAACTTTGTCCATTTACACCAGCTGTATAACTAGTCCATGGCTTGTTTGCATGTTAAAATAAGGGGATAAAGAACCTGTGATAAATAACCTGTTATCTCTGTTCCCTTCTCCTGAGCTCAATATTTCAGTGCTTGGGGGTAGGAACTAGATCTGGAGCCAGATCTAAAAAGTGAAAAGAGGCCAAATAAAAACAAGCTTTGGGCCGCCCTGGTATGAGATTTTCCACCCCTGCGCTAGAATATGATTCATGTAAGAGTTAGGATCTTATTGGATTTTTGTGCAGGTTGAAGTAGAAAATGAGAGAGAGTGCTCTGTGGAAGAGCACGTTCAGAAGTAGCCCGGCAAATTCAGATCGTAATAAGTGGGGGAAAAAGCTTCCAAGACTGCATGGAGAGGATTCTGATATGGCTTTGGTGAATTAATAGCTTGAATGGTATGGGATTAATTGATTTTAGTGAAAAGGTCTGTTGTCTTTTGGCAGAAGTAAGGTGGGAGGCTAAGAAGCTCCCATTCAAGAGTGGAATGCTTCTATACTTGTCTGGTAATTTTATATTTGTGTATTGTGGGTATAAAATGCTACCAAATCAGAATGGTGTCATTTTAGACCCCTTTTGCACTTCCTTTCCACAGTCTAAATGTATTGTCTACACACAAAAAAGCAGGATTATGGAATCAGACCTGCAAATAATTAGAACCTGGTCTGCCCAAAACGTTAGTTGACATAATCCAGAATCCATTTTAAATCCATGCAAGTACCCAAGACAGATGTGCTTCAATCGCTTTAACCCTTGTTTTACTCAATTTAGCTGTTGGCAGGAAATTGCCAAAGGGAGCTATATATATGTAAATCTGGGTAAATGGACAGAGCACACACCTTCCCGCTTGGAAGTTTTTCAAAATCCGGTCACCTTAACCTTTGGATAGCAGAAGCAATGCAAAACCCTCAAGTGTGCAAACGCAGCCATGAAAATGAGTAGCAGCAACTTATATACAGCCTGCTACAGCTGAAGATGTTAGTCCATGCTATTCTGAAGTCAAAATAGCTTAACAATTGAAGAAAACAACACAAGATCTGGTTCTAGTGCAAGGCATGGCATGTGTAAGGAGGGAAAAGCAGAGCAAGTAGCTGACTGGAGAGTCCCTGAGCCATTGTAATTCAGTTCTCCACCTGTAAAATAAGGATCATATTATCTCCTTTGCCTGCCTCGTATGCTTAGGGAAGAGACTTGATTATAATATGTTTGTACATCAGTTTGCACAGTAGGAATCTAATCTCAGTTGAGACTCTGTGCTGCTGAAATAAATAATCTACTTATACAACGGCAGCCAAACTATGATATAGGAAGCAAAAGCTGTTGGACTGTTCAAGCATGGCTCTTGGCTAGGGTTCATCTTGAGCCCCATGCTGACTTGCTGATCATGAGTCTGTCTTCTAGAGGTGTGCACCAGGGACCCATCTTGTTGTTCATTTTCATTTTCATTATTTAAATGTGTTGGGTTCATTTTTGTGAATAATGAAATTTCGTTTTCATTCTTGCTTTTGTTTTCCATTGGTTTCAATGGAAAATACATTTTCAGCTGCGACTTCTTTGTTTTTCACTATATGTGGATGAAACGTGAAAGGTTTATACTTCCAACAGAAGGCATTATGTGTGCCAAATTTCAGAAATATTGGATAAAGGAATCCTGCTGATAAGCAGTTGAACTATGTTGTTTTGCAAAAACCTGTGTATACATTCCTGGTTGTAATTTCTTTGTCTCCCATCTAATGTGAATGAAACTTGGAAAATTTCCCAAATTTTACCATCTCTGCCAACTTTCAGAAGTATTGGATAAAGGATCCGGGTAGTATAAGCAATTCACTTATAAATGTGTTTTTGGCTGTAACAACTTTGTAGTCCAACCAGTGTAGATGAAATTTGGCAGGGCTGTATCTCACACCTTCAGGATCAACTCTGACAAATATCAGAAATATGTGATAAAGGGACTCAATTTTATAAGACTACACAGCATATGCAGAGAAGGAACCTATGCCAGGATTCTCTTATATGTCACTGTGGTATAAGATCTGTTTGTGATGCCAATTGGCCAGCAGAAATGTCAACCAAATATTCTCATTCTGTGCTGTGACCACCCCAGCTTCTCTACCCCACTTGTTCCTGGGATGTTCAAAGCATCTACTTAGGAAAGAGCCAATAGAGATTCTCCTATGTCCTCTGTCACAGTGCTGCAGGATGTGATGATAACTGGCCAGCCTGGATGTGTAACCATGTCTCCTGATTTTCTGGGATGCTATCCCTCTTCCTTCTTCCTTGATACCTGAAGTTCCAGTTGCGTCCATTCTGTGCCCACCTCAGTGTCACCCCCTATGCCTGCCTCGAAGCCCCCACTGATTGGTCCTGTAAAAATTGGCCAGTGAACATTTATCAGTTTGTTGAGTTGCTCCCCATACTCCCTTCTACATTTTCTTCCCCTCCTGGCTGAGGGGTGAGAGTTGGGGAGAGCGAGTCTAGGAGGCTGGTGGTTCCTCCCCCCCACCCTGCTGCTGCCCATACGCCCTGAGTGTGCTTGGGCAGGGGACATTGTTGCGCTACTTGGAGGGGAGACCCTGCCCGTGTGAGCCACAGCTGGTCTGGGACTGTTGGCGAACTGTCGGGGAGTTTCTAAGCCAGAGGGCTATTTGCCTGCCTGAGAGACATGGGACCCTGCCCCCTTCATCAGCATCTAAGCTGCTTAAGCACTGCAGCTGCCTGAGATGATGCTGAGGGGTGAGAGTTGGGGAAAGTGAGTCTGGGAGGCGGGTGTCCCCACCCCACCCCCTCCTGCGGCTGCCCATATGCCCTGAGTGTGCTTGGGCAGGGGACATTGTTATGCTACTTGGAGGGGAGACGCCGCCCGTGTGAGCCTCAGCTGATCTGGGACTGTTGGGGAGTTTCTAAGCCGGAGGACTATTTGCCTGCCTGAGTGACGTGGGACCCCTTCATCAACATCTGAGCTACTTAAGCGCCGCGGCTGCCTGCGGCCGCGCCATGGGCATCACATCTAAGGACTGCACGTTGCAAGGGCGTGACTTTGTGCGCGTGGCCTTAAGTGCTGGCCATGGGAGGCCGATCTCTTTGTCATCTGTTTTATTTATGAAGGCTATTTTGTGACAAAGTTATCTTGGGGAACTGATGGGCTACCGCAGCCGTTAGAACCCTTCTTCTGGACTATTGGTATCCTGAGTTTGCTCTTATAGTGGCTAAGATTATTACTCACTTGGTCTGCCATATTTGGGGAATCTTGTACGGAGATAAAGTACCTTTATATCTTGGGTTATTGTTGTCACTTAGTTCCTCCTGTTACTGATTTATGGTTTTTATATTGATGTTGGACATTGTGGGGGAACACTAATCTATTATTAGTATCTGTATTATTATTCCCATTGGGAAGAGAGCTATTGTTTGTTATTTTGGTCTCTGTATTTGGTGGTATATAAGATAATGGTTCGTAAACGTTCCAGACAGTTGGTGCCTTCAGTGTCACCTCCGCAGAAACAAAGGAAAATCAAATCCAATTTATTGTCTGCCCAGCCTCAGACATCATCACAGTGATTATTGACCAGTAACTCTGACTTGCCTAACCTTGGTCCTTTATCTGGCACCCCCTCCATGTTGGGAGATTTGCTCTCCTCCACCTTCATTGAAGGAGGTGTGGAGAGAGATAGCCCCAGTAGGATGTTAACTCCTATGCAGGAGGATCCTATTCTTAGGAAGCCCAAGGTTGATGTGCCTCCTTTAAATACATCTATGACAATGCTGGCAGAATATATAGCCATTACAACTAGGACAGTTAAATTTATTTTTGAACAACTTAATACTGTTTCAAGGCAACTGGATGTATTATTTAATAAAGGAGATAGGGGGAATATAGTCGCTGCTGGGGTATCGACTAGTCAACAGTTTAGTGCCCCTGGCAAACTTCAGTCAGATGATCCTGCCCCTGAAGGTGTTATGAACCATTCTAAAGTTGAGAAGGAAATTAGTTACCAGCAGCTTTCTACTAGAGGGCAGATGGGCACGGTTACTTGCAAATTCACCAGGGTGAAATTGGCACTTACTATATTCCCTACAGCTAGGGGCTATTTTCCTCTCGGGTCATCTCCCCTTGAAGTCGCAGAGCATCTGCGAGTTCTCTTGAAGATGAGAATCACCAGTAAGAACATTCACCGGCTGGATCTTTTGCCCCAGACCAAGGTTTGTAGAGCAGTTCTTGTGTTTTTTTACTCCCATACCTTGGTCTCCTCTATAATGGATAAAATAGCTCTTTTAACAGCTAATTCCATCTTTCCTTCATTTGTGTATAATAAATCCTCGAATAGGGAATTGGGTGCTTCAAGTGTAAAATTTCAGATCCCCCCCAGTCACCGCTAGAGCGAATCCGGTGATCCCGCCTAGCACTAGAGTTAGGTCCAGAACCCAAAATAATAAAAGGCTGACAGAGTTGTCGGCTTCTGAGCCCATGGAGGTGCAAGATAAACAGCAACCCAATGCTGATGGACCAAGGGGGGGGGGGGACTTATTGATAGTTCTGGAGTCCCCAGTTCAAGCTAAACCTCAGATCTCTAGAGGTCTATGCACTGCCCCTACTGTATCTAGGCAGCAACCTACAGTTTTACTTACCAATCAGAAGTCCCTTTTAGCACAGATGTCAGGGCTACAAAATCAGTTAGAACAGCTTATGCAACAGAAAACGGAACAAGGGACTGGAATATTGGGGAACAATCTAAGTGCAATATCTGCACATACTAGAAGTCGGCTCTCTGTACGTGGGGTGGAGGAGTTGGCCCTGAAACAAGTTGTGCGCCCGTCTTATGAGGAAATCTCTAGTTTAGTTAGTGGAGAGAATGAGTTTCTAGGCGAGCAGAGTAAGATGGCTAGAGTATCCGTAATGGAGAGTCCCCAGGGGGACTCTCTAGGAAGGTCAACTAGGTCAAGTATGCCTTTATCGGAGTCCCTACGGGTGACCCCGGTCTCCCAGGATGCTTTAGCCCTGGGTATGACTGATACGGGCTCAATCCTTGCAGCAGATTCAATGACTCCAACTCAGCAAGCCTGTTGGTCAGATATTCTGGAGATGGGGCAGCTCTCTGTTAAGAAATGTGACCCGGCTTTTGTGTCTTTTCGCTAGTCTTTTGGGATCATCTGTTTACACGAGACATGGATGGTTCAAGATTTGTCTATATTTGAGCTAGAGGGTTTTAATGTATGGGTATCATCGGCTTCAGTGCCCTCTACCAGGGGTCATCCCAAAGGGGGCCTGGCAACTTTAGTGGCCCTCTCTCTCAATTATATTAATGCATTGGTACCTTTTTCTAATCAGGATGATACTTCGAGTTGGAATTATGATTTAAATGCAATCAGGATGTCTAAGGATCAGAAGGTTAATGCTGCTGGCTGTCAGTTTTATGACCTGGTCTCTACTTATAAATTAAAGATATTAAATGGCTCTTATCCACGGGACACACCAGGCTGTTTTATCTTTACCTCACTAAATGGAGGTAGTGTAATTGACTATATAGTTGTATCCCAGTGCCTACTCTATATGGTTTAGGATTTTGAGGCTGGCACTATGGTAGACAGTGATCATTTTCCACTTCAGTTGTCACTTTATTGCAGGGCTTTGACAGGCTCTTCTCTAAATATTGATTTGTCTACAATGGAGGCAGGGGGCCAATGTAGAATCAAATGGTTGCCCGGATTAGATGAGGATCTTGCATGTTCCCTTAATTCTGCTGAACTGGGTATTTTTATATATCACTTGGAACATACGTGCGACGCCATTCAAGCAAATGATATTTGGAGGAAGGTGATTTACAATTGCAACCCCTCCTATCTTATATTCCTAAGTGTAGCAGTGCTACTAATAAGGTGGGGAGGTGGGATGAGGATTGCAGTCAGGCAAAAAAATCCCTACGTTCTTTAGCCCATAGAGTAAGAGGGGATGATGATGAGGCTTTAGTTATGACCTACAGAGTACAACAACGAAAGGGCTTCCTGGGAATCAAGAGAAAGGATTATCAACGTACACAATGGCTCCTCTTGTTGGAGGCAGGTAATAAGAACGACTCACGATCTTTTGGAAGTTGGTTAACAGAACCTGGTTGTGTAACACAGTATATCAAGAGCCAAAGATTACAGCAGATAAGTGGATCAGGCACTCTTCCCTTTTTAATCAAGTGGAATATGAACCAGCCCCCTGCATCTTGGATGAAGATATTCCTACACCATGGGAGCGAGTCACTCGTGTAGAGATTTTAGAGGTGATTCAGTCTTTGAAGATGGGTAAGGCTCCTGGTCTGGACTTTATCACAGGAGAAGTTTTTAAGATATCACTGGAATGGTGGGCAGGCGCTTTAGCACACTTGTTTACTTTAATCAATGCCTCCATCATCATTCCTGATGAATGGAGACAGGGTTTAGTGGTACCTATTTATAAAAAGGGGTCACGGGGAGACCCCCAGAATTATCATCCCATTAGTCTCCTGTGTGTTGTTTCCAAACTGTACACAGGATTATTTCTGAAGCGACTGTTAGAGTGGATTAAAGCCAATGAGATCATTGCAGAAGAATAAGCTGGTTTGGTTTCATGCCAAAGCAAGGTACTGCTGACCACATTTTTGTTTTAGATCATGTAGTAGGGAAACATAAGAAACTGCGGCAAAAACTATTTGTGGCCTTTGTCGATTTTTCTTCCACTTTTGATCTTATTGACAGGGAGAAGCTCTGGCAGGAGCTTGGTAGGTTGGGTATTGATGGACGGCTGCTTTTGCTAATTCAATCTCTTTATTCTAATACCTCCTTAAGAGTGAGAATTAACAATGCCGGTCTTCTCTCTGATAGAATTTCTATTTCAAGGGGCATGAGACAGGGCTGTCTGTTAGCCCCTGTGTTGTTTAATTTATATGCTAACCAGCTTATAATAGCATTAGGAGACCAGGGTCGATATACTGCTCCGAAAATTCTAAATAAGAAAATCTCAGTACTAACGTATGCAGATGATACTGCTTTGCTGTCTACATCCAGATTGGGCCTAACCTGTCTCTTGCATGATTTTGGACTATTATGTGATAGATTAGCCCTTAAAATTAACTTCTCCAAAACTAAGGTGGTAGTCTTTGTCCCACGATTCCACCCTAGGTCCTGGTTCGTTGGTGGAAATAGGGTAGAACAGGTTCCCCTATTTA
Source organism: Sphenodon punctatus (assembly GCA_003113815.1). NCBI lineage: Eukaryota > Metazoa > Chordata > Lepidosauria > Sphenodontia > Sphenodontidae > Sphenodon > Sphenodon punctatus. Next base: position 363,816 of record QEPC01009174.1, on the reverse strand, counting down.
AATATTTGGGTGTTATCTTTTCATATTCTGGTTCTTGGAGACCCTATGCTTCTCATTTGAAGCAGGTTGTGTTAAGAGAAACTCACCCCCTCAAAGTTTTTTTATTCTAATGGTGGGGGCCATATTGGTCTGGCCCTTAAAATCTTTAGGACCAAATTTTTCTCGAAATTACTGTATGGGGTCCAGGTGTGGGCCACAAACTCTGTTATATCTAAGATTTTAGACCCCGTGATTAATTATTTTCAAAGAGCATTATTGGTGCTCCCCCTTTTGAAACCTGCAGCAATACTTAACCTTAAAACTGGCTGGATCTCATGGCAGACTGGGGTTGATCTTAGCATATTATTGTACTGGACAAAGCTAGCCTATCAGGGGAATAGTACTTTATTGGGCAGATGCTTACTTGAGAAATATAAGAAGCGGAATTTTATTGATAGTTGGTGGATGGGGGCTGAAAGGAAATTGTCCTTATTGCGACTTTCCCCGCTCCACCTTCTTCATTATCTGGAAATGACTGTTAAATCCTTGATCCGGAAACGTGTCCTGGACGTCAATCGCCAGGTAGAAAGGATGATTGCCTCTTCCTTGAAGATCTCTCCTTTTTATAAATCCCTTATCCCCAATAAAGGTGGGGCTAGTTAACTGAAGACGTTGCCTAACATCTTACTTAGGAGAGCTTTCACTGCCCTTTGCTTGCAAACAATGAAATCGACAATTCTTGAAGGCCGCTATCTAGGATTAGGGGTGGGATTTGTTGGGAAATACCGGATACTGGTTTTACCAGATATTGGATCTCATAATACCGGATTTATCGGATTAAAACCGGTACCGGATTTTTTCCCATTGAAATCAATGGGAGAAAAAAGTAAACCGAAATTACCTGTTTAAAGACAACAATTTTAAACATTCATTTACTTAACTGCTAACCACCAAACTGCACTTTGTGCCCAGTAGCCCCCACGGCCCCCAGTAGCCCCCACAGCCACCACTACTTTTTTTTTCTTTAAAAATAGGGGAGGTTTCCACAGCATTGGTCAATTTTATCAAATCAATCAGAAGTCCACTCACAACACACACTATGATGTCAGTCAAGCACACAGTATAGTTTGCTACTAGTAGAAAGAGGCACTGAGGCAGAACTGCGTAGAGCGTGTCAGCTCTTGTCATAACACTTTGTGATACTAATCCCAAATTTAATTGACCATCCTAGTTGACAACCACATATTCCATTGGCAATGTCAGACAACAACAGTTCCAAGGCCTACACAATGAACTTAAGTAACACACGCAGTGTCAATAAATCCCAAATTTGATTGACCATCCTGTTGACATTGATATAATCACATATTCAGTTGGCAATGCATTGGAATCAAACAGTTCCAATGCCAACACAATGATCACAACACATGTCAATTAATCCCAACTTAATCCCCACAAATATTCAAATAAACCCTCTCTCCCCCAATATGACCATAGCCCCATGGGGACAGGCAGTGGATGGGACCCCCAGTAAGAGGCTCTCCATCTCCCCTGAGGCAGGGCCTAAACCAGCAGCACAGCAAGTGGGACAGGGACATTAACCCTGAGTACTCCCTTGCAGCTGTCTACTGGGGGGATAGAGAGCAGCAGAGCTCTCTGTGGTCCTGTGTGCAGCACTGTCTTTTCCCTCAACCAGACAGACCCCCAAAATAGATCACGTTGCCATCACCTACCTTTATCCTGAACCTCTGAATCCTCAATTTTCATGCCCTCCTTGGCCACCTGTAGTCTTCTGAAGGTGTAGGCTTCAGGACACAAGCCTAACCTTCAGGTTTGGAGAACTGGGAGGACTGAGTTAGCTCCCAGTCCTGCAACAAGCCAAATCAGAAGAGAATGGGAAGAGAAGGACAGGACAGAGGAAAAGTTGGAGGGGAAAGGTTTTTGTTGGTTGGGTGCATGAGAAGGGGAAGAGATGGGTTCAGAGGGGAACAGGGTAAAGGGGACTCGGTTGTGCATTGTCTGCTCCTTTGTCAGCTGCAGCTCTCTCTTCTGCCTGGCTTGGAATTCCACTGCGAGGCTGGGGTGTCTCGGGGGGTACCCCCACACCCAGGAAGAGGTTCCGCCCTCCCAATGCCCACTGCACCTCTTCCTGGGGGTGGGGGCCCCCCTACCCATGAGACAGGTGTGGGAATGTGTATGTGGGGCTGCTGGGGTGGAAAGGGCCCTGATGGGGCTTTCCACTCCAGTGTGTGTGTGTGTGTGTGTGTGTGTGTGTGTGTGTGTGTGTGTGTGTGTGTGTGTATGCTGGGATGGGGGGCTGGGTGACTTGTGGGGGGCGGCCCCACCCCCAAGGAAGATGTTCCACCCTCCCAATGCACCTCTTCCTGGTGGTGGGGGCGGGCAAATTTTAAGTGTGTGCACTGTGCATATGAGATGGGGGGCTGATGGGGTGGAAAGGGCCTGGCAATGGATTTCCACTCCAGTGTGTGGATGGGGGGCTACTGGGGCAGAAAGGGCCCTGCTGGGGTGCTCCATCCACTAAGTTGGGGGAAATGGAAAGGGCCCTGATGTGGCACTCCACTCCAGTGTGTGTATGTAGGGGACGGCTGCTGGGGAGCTGTGTGTATGGGGGGCTGCTGGGGTGGAAAGGGCCCTGCTGGGGTGCTCCATTCCACTCAGTTGTGGGAAATGGAAAGGGCCTGGCTGTTGCTTTCCACTCCCGTGTGTGACGCTCCTCCCAAGAGTCTGCGTTGGAAACACCTAGCCTCTCCTGAGCCCCAGTCTCAGCCTCTCACTGGTGTCCTGTCAGGGGCATCCTCCTTCATTGTCTTGCGCTCCTCCGAGGAGGATGGGGTGGTGGTGACTGGTGAGTGACTCACCCTGAGCCTCCCGATTATCACCCTCCTGCTCACACACAGAGCCCCCATCCCAAGAGATTTGGGTGGTGTGGGAGAAAGCACATGGCAGTGTAGGAGGATGCCCCTGAGGGGGCCGGTGAGATGTAGTGCAGAGCTATGATCTAATGCCCACAGCCCGCTCAACAACAGGGGCTTCAAAGTGTGAGGAGGAGACTGAGGTTTAGGGGAGGCTAGGGGTTTCCAACGCAGATTCTTGGGAGGAGTGCAAGAGGGTGAAGGAGTGTGTGTGTGTGTGACTGCGCATGCGCACACACTGTGCACGCCATGCACCCCACAGGAATATGATGGAGTTCCCACATAGGAACCCCAGTGGGGCTCTGAAAAAGCTCCTACAAGAGCTCTGTATAATATCACCAAAAAAATACCTCCTTGCCCTTCCTGGTGGAATGGGGTCGAAGGAGGTAATATATCATCGTTGGCCAGAAGACATCAGACATATAAATTTGCATGGGACTGAATTAGTAGAATCTCTACTACTTTTCCCTGGTGGAGTGGTTGAACTGGGAAGTTGCCATGCTGCGGTTGCCTATGCTGCGCAAATCAAGGGCTGGTGCTGCGGGCTCATCAATGCCACCACTGACCGAATTTCAGGCTGATGTAATTGATGCCTGAATCTTGTCAGGATGTACAGAGGTGCAGGGGAGTGAAGGTAGCAGGAGATGATATCCAGGGGCTGGGCAATCATACATCATTGGGCCCCATGCCAAGGGTATCGCCCTCAATGAACCCAAGAAGGGGAAGGTTAGTCTTGACAAAGACCAACTCTTCCACAGTCCTCGGGTCCATCTTGGCATGATTTGGGCTGATGATGTCTCCTGCCACACTGAATACCCGCTCCGACGATACACTCGTGGAAGGACACGAGATGTATCACAATGCTACCTTTGCTAGCGGGGGCCACAAGTGCATTTTCTGTGACCAGTAGGCTAAGGGGTCGGTGTCAGCAGGGCAGGTGGACTCAGCAAGATATTGAGAGACATATGTCTCTGCCATATCCTGTTGCTCCGGTTCACCACCGGCACCTCCCGCCGCCGCCGCCAAGTCCACCAGCCCAGAAAACAGCAAGGTGGATCAGCCCCCACTTGCAACCCCTGTAGAAACAGTAGTTTCCCTTGCAGCAGGGGCACCTGCACCGGGCAGTACTGTCGCACCTCATTGACAAGCTCGACCCTGTTGATCTTGAAGGATTCGATGAATGCAGCCATGCTCTTCTTGACCCATGGGTCGAGTAGCATGCCTAGGAAATGTGGCCGACTTGCTTTCAAGGTGTCAAAATGCATATTCAGCTCGTCTACCAATTTCTTTGCCAGCGCCCTCACAGGCCTATGCAGGTCAGTTCGAGAGAGCACGGCTCGCATCTGTCAAAGCAGGATCATGAAGAGCATCATCACCTGGCTCAGAGTGGAGAGAGGTCCATGCTAACCTCCACAGTAGCCTGTAAAACGGCTCCAGAACCTGTGTCAGCTGCTCCACCACTGACCACTCCTCCCCGGTCAGTGGTGTTGCTCGAATGCTCCACGTCAAGCAAAGGGCATTCAGCACCTCCTTCTGCTCCAGGAGACGTTGCAGCATCAAGAAAGTGGAGTTCCACCTTGTGGCCACATGCTGTACCAGCCAGTGAAGCGGGGAGCCCAACTCCTCCTGCTTCTCTCGCAGCACCCGGCTGGCTGAAACTGACCGATGGATGTGTCCGGCAATCTTCTGGGCAGTTTCAAGGAGTGCCTCCAAGCCCTCGGTTCCACCTAAGGCACCCTGAACCTAAAGGTTCAGGAGGTGCACAGCACACCGCAATGAACAGGAGTGTAGCCACCATGAGTAATGACTGCAATCATGTTTGCAGCATTATCTGTTACAGAGTAACCGACCTCGATGTTTGAACCTTGGCATTGGACCCACCCATCCAGCATGCCGTTCAGCGTTTCAAGGATTTTATCAGCCGTGTATTGACTGTCAGCACCTGGGCATGTAACAATGCCCAACAATGCTTTCCAATTGACACCACTCCCCCAGTGCTGCTGCTGCCCGCCGCTGCGCTGGTGACAGCAACTGGTGACATCTGCCACCAGTGTGTGGTCAATGACAAATAGGCATGCACTGCACTCTGGCTAGTCCACAGGTCAGTGGTAAAACATACCACTGCCCACTCCGCACGAGAGAACTCCAAGGAGCCAGGACCTCACCCTTCCGTACAGTGACGGGATAACCTTCGAGTGGAAGGTTTTGTGACAAGGGACTCTGTAATGGGGCTCAAATAAATGAAGCAGACGTTTGAATCCTACACCCTCAACAAGGTTGAATGGCCTCTCATCCAGGGCAATCACTTCCCCAATTGCCTTGTGATGGCCGCAGCCTGGGGGTGGCTGGATGCGAATGGCATCTTCCTTTCTCAGAGCACAGTTACAGTGGCCTGGGACAAGGACCGGGAAGGGGTGGGCTGGGTGGAGTGGCTAGTGCTTCTCCTCTGCGGGGGCTGGGTGGTGGTTGTGGAACAGTCACCAGACGGCCCAGTGGTGGCAGTTGCAGCAGGAGCAGAAGAGGGTTCCTCCTCCTTGGAACTACCATCCATGCCCTCTGCAACTGTCACCTCCCCATGCTGTCGCTTGGAACGACACTCCGTAGGATCACTTATGTTCCCGTGGTGCCATCTCAAGTGAGCGCGAAGGCCAGAGGTGCCATATCTCTTGGGATCTGTGCCACCATGACTGACCTTGGCATTGCAGTGCACTCACACTACCTTTGAGGCATTGTCCTCCCAGATGTGAAAATGAGACCACACCCAGGATGTGATCTTCTTCGTGCTGGTTCCTGGGAGGGCAGGAGCAGCACAACTGGCGGTCGACCTCTCAAAGGTAGTGCTCGGCATAACACTTGCGGAAGGGGCAGTGGTAGCTGGTGCAGCATGTGTGGATGTGGTGGGTGGGGCCTGAGCTGGCATGGGCATGCTAGGATGCGTGTTGGCAAGGGGAGAGGGCAGGGATGCAGGCATCTGCATGAGAGACAGCTCTCGTGCAAAGGAGAGCTGGGTGCTAGGAGCAGCAGCAGCAGCAGTGGAGGTAGCCAGTGGATGGACTACCGCACTAGCAGAGGAAGAAGGAGCCCTCTTCTTACTGCTAGTCTGCCAGGGAGGAGGAAGCACCCTCCAGCCATCCCAGCCTCTTTGGGGGCTTCAAGAGACATCCAGAGCCCGTTTTCTTGGACGCACTTGAAGCTTGTGTGCAGGAAGAAGAGGCCACAGGTGGCCCTACCTCAGGTGTCTCCTCTGTGCCAGACTGAGTCAGCTGCCTAGGAAGAGACTGGCCTCTCCCAGCACTCCCACTCATGGTCTGTTTCTTCATTCCATGGCCACTCATAATTAAGTTGTGGAAATGAAGAAAGGACCACCGGCAACAGAGGATGCAGTGTGATGTGTGTGTCTGTGTGGGGTGGTACTAGTACCTAGTGGTGGCACTGGGAACTGGCTAAGGCATGGGGAAGCTAACTAGGGGTGGTGGGAACTAGCTAAGGGGTGGGGAAACTAACTAGGGGTGGGGTGTGGGGGGGCTAGTGGAGTGTGGGGCTAGTGGAGTGGGTGGGTGAAGTAGTGTGGGGGTAGAGGTGTGTGGGGCTAGAGGATTGTGGTCTGGTGTGGGGAGAAGGGTGTGGGGTAGTGGAGTGGGTGGGTGAAGTAGTGTGGGGTGTAGATTTGACGCATCGCTTACCCAGCAGCCAGCTACTCGTGCATCACATCTGACATGTTGCCACAGTCATGTCACCAAGGCACTCCGGTGGCTTGGGTTTTGAAAATAAAAGAAAGAAATTCAACCAGTCACAACCTCAGATGGCACAAGATGGGTCACACAACACAACACGACAACCCTGGCTGGCACACAGCCACATTTCCCCCTCCCCCATTGTCAGGGCTTCAAAAAGCCTCAGCAAGCAAGCATGCATGCTCCTCCCACTTGGCCTGGCAACTGGGGCAAACCCCAAAACACCAGATGGATAGCCCAAGATGGGCCACACAACATGACAATCCTGGCTAGCACAGCCACATTCCACCCCTCCCCCATTGTCAGGGTTTCAAAAGCCTCAGCAAGCAAGAAGCATGCATGCATGATCCTCCAACTTGGCCTGGCAACCGGGGCATCCCTCACCCCAAAACACTAGATGGGTGTCACAACACAACAACCCTGGCTGGCACAGACACATTTTCCCCCTCCCCCATTGTCAGGGTTTCAAAAGCCTCAGCAAGCAGCATGCATGCATGCTCCTCCAACTTGGCCTGACAACTGGAGCACCCCTCACCCCAAAACACCAGATGGATGGCACAAGATGGGTCACACAACACGACAACCCTGGCTGGCACAGCCACATTCTCCCCCCTCCCCCATTGGGGCTTCAAAAGCCTCTGCCACCCCAGGTGCTTGTTGCTTGCTTGCCATGGCCTGGCCACATGGCATGCATGCAGCTCCACCCCACCCCCCGGGATTCCAGAGAGTAGGTTCCCGTTCCATTTCCCCCCCTTCCCTTTCTAAGGGGCACCAGGGGGTCCTGTCACTAATCTCATAAAACCCCAAAGGAACCCATAACTTATTAACTTTACTTAGCAACAGTTGCATGCTTGCATGCCTCCAGCAGTCTTGGAGTCCTTTCAGATCCCAAAACTGCTGTAGAATGACTTCCCAAGCCCAAGGTGCAGAAGGTCCCAGACCCAGAAGGCAAAAAAAATAATAATCCTACATTACTATTGGCCACTCCAGCCAGCCAAGTGCCCACCCACTAGTCACATCCCTACCCCCTCTACAAAATAGGAAACCTTCAGGATTGGATGCCTTTTTGATTTTCAAAAAAGGCAACCAATCCAAGGCAGGGTAAAAAAACCCCAACCAAATGTAACACTTTGCCCCACAGGGTGGGGGCAGGGAGGGACAACAAGGGCAAAACAAACAACAACAAAAAAACAGTGCCCAACTGCCACAAAATCATTTTGAAAAAAACGAGATCCAAGACCAATGCAAAAAACCCGGTATGGTCAGGAGTACCGGATCTCAGTTTTAAAACCAGTACCGCTAAATACTGGCAATATCGGATCTCGGTGGATCCGGAATTCCCACCCCTATCTAGGATTACCAACTCAGGAACGTATTTGCCCCTGCGGGATGGGGGTGGAGGATGTTCTCCATTACCAGTTTGTCTGCCCTTTGTATAGTGTCCCCTGATGATTATTGTTGCAGAGAACTGAAATCAGGATTTTCCCATGATTCAGAAATTGTTTTTTCATTTAGGGGATAACAATGAAAGCAGGCCCTATCATGTTGCTGTCTTTGCAACAAGAGCAGCTAAGCTACAGATGCTCCTCATGAACATCCAGGGGACCAGTTATGATCACATGCTCTTAGTCATGTTGTGACTTAAATACTCGTCAAATTTTATACTGGGGTCCAGCTGATGGGTTGAGGTATTGTTTTGGTACAGTTGGGAAGGTATAGCTGGTTAGCCAGTAATAACAACAAAGGTCTATGTCCAGAATTTTGGATTACAGGGTTATAATTATGTTCTTAATTCATATGTTTGTTTATTGTTACAGCATTGGATTGTAATTATTTGTTACTTGATGTTTGTATTTGTGGTTTTATGGTTATTGTCTCTGTCATGGCTTATAGCCTGTACAGCAAATAAAATCCATTCATTCATTCATCTTCCTCTCCCCCTGCCATGCCAGGTGCCTGCCTCTGACTGGCACTGCATGTGCTGCTATTTATCTGAATAATGGTCTTTAAGGGGAGAACTTCAATTGCTTATAAAACTGGGTCCCTTTATTTATTTATTTATTTATTTATTTAGTAAATTTCTGTACCGCCCCATCCTGCACAGCAGCTCGGGGCGGTTAACAACAATAAAAACCATTTAAAACATTTAAAATACAATTATAAAACATATCAGTAAAACAGGGTGGTATAAAAATAAATATACAGGTGGGGGATTAAAAACCCCCCCCCCCTCCCTCCCAAAGGCCTGGGCAAACAGCCAGGTCTTACAGTTCCGCCGAAATGTCAAAAGGCTTGGGGCCAGGCGAGCTTCCTCCGGAAGGGAGTTCCACAGCCGCGGCCCTACCACCGAGAATGCCCGCTCCATCGTGGCCCCCCGCTTAACACGGGGGACCTCCAGGAGGGCACCCCCGGCAGACCGCAGGAGTCGTTCCGGGGCGCGAAGGGCGAGGCGGTCCCTAAGGTAAGAGGGGCCAAGGCCGTATAGGGCTTTATAGATCATTACTAGGACCTTGAACTTGGCCCGGCACACTATCGGCAGCCAGTGCAGCGCTCGGAGCACCGGTGTAATGTGCTCCCGGCGACCCGTCCCCGTAAGAAGACGGGCCGCCGCATTCTGCACCAGCTGCAGCCTCCGGGCCAAGAACAAGGGAAGCCCCACGTAGAGCGCGTTACAGTAGTCGAGCCGCGAGGTGACGAAGGCATGGATGAGGGAGGCCAGGTCCGGGCCAGAGACATACGGACGCAGCCTACGTACCAGATAAAGCTGGCGGAAGGCAGCCTTAGCGACTGCCTCCACCTGCCGCTCCAGCCGCAGGTCTGCGTCCAATATGACCCCCAGACTCCGGACCTGCTGAGCTACAGGGGGGCAAACCCCCCCAACCAGGGGGGCCACCACCCCCTTCGCCCTCCCCACCACCATCACCTCCGTCTTATCTGGGTTGAGCTTCAGTCTGCTCCGCCGCATCCAATCCGCCACGGCCTCCAAACATTGGGATAGCACCGAGACAGCAGGGTCTGGGTCGGTAGAAAACGAGAGGTACAGCTGAGTATCATCAGCATACTGGTGACATCGCACCCCGAACCCTCTCACGACCTCCCCCAAGGGCTGCATATAGATGTTAAATAATAATGGAGACAAGATCGATCCCTGCGGAACGCCACACGGTAAGGCGCGGGGGCTCGATGTTTCCTCCCCCAACACCACCCGCTGGCTCCTCCCCGAGAGGAATGAACGGAACCATTCAAGAACAGTCCCGTCCAGACCCCCCCGGTCACGCAGTCGTCTCAACAGCAGCCCATGGTCCACGGTGTCAAAAGCGGCCGAGAGATCGAGCAGGATGAGAAATGTCGAACATCCCGCATCCATCTCCCGGCGGAGGTCGTCCACCAAGGCCACCAACGCCGTCTCGGTGCCATAGCCGGGGCGGAACCCAGATTGAAAAGGGTCAAGGAGCCCGATGTTATCTAGATGACCCTGGAGCTGGAGCGCCACTGCCCGCTCAATAACCTTCCCTTCACACTGTCCTGTAATTTGGCAGAGATATCAGGGAAGGTGTGGGATACATTCCTGCCAAATGTCTTGTAAACAGGATGGAATATAGAAATGTTACAGCCAAAAATGCATTTTCAAGTTAATGACTTATAACATCAGAATTCTTTATCTATTGTTTCTGAGATTTGGCAGGGATGTTAATCTTGGGGAGGGTCATAACCTTCCCAGTTTTCATGCACATTAGATGAAAGACAAAGATGTTGTAGCCAGGAATGTGTATGCAGCTTTTCTTAAAATCACAAATTCAATTGCTTATAAAATCGGTTCCCTTTATCCAATCTTTCTGATTTTTGGTACACATAGTGCCCTCTGTTGGGAGTACAATCTCCCCAAAGTTTCATCAGAATTGAATAAGAAACAAAAAAGGTATAGCCAGAAATGTGTGTTCCCATTATTTCATAACAAAAACAAAAATACATTTTTGTTTTGTTTTCATTATTACAGTAACGAAGAATGATAAAGGGTATGGAATGGCTTCCATACAAAGAGAAGCTTGACAAGCTGGGTCTTTTCAGCTTAGAGAAAAGAAGACAGAGGGGACATCATAGAGGTTTTATAAAATCTTGAGTGGTATGGAACGAGTAGATAGGGAACGATTATTTACCTTCTCAAATAATACTAGAAATAGCAGATGCTCCATGAAACTAGCTGCTGGAAGATTTAAAACAAATAAAAGGAAGTACTTTTTCATTCAGTGCATAATTAATTTATGGAATTTGTTGCCAAAGGATGTTGTCATGACCAGTAGTATAGCTCAGTTTTTAAAAGGACTGGATAAGTTCTTGGAGAGTAGATCCATTCATGGCTATTAACCAAGTAGCTTACGGGATGAACTTCTTGCTGTTGGGAGCTGGGAGTGAATAACGTGGAATGGATTGCCCATTGTGACTGTTGGTTCTTCTCCCATGCGATCGAGATTGACCACTGTCAGAGGACAGGGTGCAGGGCTTGATGGACCATTGGTCTGACTCAGTATGGCACTACTTATGTTCATATCTGCTGCTAACAATAACAGCAGGCAAATAGAGTGACTAAGACACTGACCACACCCCAAAAAACAGCTTATCATGTCACTTATATGGGAATTGCTCTAGCTTCCATCTAGAATTAAAATAAGGTGCTAGATCTGTATCTTGGATGATCAAATCAGAGAAAAAAGACTCCTTGTGCCACCTCCTTCTCACTATAGCATTTGTGAAGGAGAGGCTAGATTTTTTTCCCCTTAGTTTTAGAAGAAAAATACTAGTTTAAAAAGAAATGCAAATACATCCATTGGAGCAGCACCTATAGTTAGATAATACTGGTCAAGTGCAAATGACCCATTTGATAGCAAACCAGGTGATGGGCTGAATGCATACAGAGGCTACAATAACTGTCCATTAGCAATCCTTGTTGCTAAAGGCAACAGCTGATCAGCCCCTGGGATTTTTAGGAAATAACTGATAAGACAGGGAAATGTTGCAATATTTAGACATAATGGGTGTGTTTGGATGGATGCAGGGTTCCCCACCCCCATAGCTGCTCCAGGAGTGCAACCTAGCAGGCTCCTCTGTTTGCCCTTGTGTCGCGCCCCCCCCCCCCGCCACAGAGTGTGGACAATAGCATCTGCAACACTATGGTGTTGCTTTGGATAACAGCTGGCTGGAAACTGAGCATCGGTGTGGGTTCACATCAGACTCCTGCTCCACTTTGGGTCGGTGCCCTGGGTTTGGCCAACTCCCTCATCCAGCAGCACTCTAGGATGCTCCGGAGCAGGGGCAGCAGGGCTACCCCGGGGCAGGGTGCCTTTTAGATGGATGGGCTACCCGTGGGTGAATCAGGCTGGCGCGGCCAGCACCAGGGCAACCTGTCCATCTAAAAACACCAAATAAGGTAGGGGAGCAGTAGCTTTAACTCAACTCTGAGGCTGAATGGACTCTTGTCTTGGTGAGTTCCAAAATGATAGTTGTGCTAAGGAAATGCATTTGCCATATTGTTTAAAATGTGAGCTACATAGGTTGGTTTTTTTTTGTTTTTTTTTTAAAAAGAGCTGTTCAAAATATTCTGACTGTAGCATGGAAACGTATCCCACTTTTCTGGCTAATGAGGTAGTTCTGCTAAACATAGATACCAGAACTACTTTCTTGTTAGATCTTCATTGTGAAAACACCCGACTTCTATCTACCTGGGAATAACTGTAGTGTTTGTAATTCACTGTTGGAGTCTATTTATTTATTTTATTTATTTTACACATTTCTACCCCGCCCCTCCTGCAACGCAGCTCGGGGTGGCTTCCATCAATAAAACCATAAAATACAATAAAATCAATACAAAACAATCAAAAAAATATTTAAAATATTAAATACTAAGTATTAAATATAAATATAACTATGAACAGGGCTAGACTAAAAACCAGACACAAATGGGTAGGGGACTAAACACCCCCCTCCCCACCCTCCCTCCCAAAGGCCTGGGCAAACAGCCAGGTCTTACAGTTCCGCCGAAATGTTAAAAGGCTTGGGGCCAGGCGAGCCTCCGGAAGGGAGTTTCACAGCCGCGGTCCTACCACCGAGAATGCCCTCTCCATCGTGGCCCCCCGTTTAACACGGGGGACCTCCAGGAGGGCACCCCCGGCAGACCACAGGAGCCTCTCTTGGACGCGAAGGGCGAGGCGGTCCCTAAGGTATGAGTCTAGTCCTCATCCTGTTAATGGTGCAGTGCGTTTTGGCCCGGTTGAGATTTAGAGTTGGTTTCCACTACTTGTCTCCTCATCCCCATCCCTTTCTTTATGGTTAAATTGGGAGCTGACTCACTGAAGATTTTGTCTTGGATGGAATATAAGGTAGCTGTGATGAGCTGCAGACCATCAGTATAAGAACTGTAAAAAAAAAAAAGGTTCATTCCTTAGTAGAAGTGCTGCCAAGGTGGGGCCCTATGGCTGAAGGCCTTGATTGTAAGAAGGCTGCATGTGCAAGTCAATTAACTCAAACCTAGCTGGGAAGCCTAGTAGAGGGAACAACCAGGAAAGGGGCCAAGATCAACTAAGGTTGTCTGACTGGTGGGAGCCCTGCGTCCTTGAGGCTGGCTAACCACAGAGCCAGTGAAGAGATGAGAAACTCAAGGAGGAGCTTGCCTCAATCAGCAAGGCTTTGAGTTTATTGGTGTTGGGGACAGAGCACTGTATATGTTACTTGGATCAAAACACCAGAGTTGTGATTATTTGGGGGTAGATTCCTAAAAGGCAGTGGTGGAGAACTTCAGGTACTGAGGGCAAGTACAGCCATGGCTAGGGTGGCTATGTAAATTTTAGAGGACACTTATGAGAAATACAGGTTTGCAGGCCTGCAATGAAGGACCCTTTCCTCCCAGCAGAGGGGAAATTAGTACAAGCTCCGATGGCCATAGAGACATTGGGGGTGGAGGTGGCTTAGGAAGAGAAGGGTCTAGATCAGGAAATCTGTGCCATAGATCTGTCCACTGTTCTTGTGTGCATAGCCTCATCTCTGCTCCCTTATCCTGAGCTCAGACTTTCACAGTGCTTGGGGGAAGACTCCAATGCAGTCCTGCAACCTGTATTTCTCATACGTGGCCTCTAACAGTTACATCTCTGGCCACTATAGCCATGGCTAGTTTTGATGTGGCTTTTTTTGTGTTCCTAGATCTGGCCCCTGGATCCAGTTTCTTCCCCCCAAGCACTGAAAGACTGAGTTCAGGATAAGGAAGCAGAGATGAGGACAAGGATGGGGGACAGATCCCCGATCTGGACCCTTCTCTTCCTGAGCCACCTCCACCCCCAATGTCTATATGGCCCTCGGAGCTTGTACTAATTTTTCCTCTGCTGAGAGGGGAAAGGGTCCTCATCCTTCCAGTAAGGACTGTAGCCTGGGCAGAGCTGCCCTGTTAACTCTGTTGTTAAAATAAACTATACAATGCAGATTTTCTTTTATATCATTCATTACATCTCTGTCTGAGGTAGTACTGTTCCAGGAACAGATAATCTTTCTGCAGCCACTCTCCAGGGCTTTAATAACACCTCTACTGTTGGGAGGAAGCATGGTAAATGTGGCCAACTATCTGGGGAGCTGTTCCATTTGTTAGAATGGAAATTTTATCAACATTTTAATTCTGGAGAAAATCACACACCCCCCTTTCAAAAATTCCAGGATTATTTTTGTTTCTTTCTTTGTTTTGTTTCTCTCACTCTAAGTATGGGTTTTACTCAGAGTGGAATAAGTAGACTAGCAGAGTTACTCCAGGTCGCGTGCTGTATGCTCACTGCTCTCCCGTTACTGTTGCCCTCAAAAAGAATTTTAGGGCAACATTTTTCATTCTGTCCCTCCCCTTTTTCCTAACAAAAGGAGATTTTGCAGCTGGCTCACAGTTAACAGATCTTGCACAGCCTTCCTTGGAAATCCCCACATGTAGTTTGTGCCTCCCTAGAGCACAGGAATGGAGGAGCAATCGCCCCTTAGCAGCTCAAACATGGCACATCTGGAAGAGATAGCTGACCCTCTTCTCAACCTGGCTAATACTGATAGCAGCCCGGTGTAAGTGCCAGCTTTTTGATCTAATATTTCCTGCACTGATTGAATAATGTAACAGCTTTCTGCATACTTCTGAACACCTCCATATGTTCCTGAGCTACATCTTAATGTCTGCTTTGATTGATTTTACTTGCATGCTTTCTATAATTACATGCAAGTACCTGAGATGAGTGATAAACTATTTCATTTCTTTAGAATTGGATGGGGGAAAATGATATTGAACAATGGTTTACTTTGATATATTAGTAGCATTATTTGCAAGAGGTTCTGAAACCAATTGTACTTAGACCTCATGTAGGAAGGGGGCATTAATAGGGGCACAAATGTACCGGGCCCCTCAAACTACAAACTGCCATTAGTGTGAATAAAGCACTGGTGCTTCCAGAAGTTGTCTTGACCAGCTAATAGGCAGTGGTGATGGATGGGAGGGGGGTGGCAATAAGGAGCCCAGCTACCACCATTACTGGGGCCCCAAATTTCTCTCAATGGGCCTAAGCACACTAAGGGCGTTTATAGACGATCCCGCTTACAAGCGGGATCGCCCAAATGCCAGTTTTTCCCCCGCGGCGTCTCTGCGTGCCGTGTCTGCTGTGCAGACACGGCGCAGAGTGCGAGTGCGCATGTGCATCCTTCTGCGCATGCGCACTCGCCCACGGAACCAGGAAGTGCGGCGTAAAGCCGGCACTTCGGGAATCTGCGTCGGAGGGGGCAGGATCGCCTGCCCCCTCCGACGCGGATTAAAAAGCAGGCCAAGCATGTAGATGAGCGGCAAGAAAGGCGGCTGATCAAAGGATCAGCCGCCTTTTTTGTCCCGTCTATAAACGCCCCCAGTGTCATCAGATTCCGTCCACTTAGGTCGTCCTCTCTGTCAGATTGACAGTGGATGGGGAGCAAGCCGAATCGGTGACACAGTCACATTGGATGTAAGTGTCTTGGTCCAGTTTCAGCAAGACATTTAAGAAGGTGCTTGGCTTCAAGAATCTTAGTTCATCGAAGCCAATGGAGTTATTCATTTGCCTCATATTAAGCATGGAAATAAGCAATTTCTTTATCTTACCACTTTTACAGCTCTATATTATTTTGCCCTTTTGTGAGCCACCGCTTCTTATTCCATATGACTTTTCATACTTTCAGGGGACTCTAGTTTGAGTTCTCTTTCCCATCCATTGGCTCCCCGCCCCCTAGCTTAAACCTACCGTTTAATTGCCTGATTTCATTTTAAGTAAGGGCATTCAAGAAATTTCACTCACCTTTTCTCT
Source organism: Sphenodon punctatus (assembly GCA_003113815.1). Lineage (NCBI taxonomy): Eukaryota > Metazoa > Chordata > Lepidosauria > Sphenodontia > Sphenodontidae > Sphenodon > Sphenodon punctatus. The sequence goes on along the minus strand of QEPC01009174.1, from coordinate 347,835 downwards.
CCTTCATTATAGGCCCTTCCATTCCTCTTTCTAGCAACTAGTTTGAATATTTATATCCAGCAAGGGAGGATGGATGAGCTTGTAGTTTAGAGCCCAGGACTAGGAAGCAGGACATCTGGGTTCTTTCTTCAGCATTGCTACAAACTTCCTATGTGACCTTGAGAAAGCCACTTACTGTCTCCGCCCCCCCTCCAACCCTTTTGTTTTCTTTCAGAAGTGCTGACCACCTGCAGCTTCCATTTTCTTCAGTGGGAGCTGTTGATTTATTAGACACTCAACTCCTTAAGAAATGAAGCGGTGGAAATATATTGAAGGAAGGGGAACAGAGAGAGAGACAAGGGGTGAAACATTCATGAAGATGCGAGGTCTCAGGTGCACATGCTTGGCTTGGTTAAGATTAGTCACCCTGCTCTGTAGAACTGTTTTTATGGTGGCTGTATCATCCCACGTATTGCTGCCATCAATCAGAGGTGGAGTTTTGTGCAAGAGGGGTTCAAGCCACCACCATGCTCAAAGATTTTGGAAGTAGGCAAAGCAACTGATAGAACACAGCAGTGGGGGATTTGAGAAAGGTGGTGTAGGACCAGCACAGCAGCCAGAAGGAGGAGCTGGGGGTAGATGCTAGGGATGGGCGAACGCGGTTCAGATGTTTGGAGTTCGGACTGAACTCGGTCTGTTTGGACATCCGAACCGAACTCTCGAATGACCGAACAGTTCAGTTGTCTTCGGATGACTTTGGGGGCAGAAAAAAACGTCTTTTCAGGGCAAAAAATATTAAAGTTTCAGTTTTGGTCAAGTTTCGGTTTCGATAGTGCTATTTTTGACTGTTCGGCCAAGTTCGGCTAACCCAAACTCAGCTGAACCGAACCATTGAACCCGAACTCGCGTTTCGAACCAAACATCCAAACCGTATTTTGTTCACCCATCCCTAGTAGATGCAGCAACTAGTGAAGGAAGGTGGCAGCAGACACATTGCAGGACCAGGAGCCAGGAGGAGGAGGCGCTGGGGGCAGATGATGATACTAATAATCCTGCCAGTTATCGGCCGGTCTCTAACCTTCCCTTTTTAGGGAAGGTTATTAAAAGGGCTGTGGCACAGCAGCTCCAGGAACATCTGGACCGCACCGGTTTCCTTGACCCCTCTCAGTCTGGGTTTCGGCCTGGGTATGATACGGAGGCTGCATTGTTGGCCTTGGTTGATGATCTCCATCTGGCGTTGGACCAGGGTCGTTACACCTTACTGGTCCTGCTAGACCTTTTGGCTGCATTCAACACAGTCGATCATGAGGTGTTTGTGACGGGATGGTCTTGGACTGGTTTCGTTCATTCCTGTCCGGCAGAACTCACCGGGTGGTCTTGGGGGAGTGTACATCTTCCCCCCGGGACCTCACATATGGAGTCCCACAGGGTGCCATTCTGTCCCCCCTCTGGTTTAACATCTATAAGCAGCTGTTAGGGGAGATCGTGAGAGGGTTTCAGGGCATGCAGTGTCATCGGTGTGATGACACTCAGTTCTACCTCTTTTTTTCCATCAACCCAGACCATGCAGTCTCTTTATTTTCCCAGTGCCTGTCGGCTGTGGGGGCTTGGATGTGGTTGAGCCATCTGCAGCTGAATCCTGACAAGACAGAGATGATGTTGGTGGGTGAGGGCCTGGGGGACCTGGGAGTGGTTGAATCTCCTCTTGTAGGGGGGGTTCGCCCACCCATGGGGTCTCAGGTACGGAGTCTAGGTGTGCTCCTCAATTCACGGCTCAGCCTGGAATCTCAGGTTGTGGCCATGGCGGGGAGTGCGTTTCGGCAGTTACATCTTGTCCGACGGCTTCGGTCATATCTCTTAGACTCCGACCTCGCCACCATCATCCATGCCTTCATCACCTCGAGCCTGGATTACTGCAACGCGCTCTACGTGGGGCTGCCCAAGAAGCTGGTCCGTAGGCTGCAGCTGGTGCGGAATGGCACGGCCCGTCTCCTTACCAGGGCAGGCCGCAGGGAGCACATGACACCAGTGCTCCGGGTTCTGCACTGACTACCTATAAATCACTGAGCTAGGTTCAAGGTGCTGGTTTTGACCTTTAAAGCCCTTCAGGGTCTGGGTCTGCTTATCTGCGGGATCGCCTCACTCCCCATGTACCCGTGTGACCCCTGAGATCGTCCGTGGGGGCCTTTTTGGAGGTTCCCCGGGCAAGATGGTGGCCACTGATGTGACTTGAACTGGGGTCCCCCTCTACTTCCTGGCCCCAGTACTTTGCACTTAGCCATTACACCACACAGGCTCTCTGTGCAGCAACCAGCAGAGGAAGAGTTTGGCTTACCAGAACAAATGGGTCAATTCTAGGAAGAAGCAGCAGCAGCAGCTAATAGAGAGGCTTGGGGTTATGAAAAGCCCAGCCTGCCCCATAATTGGGACTGCATTTTCCCCATGGGGAAGATGCAGTGAACATAGATCCCTGCTCACAACCCTGCTCCCATCATATTTGGGGGAGGGATCTCTCCATACACCATGGGAAGAGAGTTCCAGGCCCATGAGGAGGGACCCCCAAGTCTCAGAATCAATGTTATTGGATGAGATGTTACACTAGTTGTGTGTTTCAGGCCTAAAACGTACATCTAACATAAAATTTGTTAGTACTTCACTGTGTTGGCTTCTCACCTGCCTTGCATGGTGGGCTTTAATTTGGGCCCACTGTGCAGGGAAAGAACATGCACAAAATTGTTGTGACATGGAGACAGAGACAAGTGAGGAGACCATGGTGGCAGCGGCTGCCACTGCACTCTCCCAGCTTACTACCCTGGTCCCAGGAGCAGTAGTGTGGTAGATTTCTGGGAGTGTCAGCAGGGCTATGCTGCTGTCACATCCACCACCTCTGACGTACCTACCTACTACCTCTTTCTCCTCCTGCAGCCACCAATTCCCAGGACCTGCCATACCCCTGCCACTCTTGATAAGTCCTTACACCTCCTCTACCAGCTCATAGGGAGCCACTACATGCTCAAGAGGCTACTCAAGAGATGGAACATCTGATAAACTGGGTCCAGTAAACCGAGTGCAATGTTCAGGATTGCAAATGTTGTCATTCTTGGATATGTACCGGGTCTAATTTTTGCTAACACTTTTGTGTTTTTTCTGGCAACATCAGGAGCAACCTAGCTGCAGGTGACTCTGGATCACCTGCTCTGGTCATGTTTGCTACCAACCATGTCCATGGTCCTGCAAAGATTTATGCAGGTGTTCAAATGATTCAGAGAGTAGTCTCAATGATTACAATCGGGCTCTTCACAGTGGGTGTAGTTAAAATCTTGTGACAGCTTTTGCAGGGTAGGAGCCCTATCCAGCAACAATAATTTTGGTTAGACTGTTTCCCCCCCCATAAAAACTTTCAAAAAATATAACTAAGATTTTCACGTAAGCTTACCCCCACCCCAAATGTATTGTGGTTTCTGAAAACCCCAAACTTCCAGGGTTTGATCAATTCCAGATTAATAAACCACAAATTTGCCAGTTTGGATAAATGTTGACTTTGAAAAGCTGGAGGTTCTTACTTTTAATGTTTCCGCATCTGAAAATCAAAAGTAAAGCAGAAAAAGTCAATCAGTCTACTTGGGAGAGTAAAAGAAAATTTATCTAGAACTCCAATTGTTTTTTTGTTTTGTTTTGTTAATTTCAAGAAATGTTCTAAGTCATTGGATCTATGCAAGTTTAAACTTGCATCTGACTACAGTTTTGGAGAGAGACTGGCAGTTGAGAGGTGTGAAAGAGCAGGAAGCAGTTTTAGTAATGCTCCAAATTTAGAATTTGGAACCGGCGAGGCCTTCAAAATTTTGATCCCTCCTGCTCCCAATTACACCAAGAGGATTTTGGTAATTACTTTAATGATTGGAGTCTTACTATAAACCTCAATCTTGTACATGCTGATACAAGCCAAACCTATGAAGTTTAGTACTGTGTCTTTATGGAGAGAGTTGTACAAAGATATGGGGGCGGGGGGAGAGCATCAGGTAATTCAAAGCTCCTTTTAGCAGAGAAAGTCATAGTAAGAAAAAGGAGACTTGAATTTAAAACTGAACATATTCAAATTAGAAGGGTTATAATAATCAGGGTGCTTAACAATTGGAATTAGCTGCCAAAGTCAGTTGGAATCAACTGCCAAGTCATCAGCTTTCCATCACCTGCAGTCTTCAAATCAAGACTATGGGGTCATTTTTACATGCTAACCTAGAAGCGGGGGGAGACTTCCGTCAGAGCAATTTCAGCTCTCTTATGATGGGAGTTAGTGCATATGAGAATGCAGCATTCTGTTTTTATGCCACGAGAACACTTGCATATGGCAGGGTCCCCAAATGGTACTTTTACAATGATGTTGACTTTGAAAAGCTGGAGGTTCTTACTTTTAATGTTTCAGCATCTGAAAATCAAAAGTAAAGCAGAAAAGGTCGATCAGTCTAGTTCTGAAGAACTTGGGAGAGTAAAAGAAAATTTATCTAGAACAATTGTTTTTTTGTTTTTCATTTCAAGAAATGTTCTAAGTCATTGGATCTATGCAAGTTTAAGAGAACTGAAATTGCTCTGACAGAAGTTCCCCTCCCCCGGTAATGTGCAAAAGGGCCTAGATGCCCCTAAAACACAGATGACAAGAGGAAAATCAATGGGTGAGGTAATACAGGAGGACAGATGTGATTAATTCTGTGGTCCATCCTGATCCTAAAATCTATGTTATAGCTAAAATCTAACGTACTTTTGATTCAAAATTCAAGTATGAAGATTTGTTTCCATTAATAACCAAATTAGAATATTTGTAGAAAATTTCAATTTTAACTTAGTTTGACTCTTAATGAAGTTGAAGTTTGAGTTCAATTAGATTGGGTTAGTTCACATGTTTTGAAATTCACTCGCCCATAGCCTGCACAATGTGACTGCAACTGATAAATCCTAAGGTACAGAATGATTGAATGATTCACAAATATTTATTTATTTTTATTAATTTATTTGTTTCAATTTATTTGCTGCCCCCTCCTGCTATAGCAGCTTGGGGCAGCTTGCAACGTATTAAACTGTATAAAAACATAATATAAACATAACTAATAATAAATAAACAATAAATAACAATGTAAAACCAGCAATAAAAGTCCTAAGGCAAAGCTATCCCCCCTCCGTCCCCCATACCCATCTCCCTTGGGCAGAACAGCCAGGTCTTACACTGCCTTCGGAAAGAGGTCAGGCAGACCTCCGTTGGGAGGGAGTTCCACAGCCGAGGTGTGGACACCGAGAATGTCCCCATCATCATCGCCACTCAGGGTACCCGGGGGACTTCTAGGAGGGCGTTCCCAGCCAACCTCAGGGTGAGGCGATCCTGCAGATAGGCAGGAACCAGAACATCTAGGGAATGAATATCAAGGGAATGAATCTCAAATATCAAAAGAATGCATTGATGAATATCAGGTCATTACAAATATTTGACAATCTGCTGGTGGAATTCATAAATGAATCTGATTTTGAAAATGACAAATTGTTACCGGGGGGGGAGGGGGGATTAGGTTCAGAGGGAAGGGGGAGAGTCACGCAATGTCCATACACCCTTTCCACCACGCACATGCCTTGGCTCTGGCGCTGGGAGCGTCTATTGGGGAATAACAGCCCGTCAGGATAGTAAGTGGACCAAGTGGCCCTACAGAGCCCAGGTCCTTATCATTGTAGGGCACCAGCGTTGAATGGAGCCTTGGCCATGCCCACACACACAACTTGCACAGCCCATGCAGCGAAGGGGGAATGGAGAGGGAGATGTGGCGGTTCTAGTGGGGTTTCAGGGGAAAGGGGCCCAAGGGAAAAGGGTTTGGGGGGGACTTGCGCACCAAGAAGGGGGAGGAAGGTAAACCCAGGAGGGGGAGGCTGTCTCTGCAAGATCACTGTCACACTCCAAGTACTCTCTTCCACACTCCAATCAAACTCCAGGTCCAAACGCGAAGGGTTCACAACAGCTACACTCTATGGGGTCACACACACACCAAGACACGAATAACAACAGTTAGGTCAGTATCACACTACTTAGCTTCTCTCGTTCAGGGGCTGGTTTCTCCTTCTCAATAACCAGTGCCAAGTGCCTCTCTGCGCTGTTTTTTATCCCCAAAGCCCCACCCCTGGCATGCGCCCGCAGACGGGCCGAGCAGTGCACCGGGGGCATGACTACGCGCACCGCTCCAGCTGTCCCCATGTCCGCATCAGCTGCTTGTTGCTGGGCCAGCGGAGCCGAGCATGGCAAGGGGTGTGTGTCCTGCGTCAGGGACGGGGCCGATGGCGCAACCCCGGAGGGTCCCGGGTAAATGGGGGTGGGGTCCAGCGACGGCCCCGGCCACCGCAACCCCCACTGGTAGGGGGGCATGACAGTACCCCCCGCAGTGAGGCCCCTGGCCAGGACCCCTCAAAGGGTGTGGTTTGGCAGGGTAACGTCGATGGAAGGCCCACACCAGGCAGGGAGCCCGGACACGTCGCAGGCTCCCACAAGTGTTCCTCAGGGCCATAGCCTGTCCAGTTGACGAGATACTGGAAGCATCCATAGTGTTGATGGGCATCTAGGATGGCCCACACCTCGTACTCGGGGCCCAGGGGGGAGACCCAGACTGGAGTGGAGGGCAGTGTCATTGGAGCAGCTGTGTGGGTGGTCTTCAGCAAGGACACATGGATGGAAGGGTGAATGCATAGGTGAGAGGGAAGCTGTAACTTGTAGGTAACTTCATTCAGTTGACGAAGGATGGGGAACGGACCAATGTAACAAATGTCCAGTTTGGCAGACGGCCACGTGGACGGGTAATGCCATCAGCTAACCCAGACAAGGTCTCCTGGTTGGAAGGTAGGGGAGCAGCCGGCTTATACCGTTGTCATGTTTGAAGCAAGGTTGTCTTTGCGACTTGTTGCGCCTCATGGATCTGGTGGACCAAGGCCCCAGCCGCTGGTACCCGTGAGGTTGGTGGATTGGGGACTCTGATTTGAGGATGAAAGCTGTAGAATACGTAGAACGGAGACTCCCCAATGGAGGCATTTGGGGCGTTGTTAAGGGCAAATTTGGCGAGCGGTAACCATATGTACCAGTCATCTTGGAGATATGTAGTATAACAGCGGAGGTATTGTTCAAGATTTTGATTTATGTTCCACCTGTCTGTTCACCTGAGGGTGGTATGTTGTAGTTGGTTTTAGCGTGATATGCAGGGCGGAAAAAAACATTCCCCAGAATCAGGAGACAAACTACGACCATCGATCACTAATAATCTCTTGAGGACAGCCGTGGAGTTTCATCACATGTATAATAAAAAGAAGTGCCATGCGACTGGTAGTAGTTAGCCGTTTGCAGGCAACAAAATGTGCCATCTTGGTTAAGTGGTCCACAATGATGAAAATGGTGTTGTACTCTTTTGAAGGGGGAAGCTCAACTATGAAGTTGAGTCCCACCCTCTGCCATGGACCTTGCGGAGGTGTGGAAAGCTGGAGAAGTCCTATGGGGGGGCGGCGTGGAATCTTTGTTTGCGCACAGACGTTGCATTGCTGAACATAGTGCTCAACGTCGGGTATTAGGAATGACCACTAGAAGGTGGCGTATCATCTGTATCATTCATTGGGGGCTGAGATGTCCTGCCATGGGTGTGTCGTGGTGGGCCCAGAGGATTTGTGGCCGACAGGAAGGGGGGACCACTACCTGTTTCTGCTTCTGCCACAATCCTGCTTCCAGTCAGATGTCCAGGTCGTGGTCCCCGGGCCTTTCTCGCCTTCTTGCTTTCTGAAGCTGTTGCAGGTCCACATAAGAGGCAGCGAATACCTTGGGGCTGAGAATAACCCCTCGTTGCTTGACCTTGGGGTCTGACTCATCGTAGCGGCGTGAGAGGGCATCTGCCAATACGTTCAAGTGTCCTGGATGATATTGAATCACAAATGAGAACCGAGAAAAGAAGAGGACCCAGCGAGCATGTCGGGCATTATTTATTTGTGCTGTTTGTAAGTGTGTCAGATTCTTGTGGTCCGTTATCACTGTTTATGGGGTGCTTAGCCTCTTCAAGATAATGTTGCCAGGTCTCGAACGCTGCTTTAATGGCAAGGAGTTCTCTCTCAAAGATGGTGTAGTTTTGTTCCACAGGGTTTAGTTGCCGGGAATAGTATGCACAAGGGAGGAGCTGCGTAGATGTTGGGGTGTCTTGGAGCAGCACTGCCCCGATCGCATTGCTAGAAGCATCAGATTCTACACAAAATGGGCGTTCAAAATCTGGGTGTTGTAGGAGGGGGGCCCCCATGACCGCCTGTTTAAGAAGATCGAAGCTGAGCTGTTGGGCGGAGCCCCAGAGATAGGATTGGTTCTTTTTCAGTAACTGGGTAAGTGGGGTCATGATGGCTGCATAATGGGGAATATAGTGTCTGTAATAATTTGTGCTCCCCAAGAAACGCTGCAAGGTCTTCACCGCCTTGGGGGTTGGCCATCGTTGAATTGCTTCTACCTTATGCCCGTCCATTTCGACCCCCATAGGTGTTATGATAAAGCCTAAAAACTCAACTGTCATTATGTGGAAGGCACGTTTTTCTCCTTTACAGTATAACTTGTTCTCTCTAAGTCTTTGCAATACTTGCCGTACATGCTGTACATGCTGGTCTAGGGAGGTGGAGTAAATGAGGTGGTCATCTAAGTAGGCGATGGCGGAGACATCTAGGAGGTCTTGCCAGATATCATTGATGAAATGCTGGAACGTCGCCAGTGCATTCACAAGTCCAAACAGCATGACCAGGTACTCATAATGTCCGTACCGCATTCGGAACGTGGTCTTCCATTCGTCACTGGGGTGGATCCGTTCCAAATTGTAGGCCCCCTGGAGATCCAGTTTCTTGTAGATAGTGGCCCCCTGAAGGCGGTTCAGCAATGGGAGTGGGTACCTGTTTTTAATGGTTATTGCATTTAATCCTCTATAGTCGATACGGTGGCGTAGGCTCCCATCCTTCTTGGACACAAAAAAGATCGGGGGCCCGGCCGGCGAGCAGGAAAGATGTATCAAGCCATTCTGAAGACTTTCATCTAGGTATTATCGCAAGGTCCCCAATTCTGGTGTAGAGAGCGCATAGATCCTGCCAAAGGGGGGCTCTTTGCCAGGAATAAGGTTGATGGAACAGTTGTAGGCCCAGTGTGATGATATTTTGGCTGCCTGGACCTTACTGAAAACATCTGTGAAAGCGGCATACTCGGGGGGCAGTTGAAATGGAGCTGGGGCCGTTTTGTGCATGGTCGCTGCTGCCCCAACAGGGTTGGACCTGGAATACCGGCAGGTCATTGTACAATACGTGGAGTCGAAAAACATTTGCCTTGTAAGCCAGTTAATGTGGGGGTTATGCTGTCCAAGCCAGGGTAACCCCAAGACAACCTGGAAAAGTGGGGTGCAAACTATTTCGAAAGCCAAAAGTTTTCGATGTTGGCCAGCCATGCATTGGACTGGCCCGGTTTGGATAGTAATAGGTCCAGAGATTAGGGGGGAGCCATCTATTGAATGAACCAATTCTGGATTGGATTTGGGATGAGTGGGAATAGCATATCTTCACAACAGACTAGTATCCATAAAGTTGCTGGATGCTCCAAGGCCCATACGATGATGGATTGGTTCTTGTTCAAAACAAGTGTTAACGGAATCCATAGATGTCTCGTTCCCGTTCCATGCATAGAGGGGGTGACCTTTCATGGTCAGGAACCCCCCTGTCCCTCCCGACCTTTCGTGTTTCCCTGTTCTCGTAATTGCGAGGGTAGTGAAGGGCAATCATGGACAAAATGGGAGGGCTCACCACAATAATAACATGAGTGCAATCGTTGCCGTCTCTCCTTTTCCTCCGTTGTCAATGGGCCCCAGGAGGCGCCGATCTGCATCGGTTCAGGCTCGACTGCCTTGTGGCTGGTTGCTGCTGGTACAGGGGGAAGTGATCGGGGAACAAAAGTTCGGTTCTCATGTTTTCGTTCACGCCGCCGCTCTGCAAGGCGATCCTCGATCTGAAGTGCGAAGGTAGCGTGTTTTTCCCGCATCTCAGGAAGGGTCGTGAGAGCCAGCTGATCTTTCAATTCCTCATATAGTCCCCATTGGAACATAACCCTCAGGACGTCTTCTGGCCACTGCAGCTCCAGGGCCAATTGTCAAAATAATGTTATGTACTTCAGGAGCGCCCCCTCAAGTTTGTCATAAGGACATGATCGCGGTCTCAGCATCCCTTACCCAATGGGGGTGGTAAAAAAGGCATGTTAGTTCTTTTACAAAGTCTGCGTAATTGGCCAGCAAGGGGCTGTTCCCCTGAAGAAGGATGGTTGACCACTCCAGGGCAGTGCCCCCTAAGATCCCTATCATGTGTGCCACCTTTAGGGTGTCTATTTAATAGGTTTGGGGTTACATCAAAAAAGTTAGCCTGCATAGGGCCAAAAACCAGTGAACGCCTTACGATTCCCGGAGGTCTTCCAACGCTGTTGGAAGGAACTGAGGCGGCGTGGGCTCCGCCCCCCCTTTATAGCCTCCTGCTCTCGTGAGAACTGGAGCCCGCGCTTTCGGGCGGGAGGGGGAGGGAGGAGGGGCGGAGCCCTCACCTTATTCTGGTTCTTTCCAGGACTTTTTCTGCCTGGAAACTGCTGACAAGAGGTTTTCCAGTACCTGCAGAACAGGAAGTGAATCCCATTAGTGAGAATTCGCGGAGCTCTCTCGAAGAACAGAGTTACTGGTAAGTAACCTCTATTTTTAACATCAGCCTGTGATAGGAAGGGCATGGATTTCTCCTCTCAGACAACACTTTGAGATTATCTTTCTAGAGTCTAAGCAAGTAAGGCAGAAAGAACATGCTGTGAGAAAGGATATGTTCATAATAGAAACCGCAGCTATGCAATATTGGTATTTTCAAAGGAGACAATAGTCCACTGGCTGGAGTCAATGTTTGATTCATGCAACCCCCTTTCAGCCCCCACTCACATGTTTAGCATGGCCAGCCTAATAAATGGGCTGTTCCTGCATGCATATCATGTACTTGCATTGCGGGCAGCCTTCACTAGTGAGAGCGAAGAGAGGGCAGGAAGTAGTCACTCCTCAAATGCTCTAGGATTTTCACCTATGACACACATTCAGGTGATGGCGGACCTGACTGTGTGGAGGCGCTGCATGCAACCTAACTGATGGGACACAGACACACGGTGCACGTTCAGCTGTATGGCGGGCTCCATGTTCTCCGAGACCCTGTCATGAGTGGGGACTGTGTTTCCAGTGGGTGGTGGCCCTGTGTCTGGTGGGGGCAAACACCTAATAAACAGATAGGAGGACACCCACCTGTTGTGGGCTGTTGAATTGTTCGTTAACATTGTATGTTAGCAATGAGACACCAAAATGTTCAACCACAATGGTTTCTTAATGCCCCCACCCCCACCCCGCAACCTTGAAATATAGATCATGTTTGTTGAAAGATTTTAATAAGGATCACAAATCTGGTTCTGATTACTGGAGAAGATGGGCCCAGTTTGGGGTGAATGTCGGCCAATTTATGAGTTTGGTTCTAAAGAATGCAAAATTAGTGTTTGTATCAGGGTTTTGATAAGCGAACTGGGTGAAATGTGGATGACCATTCCCATTGCTTGATCCGAAAGCTCGGGGCATGTGAATTCATACAGCCTGAAATAAAAGCAAATGTTTGCCTGAGCCCTTGCTAAGCAAACCTGCTGTGTTTCAGAAAAGTTTTAATAAAAAACACACAGCCATGAATCACTGAATATTTTAGACTTGGATGTCTTGAATTTATGTGAGTTCCACGACAACACTTTATATATGAGCTCATTTTTTCTTTTCCCTCCATGCACTAAGCCAAACACCAAAAGTCCTTTCTGGGCTTTTACAAAGTTGTTTCCCATCCTGGTCTGCCACTGAAGTTGGAGGGAGTTTGGTGTGTGCAAGGGTTGGAGGAAAGGGTAGATTATCAAGTTTGCTATTGCTGATTTTTCAATAGGAGATAAACACCCAAGGGGGTCAGCCTTTCCCTCCCAAACCCAGTCCCATTGTCCCCCTCCCTCATAAACACCCCATCCCCACCCCAATCCCCCTTAAAACCCTCCCCAGCCCCCCTGGTCCCGCGAAGGGCCACGCCTAAGCACCCTTTGGCACAGCCCTTAGGTGCGCCGCCTTCAGCGGCGCCAGGGAGCAGGTCGCCTTTGGCCATGCCTGGCCCAGACGTCCAGTCGTGCGCCCTGGTCCTGCCCCCCTCCTCCGGCTGGGGGAGTTGTTACCTGCTGTGGGGCCGGGCAGCATGTCTCCAGGAGGTGGCGGGTCGATCCGCTGGCTGCGGTAGCGGTGGCACCCAGGTAAGCTGTCGGAAGATGGAAAGCAGTGGCTACTTCTGGGCCGGGCGGGGAAAGCACATAGCTCCAGGAGGGGGAAAGGGAGCCACCACCCTTCCCAAGGAGAGACCCAGAAGAATGTTCCTGCTGTCCCCTCCTGCTTAGCAACTTAAGCCTGCCTGTCTGCTTCGGATGGACTTCCAACCCTCCCAGAAGACCCAGGCTCAGCAGCATCTGAGGTAAGGGCCACGCCACTAATATTTTTTAATCTCCTGCTCTGATCTGAGCTCATTTGTGCTGCTGCACCCCTCTGTGGGGCTTTGGGAGTAGACTGGGGCCATCTGGGGGAGCATTTGGGAAGAGACTGGTGGGTGCTGTGATTGTGGGGAGGTTGTTTCTTATTTGATACATTTGACTGGATTTTCAGTGCTTTGGTGCTTGAGATCCCCAAATCCAGTAACTGGAAAGGGGTCACACTGACAAAATCTTGTGGAGGGCTGCATTTGGCTGCTTTGGGTCTGAGGTTCAGTTCCTCACCCCTGCTTTCATGGGGGGTGCTGTGACTGTGTGTGGGTTGTTTGATCAGCTGGTAGTATAGGCTCAAGAGAATGAGGGCTCTCAGGCCATGGATAATCTGTCCCTATCCCTGTGTGCATGCCCTCATGGTTTTAAATAAGAGTCTTTGCCTTTTAACCGTATCTGTGTCCTGTGCTTCCTTTAATCTAAACCAGATTTGAATGTTCTTTGAAGCACATTGTACTGACAAGTTAAAAATGACTTATGAAAATTGCCAAATAGAAATGGGAGGGGCCATTGGGAAAGTGGGCGGAGCCATAGGAAAGTGGGTGGGGCTGAGGAAAGTGGGAGGAACTGAGCGGGGGCTGGCATTTTGCCGTTGCCCTGGCCCCCCGCAATTCCTAAAGCTGGCCCTGCATGTACGAGGATGGGGCTATCACTGGCAGGTGCATGGTAGTATAAAAAGTAGTGAGGGGTGAGAGCAAAGCAGAGTCCTTTAGTTAGCTTGGAAACTATTGCTGCATGTCTGAGCTTTCTGAGAGGTGGATTAAATATTAAAGGCTAAGAATTATAGTGTCCAATCCTAGAGTGGGCCTTTTCAAACCCATTTACTCACCTTGCTGCCTGTCTCTGAGGCTGATCTGGGACTGCTCTTCACTTCTCTGTGGCTTCACAGCGAACAATTTTTTTTTAAAAATCATGGTGCATGCATAAATGGCAACCAGGGCCATTCTGCATGTGTGCAGGCCTTTTCCAAAATGGCAGTGGTAGAACGGTGCCGTTTTGAGACAGATCAGCTGGTCTGCACATGAACGAATGGTGGTGTGCATGCGCAGAACAGCTGCCCTTTTCCAATATGGTGTCGATGCTGCCACCCCCATCTTAGAAAAGGCCTGTGCATGCAGAGAATGGTTCTAGTGGCCATTTTAGAAAAGGCCTGTGCATGCAGAGAATGGTTCTAGTGGCCATTTTAGAAAAGGCCTGTGCATGCAGAGAATGGTTCTAGTGGCCATTTTAGAAAAGGCCTGCACATGCAGAGAATGGTTCTAGTGGCCATTTTAGAAAAGGCCTGCGCATGCAGAGAATGGTCCCAGTGGCCATATTATGCATGCACAGTGATTATTTTTTTTCCCCAATATTTCCTGAGATTTTGCACCAAGGCTGAGATTTTGGTCCCAGTGCAAAATCTTGTGGGGTGCCAGTTTGATTCTTGTTTCAGCCTTACAAATAACCTCTTTAGACAGCTTGCCCACTTTACCGTATTTACCCAGGAGCACTGAGAGTTAGCAGCACTGTAAAATGGTAAGAAAATAGGGGAAAATATGCAATAATATAATGAGTTCAGGGTTGCACCATACTAGAAAGTCACTTGTCCGGTGGAAACTGTATAAAGAACTATATTAGTGTCCTTCCCAGCCCCCTTGAATGTCAGTAGAGTCATCAGATGCAGGGACAATATTTTGCTATTCAAACAGCTAAAATGTTTTGCAGGATGGTTCTATGATCCCAGGATATCGGTATATTGGAGGCTGGTCACAGCGAGCATGTAGAGAGTGCTTTGCTGACACCTGGTGGAAGCAGCTTGCCACCAAATCATGGGTTTTAAAACATTCTTTTTAATGTTTTTCTTTCTTTATTAGTGCTTATTCATTCACTGCCACTGTCATTTACTCCAAGTGGATAGCACCAGTACTAACTTTCAACATGAGTTCCTTTCAATTCAGTGGGACTTGTGTCTGTGTTATGTGCCAAGTGCTAATGCCAGCACTACCTGGTCAGAGGATTGTTCCCCAAAGGTTAGAGCAACCTATTCACAATTACTACACTAAGCTGTTTAAATGGACAAAGTCGCTCAAATGATATCTTCTACTGGTCTAACGTGTCTAGTATGCAAGCCTTTGGGACACACAGGGCTCTTCTTTAGGCTTGTAAATGTCAGTGGGTATAGCCACACGATGCAGTTACCATGCCTTGGGTAGCTTTACCCCACTCCAGATAGCTTAACCACGCGATGCAGTGAATACTGTGCCTGGTGGCCACCAGATCTTCACCCCGCCACATGGCAGGGCGGGCAACTGGCTGCTCTACGCTGCATCCTTGGAAAAAGACCAGGAATGCAGTGTGCATAGCAGCCTTACCCAAAGTGGGGTAAGGCTGCCCAAGGCGTGGTAGTTATCTCCTGCTGCTTGTGTGTCCGATCCCTGTCTGCCTCACTGTGCAGCAAGGTCCGCTGCAGGGCTTTGAGTGGCGGGCACTAGGTCCACTCCTCACAGGTGGGGACAGGATAGTGGACAGGCCAGGAGTTGTTTGTGCCGGCAGTGGGGGGGTGGGGGGGGAAGAGGAGGGTGACCATCCTGCCTTGCTCTCCGTGCTGGCCCAGAAGTGTGGTGACAGTGATTACCCGCCATGGGGCGCATAGGGATCGAGCTCGCCGCAGCTCGGGTAACTGTACCCAGAATTGCATACTGAGCAATTACAGGCTGTGTGTAATAGCAATCACTTGAGAAGGGGCTGTTACAAAAAGATGGTTAGGAAGAGAGGTAACTAACAATACAATGAAGGGGAACAGCAGGTATGAAACAGCAGGCTGTCTGTTACGTATTCTTATGCCAAGCCTAAATCTCTCTCTAGTCCATTGTGGGGTTGTGTCTAACAGAATTATAAATTTTAGGTTCCAAGCCTGACGATCTTCCAGAGACCATGTAAGACCTTTCTATTTGGTTAGGCATTCGATGGGTGAGGATAGGCTTTAGAGGGGTGGTGTTGGGGGTGGGGGCACATTTTATACTACATCTTGTTGCTGCATCTTATACTGCATCTAATCCTGCATCTAATCCATGCTGAGTCCTTAGGATAGGGTGGGCTATAAGTTTAAACAAACAAATTGTAAAAATCGTTATCTTTACTATCTGAATACTTTTCCGTTTGTAAACATCCTCCTTGAAATGGGGAGCTCAGAATTAAACTCGGTATTCCAAGACAGGCTTGACCAGTGCCAAGTACAGGAGCGCTATAACTTCCCAACTCTTAGTTACAATGCTTCTGTTAACACAACTCAAAATGGTATTGGCATTTATTTTTTTGCAACAGCATTGCACTCCTGACTTGTGTTCAGTTTGTGATCCTGCATAATCTCCAAATTCTTCTCAGCAGTGTTGTTGCCTAGCTAATTATCACCAGTCTACACTTGTGCATTTGCTTTTTCTTTCCTTCTTTTAACGCCTTACATTTGTGTGTGTGTGTGATCTTCATTCTGTTTTAAGCACTGATCTCCAATTTATCAAGGCCATTTTGAATTTGAATCCTATCCTCTAGGATGTTTGCAAGCCATCCCCGTTTTGCATCATCTCGGAGATCAGAAATGGTATGGTCGCTCTGAGAGAAGTGTATACCCATGGGTGATTTGATGCCCCTATCTGTTAAAAAAAATTCCTGTCTAAAGTTCATTGCTTTACAAAGAATTGTTTGGCTCTGCCAACAAAGTTTCAGTTGGGCCATTTTGTGAATGAAGTGCACTGTAGAAATGTGTAAGTAACAGATTGCCTGCTGTTCACCTATATTGAAGGTTGACCTTTCTTACTAAATACCTTTTCTTACTAAATAAATACCCTTTACTTGAACAACTCCCTGAATGCAATTATTTATATAGACCAACACATAATAATGAAATTTTTTAAAAAACCAAACCAAACTGCTACGTGATCTATTTCCATTGCATTAGTTCCATTTCCCACTGTAATACTGATTGCCTCTCTAAGTGTGGAGATACAGAATTATCCAAAATGGGAAGATATGAGTGGGAGTTATGTCTTATATGCTGTTTTGAATCCTAAATTTGTTTCCTGTGTGACCCCATTTTGATACTTATAAACTTGTGTTTCCCCACACAGCAACAAAGACAAACAAAGTATATCATATATCAATAGGGATTGCAACTATATAAGCGGGTACTCACTCTCAGTTTGAGAACTTACAGAGTTGTAGGCAGGAGTGGGCCCTCATACAGAAGACTGAATATCACCTGCCCTTCAGGCATGTAGTAAATCTCCAGTGGGTGCTAATCACCCATTCACCTATGCACATACAGGCCCCAGTGCAGCTGTACTACCTGCTCTTATAGTTCTGCTCTGCCCTTGGGAACCTCTGCCCTAGGAGAAACACTGAAGGTGTAATCATGTCCTCACTGAAGTCAAAGACTCAACCCTCTTTGACTCTAGTGGATGAGAATCACACCCGGTTTGAATGGTTGCCAGACTTTTAAAAGTCCAGTCAACCAACCAAAAATCCCTTCCTTTTTGAAAATGCTTGTTTACTAATCAGCTTGCTTGTGTTATAGTTCATACTTACAGACCAGAAAATATAACTGAAGACATACTCCCTACAATTAAACTTAACTGCATGAAAATAGAATTTGTGCAACCATGTTCTGGAGCTAATTCCTCTGAAATGAGACTAAAGTCCCCACAGTGAGCCTACACAGTGGCATGTAGTGTCAGCTGGTGGTTAGCCAAACTGACAATGTACTCGTTGCTGAGTTGTTTCAATTTACAAGTGTTTAAAGAATCTGGTTTTTAATGACTGTATTATTTATGTATTAATTTTTAAATGAAAACCACCAACCAACACATGAGAATCCTGAAGTAGGAGTCCCGATGTTTCATAATGTTGATGGTGATCAATTTTACAAGAGGGGTTAACTCACAGCAGGGCAGGACATTGACAGAGAACAAAACTAGCATCTCTTGCCAGGAAGAAGTCTGCAGAACAATCCCAGAAAACCCTGGATCCCATTATGATGAAGCACTCATTAATGACAGAAAGACCAAAGGTAAAGAGCTGTCATACTGAAGTGTAAAGACAGCAAACAAGACTGGCTGAACTGGAATGATACAAAAAATATCATAAGACAAATTCATCTCTGGGACCAAATAGGATAAATTTAATCGCTGAAGTTGGTGGAATTTCACTAGTGATGCAGTTAGCCCAATATGCCTTGTGGGAGACAAGACGCAGTAAGTCTGCTTTGAGTAGAGTCCTAATTCACCATTTAAAGTTAATGGGACCTTTACCACTGACTCCCGATGGATTCAGGATTGCAGTCGTTACTTGTTAAGAACATAAGCCTGAGGTTGCAGAAGCGGGAAGGGTGGCAGTTGGAGCGACGGTAGCACCGTTCGCGTGCTGAAGCTGATGGATTGCAACACAGAGACCGTTTATGTGCCTATGCTGTAGCTGTAAGGACAGCAAAAAGGGAGTTTTTTGGTGCATGTATAGCCTCTGCAAAATCTCATCCAGCAGAGCTTTTCCGGGTAGTGTTCATCATCCCTCCCTCCGCTTGGAACTGGAGTCATCCAGTGCCTGCTGTGACATGTTTGTTGATTATTTTGCAGAGAAAATAGTTCGGATTCACCACAACTTCGATGCCGCACTTACTGCAATAGGTGAACCAGAGGTTATGGAAGTCCCACCTTATCTGGTTTCGTGGGATCAATTCCAGTCGGTGTCATCCACTGAGGTGGGGGATGTCCTTGGGGCTGTTAGGGCCACCTTTTGTGAACTTGACCCATGCCCATACTGGCTGGTTAAGGTCAGCTGGGAGACGGTGGGGCCGTTGCTGGCGGAGATAATCAATGCCTCCCTTCAGGAGGGCAGAGTGCCAGGCTGCCTCAAAGAGGTGGTGATGCAGTCTCTGCTAAAAAAAATCTTCACTTGATGTTGATTCCCTCACCAGTTATTGGCTGGTCTCGAACCTTTCTTTTTTGGAAAGGTTATTGAATGGATTGTGGCTCAGCAGCTACAAGGGCATCTAGACCGCACTGGTTATCTGAATCCCTCGCAGTCCAGCTTTCATCTGGGTTATGACATGGACACTGCACTTGTGGCCTTGGTCGATGACCTTCTCCGTGAATTAGATCAGAGTTTTTTGACCTTGCTAATTCTGTTAGATCTGTAGGCTGCTTTTGATACCGTTGACCATGGTGACTCGCTTGCAGGATCGAGCTGGAGTGGACGGGATTGTTCCTGATTGGTTCCGCTCTTTCTTAGCCAGGAGGACTCAGCAGGTGGTGCTCAGGGACTGTTTTTCATCTCCATGAGACCTCATGTGTGGAGTCCTGCAAAGTTCCGTTCTGTCCCCACTCCTGTTCAGCGTGTATATGCAGCCACTCAGTGAGGTTGAGAGATGGTATGGGGTGTGGTGTCATCAATATGCTGATGACACCCAACTCTACTTCTTGTTTTCATCCAACCCAGACTCGGCAGTCTCGTTGCTTACCCAATGTCTGGCGGCTGTTGGGGACTGAATGAGGGCGAGCTGACTAAAGCTGAATCCCGACAAGATGGAGGTGATGGTAGAGGATAAGACAGTGGATGTGGTGACTTCCATCATTGATGGGGTTCTCCCGCCACTGGTTTCCCAGGTTTGAAATCTAGGTGTGCTCCAGGTGGGGCCTGTGGTGAGTAGTACGTTTTGCCAATTACATCTGGTGTGACGACTTCGTCCGTATGTTTCAGATAGTGACCTGGCCACTATCCTTCATACTTTCATTACCTCAGGATTGGACCATTGAAATGTGCTCTACGTGGGGCTACCCATGGTGATGGTCCAGAGACTACAGCTAGTGCAGAATGCACCACCCGTCTCCTTATGGGGCCGGGTCCCCATGAGCTCTTTACACTGGTGCTCCGGGCTCTGCACTGGCTGCCTATAGTCTTCCGGGCCCAATTCACAGTGTTGGTTTTGATCTATAAAGCCTTATACAGCCTTGGCCCAACGTACCTATTTGAGCAATCTCTGTGGTCCACTGGGAATGTCCTTCTCGAGGTCCCCCAGGGGGCCACTATGGAGAGGGTGTTCTTGGTGGTGACGCCTAAACTGTGGAACTCACTCCTGGCAGAGGCTTGGGTGGCCCTGGATCTCCCTTCCTTCCATCATACGTGTAAAACTTGGCTGTTCTGCCTGGCTTTTGGTGAGGGAGATGGGTTGTAGGGTGGGGTGAGGGGTTTGGAGGGGGTGTGTCTGTTTTTTTGCCTTCTCTTTTAATGTATCATTATGGTTTTATCTGTTTTTAACATTGTAAGCCAACCCGGGCTGCTTGGAGCAGGAGACATAGGGTAGAAAATTGTTTTATAATAAATAATTAGTGCCGTACTGGATCAGACCAGTGGTCCATCAAGCCTAGCATCCTGTCTCCGACAGTGGTCAAACTCTTTCTCTTGGGAGAAGTACCCAACAGGTCACAATGGGCAGTCCATTCCCTATTGTTCCATCCTACAACAGTTAAGAGGTTGTCCCCAAAATCTACTTCAAGAACTTATCCAAATCCCTTTTTAAAACTAGCTACATTATTGGTCATGACTACTTCCTCAGGCAGTAAATTCCACAAGTTAATTGTGTGCTGAATGAAAAAATACTTTCTCTTATTGGTTTAAAAGCTGCTGCCAGTTAATTTCATGGAGTGTCCCCTTGTTCTAGTACTCTTAGAGAGGGCAAATAACCGCTCCCTATTTATGTGTTTCATACCACTCATGATTTTATAAACTTGTATAAAGTACTTTGTAGCATTACATTTTCCTCATGCCAGGGTAGCATGCAAATAATTCTAATATTAAAGCATTCAAAGTGCCAGAGAATGTACAGTTTCAGTACATTGCATAATTCATGTTGTTGCCTCACTGTGCAATTCAGAGAATTCTGAAGTAGGGGTGCCCAATTCGTTTTTGTTGTTATGATAACGAAAACTTTCATTTTTTGTTGTTGTTGTAATAATGAAAACAAATAATAATAATTATGATGAAAACAAAAATGAAAATGAATTTTCGTTTTCAAAATAATGGGTAAACACTGAAAAAATGCTAGATCTTTTTTTCCCCTTCAATTTTTCTTATTCTCTTTTTTTTCTTCACGTTTGTTCACCAAATTTCAGAAAGATTGGATAAAGGGAAATGGCTTTATAAGCAATTGAATATTGTGATTTTAAGAAAAGCTGCATACACATTCAATAAATAGCAGTACATGCAGTGCCAGTCAGAGGCAGGCACCTGGCATAGCAGGGGGAGGGAGGCTGTAGGAGGGAGAATGGGGAGCAACCCAACAGACTGACAGACACGTTCACTGGCTAATTCCTGCATACTTCCAGCTTTCAGGAACAATTGGTAGTGGCTTCGAGGTGGGCATAGGGGGCAGCCCTGAGGCAGGTATAGAAGGGACATAACTGGGACTTTGGGGATAGCATCCCAGCAATCAGGAGACATGGTTTACACATCCAGGCTGGCCAATTGTCATCACAATCACATCCTGCACCACTGTGACAGAGGACATAAGAGAATCTCTATTGGCTCTTTCCTAAACAGATGCTTCTGACTTCCCAGTAACAAGTCAGGGAGAGAATTTTGGCTGGTCACAACACAGAATGAGGATATTTGGTTGACATTTATGCTGGTAAATTGGCATCACAAAGATCTTATACCACAGTGACACGTAAGAGAATCCCTGGCATAGGCTCATTCTCTGCATATACTGTGCAGGCTTATAAAATTGGGACGCTTTTTTATATCTTTACGATATTTGGCAGAGATGATCCTGAAGGTGTGAGATACTCCCTTTCTTATGTAGCCTTACTGTGTGTGGAACATCATGATGCTCAGTGGTCATGACAGAAAGTGTGGGAGAATCTCTTTGACCATAGGTGACTGGTAACTGTTGATAGAGGGGGGCACAGGAGTAAGGGCTAGGAAGGGGACTGGGTAGGTGTTCTACAGAATTCTGTAGGACTTTCAAGAATTTTTTTTGGGGGGGGGCACATGCCCCCTCCTACAAGTCGCCAATGTCTTTGACCCATCTCTTTTAGGCCAAAGACTCCAGAAAGGCGGAAACCATACCTGTTCCACATAATGGTTAAGGAGCCAATTAAGGTGGGCTGAGTTCTCCCAGCTGGGTTTGATTGTTTATTTATTTATTTATTTTATTTTATAAATTTATACCCCACCCCTCCTGCGAACAGCCCGGGGTGGCTTCCAATAATAAAATACAATACAATAAAATACAATTTAAAATCATCAATTTAAGGCAGAAAGCTAAGAAGTAACAGCCATTAAGGACTGGACCTAGGTGCCATTGGAGGGCCACCAAACAGACACTTGCCTGAGCTAGTAGCTCACCTCAGGATATCTCCAGATGGAGAGGGACAGGAGGCTGGAAGCTTATCCTGGGATCTGTTTTATGGCTTCTCTGGAGCTGGCTGGCCAAGCTAGGAATCTAAACTAGGAGTCTTGATGAAAGGAGGCCCCAGGCTCAGAGGGCTGGGATTGAGTCTAGTTGTGATGGGAGTGAGGATGTTGTATTTAGCTCTGAGTGGGAGGCTAACGCAGCACAAGACAGACTAGTAGCATACTTCCCGTTTATGGGCCATATTGTGCAGTGGCAGCAGTAGGAAATGACTATTTTGATAAAGCTCCAACTCCTGCAGCCATGGGAAGACTTGAGAACGCCTGTTTACATTTTTTTTTAAAGAAACAACAACCAAGTTTCTAGTCCTCACAGCTGGGGGACAACAGCTTGATACTTGTGAGCAAATTCTAACTCGGAAGAAGGACTAATGTTGTTCAATTCCATTTACAAAGAGATATGCCCCCCTGGTAGCAGAGAATGGGATTCAGGAGGAGTGCTCAGATTCTCCCCTACAAGGCTCGAATTTTCTATCTTCACCCTCCCTGAAAGGAGAAGATTTGTTGCAAGGGGAACCAGGCCAGGAGTATCTGTTACAACAGACTGCCCTTATTGCTCGAACTGTGTCTTTACTTTTTAGCAGTATTTCAGATATTAGCTTATCCTTGGAAGGGTGCGTGCTCAGTTGGGGGATATTATGGATAAACTCTCCCCAAACCCAGCTGCACCTGTTGAGAGTCGCTATTTTGCAGCTCCCCAGAGATCTCATTCAATCAAGAGTTCCTTTTTCAATGAGGGAGTCCGTGTTGGAAGGGCATTTAAGAGACTGGGGAAAGTGGTCCCAAAGGTAGTGCTCTTTAAAATACCTTCTGAGCATCCTTCCTTTACTCCAAAATGGGATAGTGAAGCACAAATAGCCCTGCACCTTTCCCATCTTTTGCATTGTAAGGTATCTACCCAGTCTATAAGTAATATCATGCTCTTGGATTCACGTAATTGGGCATATATGGTTCTTGTGCACTTTACTTCCTTCAGTTTAGTTAAAGCTATATTCCATGCCCGCAAATTTTTACTTACCAAAGGAATCTCTATTGACAGCGGTCTTGACTTAGGACAGTGGCATAACTCTCCCCCTTCTCCTCGCTATAGAGAGTCTTTCTCTGTCCCTCCAGTTTCAGCTGCCAATTAAGTACCATTGGGGCAACGTATGATGAAAAAGAACACGAAGCCCCTTAGGCAGGAGGACTTGTTACCTCCCCCTTGCACATCTATGACTGTAGACCCTGCCAGTTTTGGGAAGGGTTTCTTAGGTTAAAGGAGGGATTGTTGTCGGCCTCAGTCCTTAGTACTCCCAGATCAGGTGCAGGATGCTTCTCAAATCCCTGGGGTGGCTCCTGCCCCTAAACTTACCGAATTAGACCCTATGGAGGGAGTTGAGGCTGCCCTCTCTGTGGTAGATCAGGCCCCCTTGCCCCAGCCAACCAGGGATATCGTAAGGGCAGTGACATTTGATGACTCACCTAAATTAGTAGATTATCTGTTGGAGCAACAATCTCTTTTCAAGGCCCTAGTAGCCTATTTAGCTGATCAAACTGGGACAGTAGAAGTGACTTCTGCACACGCAGCGCTCAGGGCTTTACCGGTTATAGATCAGGATAAGATTATCCAAAAGCTGGATGCACTTCGTAAAGATTTTCAGCTAGAATCCCTGGAGTACCAAGCCCCTCCCCTGTTAGAGATGGAACAGCGACACAAGCCAAAGCATAATCCCCAAGTGCTCACAGCTGCCCTGTCTTTGGAGCCACATGAAGAGGGGTCTCCGCCTCTGAATAAGATGGCATCCTCACTCGTAGTTCCATCTTCAATGCGTGCCTAGTCAGGATGGTATCTTGGGAAGTGAGCTGCATCCACTATTGTCCCCACTCGCCTTTCCCTCTATAACTATAGAGGATTCTGGCTGTGGAGTTAATGAGCAGCCATTAAAAATGTGTGTGAGCAATGTTGCCTGCTTGCCAGTGGAAGAAATTCAACTAGTGTCACCTGAGATTTCAGTTTGACAGGAGTCAGAGGGGACTCCGCCAGCTGGTAAGGTTAGGGAATCCCCTCTGGCCTCGGTTTCAGGCATTCAGGCTCAATCTCTAATTTCCCTGGCCAGAATTCTTCTCAAATTAGCATCTTGGAATATTTCAGGTCTCAACTCCAAGCTGGGAGATAGGGATTGGGTCGATTTCTTAGATCAGTTTGACCTAGTCTTTCTCCAGGAGACTTGGATTGCCCCAAATAGGGCCTCTAACAAATTCCCATTTATGGTGGGAAAAATTTTGGTGGAACTCCAAGGTAGTCAAAAGCTGGGGGTAAGGGGTCGTGTATCTGGGGGATTGGCAGTTGTGGTTTCTACTTCACAGTACTTGTCTTTCCAGGTGTTACCTCAGATTAGATCTGAGTTTCAAGCTGGACTGTTAAAATTTTCAAGTGATGCCCAATACCTTCTTATAAATGTTTATATCCCGCCATCTTCTTCACTTTACTATGGCGAAGATATTTGGGCTGCACTTGAAGATTGGATTACGGCCCTGGGAGACCAATTTCCCTGCGCTTGGACGATACTCCTGGGAGACTGTAATGCGAGGATCGGGCTAGATCCCCCTATGGGAAATGACCATGGGGAAGGGGATTCTTGGATCCCAGCTCGTGCCTCCCAGGATCTGGTAACAAATAAGGCAGGTTGTCGGCTTTTATCCCTTACCCAGTCTTTTGGGTTAGTTGCCCTCAATGGCAGATTCTCAGGAGATCATGCAGGAGATTATACCTATGAGGGTTTTACAGGCCAAAGCATAGTTGACTATATTTTTGTAGATCCTGCTATTTGGCCAAACCTAGTTAACTTTAAATTGTACATTAGGTCAGAAAGTGACCATAGGTTGTTAGAAGCTCAAGTCATGGCCCATGCCTTGCTTGTGGCAATTCCTTTGGCACCAAATTTTGCTTGTCCAGCTCCATGGGTCAGACGATGGGACCCTATAACTTTGTTCTGTAAGATCCAGGACCTCTGCCACTCAGGCTGGCTGAAAGAGCTGAGTTATCGGTTTCTTTTAGAGCAAAATCTATCAGAAAGTCTGGTCCAATTTGAGTCGATATTTTCCTTCCTAAAGGAAAACATACTCTTGGTGGTGGAACCTACCTCTCCCAGGCTTGGGGTGCGAAGGTTTGACAGGGAGTGCCGAGATGCCAAATCTCGGCTTCTAAAGGCCAAGAAGTGCTGGGTTGGTCTTTGGTCTGACTCGGCACTTTCCCATTTCCGGGATTTGAAAAAGTTATATAAAGATCTTCTTCAAGCCAACAAGGCTCAATACTTTAATAGTAAATGGGCGGAATTAGAGATTGCTGCCCGCCTAGGGAATGGGAAAGATTTCTGGAACCATCTAAACTCCCTGATTCAGGCGCCGCGTACAGTGGGATCTGTGGATGTTCCAAATTTTTCCTGGGAGCAATTTTTTGGGTCCTTATACGGGGCTGAGAAGACTCTTCCCTCTGTTGGTCCTGAACTCGGAGAGGTGGCTGATCCGTCGTTTGGGTCCCTCTGTTTGGACTTGCTCCTGGGGCATTGGACATTGGATCCATGATTATGGCCTTAAAGCCCAATAAGGCCCCTGGCCCGGACTGTGTAACTGCCGAGGTTTTGTAGGCCGCCCCACAATGGTGGGCTCTGATTTTTTGCAAACTTTTTAAAGTTATATTGAGACATCTCCCTCATTCATGGGGCACGAGCTGGATAATTCCTATCTTTAAAAAAGGACCTTGCAGAGATCCCAGCAGCTATAGACTGATAAGTCTCCTGCCTGTGCTAGGTAAGCTTTTTTCATCAGTTATTTTACATCATCTCCCTGAATGGGCAGAGCAAAGAAACCTTATTCCAGTTGAGCAATTTGGGTTTCGGGCAAATAGTTCGACTATGGATTGTGCATTTATCCTGGCCCATTTAATCTCCAAATACACTAAAATTAGGAAAGGGAAGCTCTTTATGACCTTCATTGATTTTTCCAAGGCGTTCGACTCAATTTCGCATAGCAAGCTTTGGGGGAAATTGAGAATAAATGGTCTTAACGATAATCTGCTAGCTGTATAAATAACAATTCATACAAATAATACAGCTAGGATGAGGAGCTGTCCCTATAGTACTCCCAGTGCACAAATTCATATAGATAGAGGTGTGCGGCAGGGGTGTGTCCTGGCCCCCCTGCTTTTTAATTTATATGTGGCAGATATGATACCTTTTATTAAGGATAGAAATCCTCACCCCCCTAAGGTTGGCAGTTACCATCTCCATGTTCTACAGTATGTTGATGATCTCATACTGCTGTCCCAAACCAAAAAAGGGATCAAGTCGGCTATTTTGGCCCTTGCGGAATATTGTTCTCAGAACGACCTTGTTATTAATGGAGCCAAATCTAAGATAATGGTAGCTAGCAGGTGGCAAATCACATTCCCCTAAATGGGCTATTTCTCATCTCTCCCTGGAGATAGTGGATGAATTCCCATACTTGGGCATCCTTTTTGCAGCAAGAGGTTCCTGGGTGCCCCATCTCAAAAGGAGGGCCTGCCTGTCCCGGAATACTACACGAGCTCTTATGAAAGCCCAAAATGTCTCTTATGGCATAGCGCTTAGCAGTATCTTGAAAGTTTTTCAAACTAAGGTATACTCTCTGCTAACCTTTGGCATAGAGCTAATCCCATTCCCGGACTACTTAATCATAGAGTGTGTCCAAAATTATTTTCTACGCAGGGTGCTCAGGGTGGGAAATAGTATCCCGGGGGCGATCATTCAAGCTGAAACAAACATGCCTCCTATGGAACATTATGCAAGGATGGCATTATTTAGATTTTGGCTAAAAATGGTATCTTCTCCACAGGATTCACTACTGTCCCTTTGTCTGGTTGAGGAGCTTGCCCATGAGGGTACTAGGGCTTATCCATGGCTGGCCCATTTGTCACTGAAGCTACGTAGACTGGGCTTTACTTTCCAATATTTTTATGGAAAGTCGGTTTTGGCTATTAGGCGAGAACTAGAATCTAGATCTAGAGATGTGGCCATCCAGAATGATTTGGCAATTCTGAAATCTTGGAGGGTGGCTCCTGAGCAAAACCTGCTTTAATAGGGAACCCTATCTGGATATTCTGGAAAATAAATTTTTGAAAAGAGCTTACACTCTTATGCACTTTCATCAAATCCAGACTTCAGTATTAGAGGGCAGGCTTTGAAATATTCCCTATGAGAACAGGAGATGCTTATGCCCTAATATACACATTGAACAAGAGGGGAGACAGAATAGAACCCTGCGGGAGCCCACAGCAAAGGTCCTGAGAGGGTGACGAGTAATAGCCCATCACCACACTCTGAATGAAAGCCCAACTGAAATGGGCCTAGGGATCTGATAGCACTGAGATGAGTCTAGACCTGTCGGGCAACCACCTGTTCAATAACCTTCCCTAAAACGGGAAGGCTAGAGACATGTCGATAGCTGACCGGGGAGTCAGCGTCCAAAGATGGCGTCTTAGGCAGGGGCCAGACAACCACAGTTTTAAAAATGTCCAACACCTTACCCTCCCGAAGATCTCATTGACATGAGACACTGTCAGAGTTTTTTTCCCCTTACTTTTTTTTCCAGTGCTTAATATATAAGAAAAATAATTGCCAGGGCTCATTCCCTTGCAAGCCATGCTCCCTGCCTCAAAATGGGGACATGAACCATGGTCTCCAGCTAGACAGCTACTCACTAGACTAAACTGCCTCTCTACAGCTGAATATTAAAAAGGAGTTCATATGATTGGATGACTAGCAGAGGAGGTGGGGCACAGATGTCATTCATGAAAGTGGAAGAAACGATGCAGGGTACTCCTGGTTCTCATTTCTAACCCTGAAATGTCCAATATCAGCCTGTCCCTGGCTTTTCACGTTTCTGGGTGCACTCTCCTAGTGGGAATATTTTATGGGACTCAGCCTCCCCTTGAATTTAATTGCCAGGGCTGAACCCTGGCAACCCCTCCCCCCCAAATTAAGCCCTGTTTTTTTGTAACCTATGAAAAGTTTAGGCGTTTACTTTTCACACGTTATTTGAGAAAGCAGGTATAATGCACATGTAGTCCAAAAATATGTAACTCCAAAGCCTAGGTTTAACTTCATCAAATAAGAACATAATTCATGCTATACTGGGTCAGACCAATGGTCCATCAAGCCCAAATCTTGTCTCCAACAGTGGCCAATCTCTATCTCTTAGGGGGAAGTACCCAACCAATCCCAATAGGTAATCCATTCACTCTTGTTCTAGCCCTCAACAGTAAGAGGTTATGTCCCCCAAACCTTCTTGGCTAATAGATATTAATGGACTTATCCTCCAAGAACTTTTCCAATCCCTTTTTAAAACTAGCCACACTACTGACCTTGACCACTTCCTTGACCACTTCCACATGCAGATTCATTTTGCATAACGTGTGAAGGGTCAAATCCTGTTGTCTGTGTTTGCATGTTAGGCCACTTTTACACAGACGCCACCCACCCACAAAAACCTGGAAACACCCATTGGATGGGTGGGAGAGCATTCATGTAAATGTCCATGAGTGGGTGGGGGGTGTGCCCGACCCACCTGCCGACACCCGCCAACATCCACAGAACAGCCGTGAGGGAGTCAGCACCCTCCCTAGGTGGAGATGGGTGTTCAACACCCGAGCATCCGTGTAAAAGCCAAAACACCCATGCGGAGCCCCACTGTGCCAGCGCCATGGGGCACAAAACCACCACCATGCAGACATGCCCACAGGGCGGGGGGGATGCCGGACATCCGGCCCGAGAGCCTGTAAAGGAGGGAGGAACCAGGTCACATGCACGCGGGCTCCCACGATGGTGTCTAGGAAGGCCCATGAGAAGACAAAGGGAGCCAATGCTGCCCCATGTGTGGGAAGGGGCCAAGTGAGCACGGGGCACCTGGGGCTGGGGAGAAGTCCCAGCAAGGCGGTGCTGGGGGGGGGAATGAGCCCCAGGTGGAAGGCACAAGGGGGGGTAATGGACCACTGGTGGGGGACCCAGTGGGGGGGAATGAGTGGGGAAACGCACCAGGAACACGGTGCATGAGTCCCAGCACAGGGCAGAGGGTTTGCACTGACGGCCCTCTTGGTGGATGACCCCCAGCCCAGCGTCTCCCAAGGGCACAGCCCAAGGAGCAGCACTGAAAGTAAGGTGAGCACAGTGGAATCCACCCCCGCCCAGGAGGGGAGGGCCATGCCCCAGGCCCAGACCACTGGGCCAGGGAATACAGGGCAGGGGGCAGTGGCATAACCCAGTCCCCTGTGACCTCAGGACACCTCCCAGACAACGGAGCACTGCAGCACCAGGACGACGGCTGAGGAGGGCCTCCCAGACAGCCAAGTTAGCAAAAGGGATCCCTGGGGGGGAGGGGGGCAGCAGGAGCCATAGTTACCCCTATTGCACTACCCCCGACAGGACATGACCACCATCACGGTGACCACGTCCACAGGGCGGGCCCCATGCCCCACACGCGGGTCCCAAAAGGGGGAGCCCTGGTTCAGGCAGGAGGTCAGGGACTTCATACGCATGTGGGGGTCCAAAAGGGTTCAGCATGACCTGGTGCAAAGCTACAAGACCAGACAAGTCTATGAAGTCATTGCCCAGGAGATTCAGTGGCAGGGGTACAATAGGGATGTAACCGAATGCATGCAGCAGGAAGGACTTGAGGTCCGGATATAAACATATCAGGGACAATAATCTCAAGTCCGGTTGGGCCATGTGCACAGCCGAGTTCCAGGAGGAGCTGGATAAGTTCCTCTGCATGGACGGGGACATCGTGGCCTCCTGCATACACAGCAGCGTCTTCGCCAGGGGCATGCGCAGGGCCACCACGCAGCCCCCCCGAGAGACCCCACAGAGCAGGGGGGCCAGGTGCCCCTGGCAAGGCCAGTCAGGAAGCGGGAGGGGACAGCCCCATCCCACAGGGGGAGGAGGCGCCCCGGGGATCCGAGCACTGACCCACCGCACGTGCCCCCAAGACCCACAGGCCAACCAGCTACAGGGGGCACACGCAGAGCCAGTGGAGACATGGGACAGCCCCCAGGAAGCGGAGGAACTGGATCCAGGTATGTGCACCCCAGCGGGGTCGGGCGAGTGGAACGAGCTGGAAGAAGGCACCGCAGCCTGGGCCCGGCAAACATTCATGGTAACCCATCCCATTGCAGCACAAGGCAGCCTGGAGGTACATGAGGTGGAGGTCGTGGAGGAGCAGGAGGACAAGGGGGGACCAGGCAGCTCCCCCACAACCAGGTGGGCGAACCTCCAGGGCAGGTCACATGGGCTAAGGGGCCATGAGGGGGCCAGGAGAGGTGGAGATGGTGGTATGGGGGGGACAGCACCCGGGGGCCTGGGCAGAGGGGGGCAGGTGGGAGGGGCTGGAGGGCCCACAGCAGCTCCCACAGCACACTCGACCATCAGGGGCCCCTCCCATGGTGATCGGCAGCTGGGGGGGCATGCTACAATAGGGTGAGGCCGAGGGACCCCATGGGGGGGCAGAGGGGAGCAGCTACACTATGGGGGCCGCCCCACCAGGCACCCCGGGGTCGGGCGCTGGAGGCCTTGTGGCGTGACCCCCAGCATGACAGGCCATGTCATGGCACGGAAGGAGGGCTGGCAGCCAGCCAACATCATGGCGGCTTCCCACTGGTGCTGGTGCCCCCCCCACACCTTGGCCACACATGGTTCCCCCATCAGCAACCCTATCCAGGCCTGATCCACGGGGTCCCCCACCCCCACATGGGGTGGCTGGATCTGCTTGCAGGGTTGGCCGTCCAGCCCACAGCCCCCCTGGTCATGCCACCCTGCCCCCTCCACCGGGTGGCAATGCCCCCATCCCAAGACCGTGCACCCCATGACGAGCAACCGCCCATGGTCGCCGCCCCACCCCCACAGGTGAGACCACAGCACCCCGGACCCCTGGGGGTTGTGGGTTGCAACACGGGGGGGTGGGGGCAGCAATGGGAATCCGGGGAACCGCGTGAAGCTGGAACCCGGTAGGGAACATTGTTGAACCCATGCTGAGCACACATGGTACACGGGATGGGGAGCAGCGGCCATTGCCAGAGGCATGTGTACCTGCTCGTTGCCGCAGTACTTGCCTGGGCAGGTGCCATGATACCATGGCTGAGCCATTTTGGGGGGGCACCTTCAGGGAGTGCCTACGGCACATGTCATGCTTGTGTGGGGAGTAGGGGGCTCCCTGGGCTCCTATCGGGCACCCAAATGCCCGTGCACCAACAAGGGACAGAGGTGAGTGCACACAGGGATACCTTAACCCATTTTTGCTTCTCCGAGCAGGGACTGACAGCGGAGACTGGTGTGGAGCGGTCCTGTGCTATAGTCCCTCCGCCCCACACCCGACTGGCCGCAGCGTGTCCCTTATGTACTGTGTAGGCCAGTGGAGGCAGGGCAGTGGTTGGTGCTGCGCATGGGGTGTGCTGGGGCGGCAAGCAGGTGTTGGGTCTGGCTGAGTATCCCCATGAGCGAGCCAGCTACATGCCCGCCGGGGGGATGGGATGGGACCGCGCGCACCCCTGGGTACCCCTGCCTCCACAACCACACAGCCGTCCCCCCAGCCTGGGTTCACCTTTGCAAGCTGCAGCAGTGAGCACTGTGGATACAGTGCCTGGCTCGGCTCCACGCCCTGGCACAGTGCCTGGCCGTGGCCCCCTTTCATGTCTCGGCAGTTGTGCAGCATCTCTGCTGTCCTGTGCGTGGGTTGTGGTGCCCTGTCCACAGCAGGCCTGCCTATTGCTGGCATGCAAGGCTGTCTGTGGGTGAGGGTATCCGCTCGGTCTACGTTCGTCCCAGTTGCGGCAGCCCTCTGTCTCCTGCCTGTTGCTTCACCAGAGCGGGCCCCACTGCTGCCATGACCGGTCATTCTGTGGGGCCCTCAGCCGGGGATATTGGGGAGGATCCATCTCCCTGTGTGGACATGCTGCTGGTGGCTCTCTGGCTGAGCCCCGACATGCAGCTGTTGGTGGGCGATCTCCTGTTGGCGGGCGATGGCTTCCGGCTCCTGTCACCATACATGTGGATGATGGGTCACCAAGTTGGGGCCCCGGTGTGCTGGGTCCATTCCCTCGAGCTTGCCTTCACCCCCCTGTGCCAGCCTCCTTGGGGGCACCCACCCGCCGTTGTTGTGCTGTGGACCGCTGCGGAGGTAATGGTGGCTTACCTGCTGACAGAGCTACCCGGGTATGGCCTCGCCTTGCTGTCAGGGGCTCCCCTTGTTGCTGCCCTGTACACCAGCAGCCTCCTGCATGCACGTGGCATCCCGCACGCACCCTCGGACATGGGGGCCATTCTATGGGACCTGGGCTTGCTGGCCCCCGATTTTGGTGGGCCACTCCAGACCAGGGGCTCCTTTGCTGCGGAACTCACCGCCCTTCAATTGGTGAAGGACCTTCCAGCTGTATGGGCTGTGGCCGTAGGTGTGGATCCGCTCCTTCCGTGCTACCTGGTGGATGCTCATATGTGCTCCCGAGACTTTTGAAGGGGCCTGTTCGCCTGGGATGGTCTAGCGCTGGGGTCGCCACCCCTGGAGCGCTCACTGGACCATCCATGAGCAGCCCCTCGCTGCCACCCACTTGCTGCCACCCTGGTGCCTGGGACGTTGCATCGCCATCCACCCCCTCCCCCCAGGGCATGGATTGGGCTGTGCGGTGCTGTTTGCATTGCTGCTGGCTTCTGCCTGGAGTCCCTGGACCCCATTTCCCCCTCTGTGTTACCACTGCCCCTTCCCGCTGGCACTGACCAGGTGCTCCCGCCCGCCCTGTGCGGGCGCTCCTGTGCCCTCCTGTTGTACCTCTCGTGCCTGGTCGTGGGTGCCCCTGCGCCCCCCTGCTCTGTCTCTCTGTGCTTGGGGGCCCGCTTTCCCCCAGCTCCAATGAAATTATGTTATGTGATGTTCTGTCCTACCTTGCCTCTGTTGCTGTTGTGGTGGCTGGGTGCCCCGTCCCCTTTGGCGGCCCTCCTGCCCCCATCCATGTGGTTGTGTGCAGGGGGTATGCCTGGGGTATATTGATGGGCTCCGGGCATGTGGGGTGGGCACCGGCTGTGAGGTGTGTGTTCCCCTGGCTGCTTCCCTGCTGGGTGCTGCTGCCTGGGATTGCTCAAGGGGTGCTATTGGCAGTGGGCAGCCGATCACGCACCCCCTGGCCTTGCCTGTGTGTTGGTGTGGCCCTGACCCTCCCCTCTGCTGTCACCCCCTGTTGGTGCGGGCCATCTGTGGTGGTGGCAATGGATGGGCAGCGGCACCATGGGTGCTGGGTGACTGAGCATGAGTAGGGGTTGCTGTGGACCCGGCCTGTTGCCCGACTGATCTCCCTTCATGCTCCTGGGGGTGTGTGGCTGTCAGCATGTGGGGTGTGCCCCTGGTGATGTCACTGCCACCAGCCCTCCCAGGGCCCGTTGGTGCAGGCATTCCCCATTGCCCTGTCCCTTCTCTCCTGCAGCTACTGTTGTCATGCTGCTGGCAATCTTGCGCCTGGGCACGATGGTCCTGCCGCTGGAGCAGGCGGCATGGGACATGTGGGCGGCGGCTGTTCGATGGCATCTGTGAGTGTGCTTCCTGTTTGCTGGGCCCTGTGCCTGTGTCCCTCCGTGGGGGGTTCTGTTCCTGGGTGCCCGGGGCCATCTCTGATGACTGTCTCCTCTTCCTCTGTCCCATACACTGCAGGCCATGATCGCTGAGCAGACCTTGGAGCAGGGGGAGTTATTGGAGCTCCTCCTGCACATCCTGGAGCGGCTGCACCAGCTGGACCGCATGCAGGCCGAGCGCTGGTGCTGGACACGGGGTTGCTGGCCGTATTGACCAGGGTTTTGTCCCGGACCTGCCTCTGCTGGTGCTGTTCCCCCCCTTCTGTTGCCCCATTCCCCTCCCTGCCCTGTGGTTGTTGCCCCCTGTTTCTGGTTCCCCATTTGATTAAAGTGTTTGTGTTCCTTTCCTGGTGTGTCCATGTTGTGCTTTGCTGTGACCTCTCCCCTTGTGTGGGTGCCTCTGCAGGGTTGTGGGGTTGTTGCCTGTGTTGTGTGGGTACCTTCCCCCCACCTTGCCCCCCCTGTGGGCCGTGTTCCCATCCCTGTGTGCTTATGTTGCCTGCAGTGTGTGTGTGCCGCTCTGCTGTGTTTGCGTGTTGGGGGGGCTGGCGCCGGGAGGTCTGGGCTCTGTACTGGGGCTGTGTGGAGCCGGCTCCATTGTAGCAGCTGTCATCCCATCTCCCTCCGTCCGCGTGGATCCTGGTGGCTGGGGAGGCGGGGCCACATTGCACGGCTTCGTTTGCCCTCAGTCGGCCATGTTGTGCTGTTGCTGTGCCGGGTGGGGCTTCCCCGCCAGTCCCAACCATCCATGTACTTGCATGGGTGTTTGCCGGGTGTTTCCAGGGAAGGGGCTTTGGCCGCTGGGTGTTTGCAGGCCCCTCCCCTTTCCTTCCCCCATGCCCCGTGGCGTTGTCCATGTAAATGTCTCCCTGCTCAACACCACTGGGTGTTCACTGGTATCATCTAAAAAGTGAAATTACAATCCCACATAAGAAATTGAAGCGGCATGGGAAAAGGCTCATGTAAATACAGCCTTAGAATGGTAAACCCAAAGTACTACATCTCCTAGTGGCTAATTTAAGGAAGTGGGAAGAAGCCAGTAACTGCTCCTGTAGCAAAATGGATGGTCTTGTCTGTTAGAGTTCTGAAAATCAGGAGCTCAAGTGTGGCATGTGAAAGGGAATGTTATAGGTGCAGATGATCTTCAGAAGTGCTCTCCATTTTAGCAAGGTGTGAGGCAGTGGCAGTGGGCCCCCTAGGGTAGAAGGGGAAATGCCCCTCATGGTCCCAGAACTCCCCGCGGCGCAGAGACGTTAAAAAAAAAAACCCACAAAAAAACAGCCACACTGCGGTAAATGTTGGGAGCCATCTCAAAGAACCTTGTTTAGAGAGGCAGGAATCTTCTGAAGGTTCCCAGAGTCAAGTCAAAGTTTGACTAGACAGGGAGGGAGTCTTCAGAAGGTTCCTGCCTCTCTAAACAAGGTTCTTCGAGATGGCTCCCAACATTTTCACCCGTTGTGTACGTGTGCGCGCACACAACCGGTGACTCACCCCCCCCAGGGACAAAAGGGAAGCATTCTCCCTTTATGTGGAATGGGTGGCTAGAAGTGCTGTCCATTCCGCATAAAGGGACCCTGCAATGAAATAGTGCCGCATGGGGCACTATTTCATTGCAGGGGCCAGGCCGAGCTAAAGCTCATACCTGGGCGCCACACAGAGGCACCCGGGTATGAACTTTCCTGTCCCAGCCTGGGAGGGGGGGGGAGGGGGGGGAGCTGCTGCCACACGCACAGCTCTTAGCCTCCCTCTCTCCCTCCCTGTCAAGTCAAACTTTGACTTGACTCTGGGAGGGAGAGGGAGGTGGAGCCAGCTGCGCAGCAGCCATTGGAGCAGGATGGGACACAGTAATGATTGACGGCACTGAGAGAAGCCAGCCTGGCGCGTGGTGAGTAAATTGTGGGACCCGGGGTGGGGGGGAGTGGAGGTACACGGGCACATGGTGGGGAGCGAGTGGGGGCACAAGGG